>OZ012609.1:14743716-15282546 GCA_963942555.1 Aleiodes leptofemur
ATATACACGGAAAAAAAGTAGTAAAATTGAAGAAATGAATTGTTTCACTGGTCTTTAATCATTGATTTATTCCAACAACAAATTTTTTTTTGATTATTTTAACCAAAAGTGATCCAGTTCATCATTTGTTTCATCAGTTCCAAGCCAATATAAGTTTTCAACAATCAAAAAATTTGTCGAATTTGATAAATTTATCAAATCTGATGCACTTTTAATCACTTCAAAAGAATATTCATTAAGAACTATTGAAACAGTTGATTTTGTTATTTTTCCTAATATTTTTTTCTCAGTGCAGATATGCTGGAGAATGTTCTGATTTTTTTTTAAGTTCTTTATTCCGATGAAAACCCTGGTTCATTTCACAACGTAGATCCGTTTTACCCCAGTCTCCTCTACTTTTCGACTATATTGAATTATGAAGACAGACAAGAGTTTGTTTGTCAGTAATGACGACAATGTAAAGTAAACTGGATCATAATAGATCACGTTTTATTGTATCAACTGTTTAAATTCATGCTGCATTGCAAAACCTATATGAAAACCAGACGCTATTTTTATAAATTTATTTTCATGAAACCTCTAACGTAAGTCACGTAATCCAGTATTGAACACTCGGATATACATCAGCTGTATAGTGAATTATCTGTCCAACGACTGCGCAAAATATTTTTGTGAATGATAAGAGGAATATGAAGAATTCATTACTAACAAGACTTGAAGAATTCATTCGAATTACACTGGAATCTCCCAAGATCGCTCAAATCCGGAAGTCTTTTAGTTGATGACTTCATTTCATCATGAAGAAGATTTGGAAAAAAACATTGGGGATAAAAACGGAACTTTTTGAAGTGTCCAGGATTTTTGGAGTCTTTGAAGATTATCCAAACCCAACATGAAGACAGATTTCGGAGAAAAAATACCAAATCTAAAAAAATTAGTTCTGCAAGATTTCATGATTGACTTTGTGAACGAGAAAAATTATCAACGTTTGATAATTATATGAAATAATCAATGCATTTATATACAATTCATCATTTCTCTCTATCTTATCAAATTGACTTTTGTCTGAAGAAAATTTTTCTTGATGCTTTTTGGAGGTCTGTCAGCTATATCTGTAATTAGTCAGCCATATCAGTGGTTTTCAGTGATTAATCTGGGATCAGTCAGCCAGATCAGCTTTTGCCTTTTTTATGATTTGGTCTTTTTTATGGTAAATATCTTGGTAAATTATGGAGACATGCCCTTTCCATTCTAATGCAGCAATAGAGTGAATTTATTATTGTTATTGAACACTAAAAAATGTGCTGAAATATATATTTTTTCTTAAACTTTCGGCGGGGCACGAGCGGGGCAGGAGGCACAGTCCCCGGGTTTGACAAGCTTAGTCAACAGGGGCAAAGCCCTCTAGTATTGAATAATATATAATTGAATAAAAAAATTTTCATGTTCCTTTTAATTTTTATGTTCAAATACTATATTTCACAAAAAAATTTAATTTAAGAAATAAAAAGATGATCAAGTATCCATCAAACATCTTTCAGTCTCTTGAAATTGCATGAAATCTTGTACTAATGAACCGATTTGAAATCAGCAGAAAAATTATTTCCCTGATTATTTTTTCCATCCAAATTTCGACCAATAGAATTGCACCATTCGACGAAACAAAATAACGCCTACACGATATTTCACTGGAAATTTTTGGAAATTCCACTGGAAATTTTTCATGTTGCCTATATATAAAAAACAAACGATTTGTCAATCCATGTGACTCTAAATTTTGAATTTCTAACTGAGAATTTGTCTCATGGTGCAATTCTATTGGCCCAAATTTGGATGAAAAAATAATCCCCCGAATACCACTCGAGCTTCAAAATTAATCGGGTAATTTTGAAGCTCTTGTGGTATTACATGTGGAAATTTTTCTTCTTTTCAAAATTAAAAAAAAAATAATAATTGCCTAAAGTGTGTGTAAAACCTTAAAATAATGAGGAAAAAAATATATTACGTTCTCTTCGTGACGCATGAAGGAATGACCAGACTCTTTCATCAACTTTAGAAAACTGAATCAGTCATAGATTCATGTCAACGATTCAATTATTAGTCGATTTGAATTGACATTAAAAATTATACCAATCATTCGGAAGCAAATTGCTTATTAATTGATTTTAAGAAAACCATATTCTATTTTATACCCAATGCAATTTTCCACTTGTTGTATTTGAGCATAAAATGTTGCTTTAATGATCTTTCCATTTGAAAGCTGTGTACGTTCAGTCACGTAGAACATACAAATCCGTACAATGTAGTAAGATTGTATTTTGCAATAATAAATGGATAGCTTGACACCGATTATTCATATTGATAAATAATAATAAATATGATTCTTCTTGCAACATTTTCCAGAAAATCTGCAACAATTCAGGAAAGAAAAGGGTTAAATAACATAGTTGTAAGTTTTTCCATATTTCTCTCTTGAAAAACAAAATATGATTATACAGGCATTAATTTTCAGATAATGATTCAATTGAAGTAACAAGTTTGATTACGTGCTCATGCGAGACATATTCATCAATTTCAGCCTTTTGAATTTTTCGTACATTCTCTAAAAATCTTTCTGAATTTCTGCAAGCTGTAATATGCATAATCCATTCACAGTAGACTTCCAAAAAAGTTCCACTCATTAAAGTTCATTTTCCGATAAACTTCTAGGGATTCTTCCATTAAAGTTCCCCGTTCGCTCCCCCACTCTTATTCTTTAGTGTGCCAATCAGAATTGAGTTTGAAAGCGTGGCACTTCAAATATATTTTTGCACATATTTCAACAATCTGCGCATTAAACTGCGCATAGAAGAATCTGTAACGGCACAATAAGCTGCGCAGAGGAGAAATCTCGACCTAAAAGTAGTGATAAAGAAAAAATCGGAACTTCAAGGGGTAGCGCAAAAACTTGTATGTGTTGAATTTTCAAATCGATTGATTAAGGATATTTATTAATATTTCTATAATAAAAGAGCGTCAACGATTGAGGAAGATAGGTAAAAAGTCGATGTTTCTGTCTCTTCATGCAAAAATTGAATGTAAGAAGATTTAAAATTTACTGCGTCTACCGTTATCCTTCAATGAGAGATCCTGGACGAACGGGTGAACTTATTTGGAAGACTGCTATCATTTTATCAATTCTTCATTTTTTTTTCTCTCGCTCAGGATCCTCAAATCAAGCAATACAAATAAATCAGGGAGCAAATCATTTTTTTTCCAATACACGATATCGATGCCCATCTCTTTCCAATAATTGAATCATCATACTATAGTTTGTCATAAATGTAAATTGCAGACCAAATTGAATAGAGAGTGTACAAATGAAGTTGATGAGCACAGTGAAACAATCGAAATACATTTTATATTCACCACAATGCAGTCGACTCTGGGAGAGAATAAATGCCGTTCTTCTAAAAATAGTGACGCGCCCTCGGACTTCAGAATCCCGAAGCGCCACGATTGTGTGACGCTGTCAAAAATAGCAATTCCCAGAATAGATTAAACGGCGAATGCCAAATGATCTTCACTTAGAAACCATCCTCCGTCTTCTCTGATCGGTTTCACTCAACTAAATTTACACAAAAAATCCTCAAAATTTTGGAAAGATACCTACAAACTTACGTTTTTTGTTAATCTTGACTGAATTTTATTCCCTGAAGATCGAACTCAACTCAAAAATTTATGGGCCTGAAAGGGAATGGGATTTATCTGGAGATCAATTTTTATTAGATATCAATAATTTGATAATTCAAAATTGGCAGATTTATTTTAGCGATGAGGTGACAAAGAAATAAATAAAAAAATTTTGGCATTCATTTTTGGAGAATGTCTCGGAAATTAAGCGAGATGGTGCGGCTCTCTTCAGGCGTTTTATTGCACGCCGTGCGAAAAGTGGTCACTTTTCGCACGCTAAGCATGCGGTCAGTGGCACTTTCCACACGCTGTACAATAAAATAATGTACCTTGCACGTGCCGAAAGTGTTGTATGACTCTTTTTCTTCTTCTTAGTTCATCGCTCTGAGTACAAGCTCATCCGGCCGTTGTTGTATAACTCGTGTGATTCCGGAACTCACTTTCGGCTAATTCTGAAACCTCACGCTCATAAAATGTGCGATAATAGTACTGCACAGGTGCGGTAATAGGGAGGAAAGAATTTAATCTCGACAAAGATTTGTCTCCCGAGTGAAATGGGGCTGCCAAATTTCTGTCGATATTGATTTTTTTTTATTCGCGGTGTGTATGCTATTTTTTGGACTAAAGGAGTGAAAAACTACGTTTCCGATCGAGTTAAGCGAGGGACAAAATTGAGTTCTTTGCTCCCTAGGTGTAGAAAATACTTTACCGCACTCATTAGGTAATATACTATTTCGTAGTGAAAAAAATCAGAGCTACAATTGAGATGATTGAAAAAATCTCGCTATCTCGCTCCATTTCCACGATATTTCATGAAGAATACTGACAAAGATGAGTCAATTCGTCTGATCCCACCTCTCCACTCCTGAGTCGTGATTCATCAGTCTCAAAAAGATCCAAAAAAAATGCAGCAAAAATTCCTGAGAATGTAATTAAAATAAGGCAAAAAACAATCTCCATCAAACATGAATTAAACTCATAAATCTAATTCCAAAGAACGATACAACAAATTATGCAAATAACTCATCTCTTTGATCCGAACGAACTCTAATAGCACAATAAATTCTCTATCTCTGTAAAAGAAGAAAAAAAAAATTAAGTAATAAAATTACCCTCACCGTCTGCTTCAATTCCCCCTTCCACTATTGTGTCAAGTTCTATCTTTATCTTAGTAACCTCCATCCCTAACAAACTGAAAGCCTCTTATTTGCCGTACCATTTTCATCAATTCACTTGTTTGTACGTTTTCACGACAAGCATTTCGCTAATTCATCTTTCTCATTTGCTTAATTATTCATATTATTATTTGTGTTGATGATACAACGAGAATCGGGAAGTGTTGGAGAAAAATAATTTCTATTTTCGTTTATTCGAAATATTTGCAACGCGAAAAAGGAACGAGCAAAAGGAAACGAGGGAGAGAGACAGATATATAGAAGAAAGAGAGAAATAGAGAGTGGCTGTTGTTGGGTTTTATTTGCGAGCCCTGAAGATTAAGAATATACACAAAACTCTTGTTTCTCCTTGTGAAACTCGAACATTCGATTCTTCCTACTGTTCTCGTCAACATTTCAATATCATTGCTACTACGAAAACGTTAATTTTCCGCTTTAGTCTCAATCTAACTTGAATTATTCGCATTTATCCAAGTGTGTATCATTTTCATACAATGAGAAATAATAAATAAAAGGTGCCTTGTATCATTCAATAATAAAGACAAAAGACATTGAAAGTGTACGAGTGAGAGAAAAGAGAATAAAGGTGAAGCGACAGTCAGTCAATTGAATTGTCTCGAGTTTTAATTGAAACGCCGGTTTCCAACTGTTAAATTTTCAAGAGCACTCATTCGAACTATCAAATTGTTGAATCGTGAAAATCAAACGAGGCAGTTAAGCTCATTTTTTTTCTTTTTGAGTTCGTTGTGGAGGACCAATAGTTTCGTAGAGAATTCAAATTGTTCGGAAAGGTGAAATAAGCATTTTTCAAGATGGAGAAAGAAGCGGAAATCATGAAGCCAACAACTGGAAAAACTGAAGATAAAGTGAAGAAACTCAGTGCCATCGAGACTAATGGAAAGGTCGTAGAGCCAATGAAACAGGTGGAGTCTACTGGAGTCATTCAATTGATGCAGGTAAGAGACAGATTAAGTGTTTTAATGTTACATTATTACGTAATAATGTTCGATTACTCAGTTTTAGTGAGGGCATTGGTATACGGTGTGTTCGAATAACGTTAGTTTATATCGTGATCCATTAAAAAAACGTTTTTTATTCCTTTTTTTTCTATTTTTTGAAATTTAATGCAAATTTTTTTTTCACAATTGAAAATTTTTTTTTTTTTCATTTATGTGAAAGGACGAAAATTATTAAATTACTTCAGTTATTGATTTTCATCTGTTGAGCAGTGAAATATTTTATTTAATTAATTTCAGGCAAAAAATTGAGACAGATGTTAAACTAGTGGGAGTTATATCTCTGGGTCATGACCTTATGAACCCGTCAGTGACGATTTATTGGTTTCTGATAATTTTTTAATTTTTTGCAGTTAATGTCAATTGAAAGTTAATGAAAATCGGGCGAAACTCATTTGCATTTATTCTGATGAAAAATGAAATAATCGTTTATGCATCAGATTTTTCTTTTCTTGTCAGTAAAAATGCCGAAGAGGAGAATTGAAAAATGGTGAATTTATTGGCAATAAAAATAATTAGAAAGAAAGGAGAAAAAATAATTTATCATTTTTATTTAATTAGCATAACAAGTATATGGTGCTAGTAACTGGTAATCACTCAAGGATTGGCCAATAGGCATGCATTTAAGGAATGTGTTAATTTTCCAGTTGGAAACTTTGTAAAAGTCAATTGACGTGACTGAAATATAGTTATGCTTGTGTATAACATATCGCCAACAGTTTTTATTAATTTTTTTTCTTCTTTTTTTTAGTTTATTTTCTGTGAAATTTATTTTATCGAGTTTTTGCTCATTCTTTATTATTTTTTTTTCTTTTCTACAAAATGCTGATTTCGCATTATCGAAGATAAAGTCCGGTTTCAAAGTGTGTGTTCATTGGCTCGGGCCAAGATTGTTTCCTCCAGATTATCACGTATTCATTGTACATAGACATATATGTACTCGGGCTTCAGGCATCTGTTTACGTCACAGGAAAATATTTAAAGTAACTTTTATTTTCATTAAAAGTATTAACCAATTATTGAAAATATTTATAAAATGGGTTTAATTGGAGAATTTATGAAATAATTCCATGAGTTTTTATATTCTTTTATCGATGAATTCTCCAAAATGAAATGAGGATTTATCCCTGTAGATCTCCTAATTTTTTTTTTTATTAAACTTTAGGATTTAAATAAAAAAGAACTACCGAATCGAATAATGGAGAAGAAATTATTTAATTTTTAAAGAATAATTTTACATTTTTTTAATCATGAAATTTGTTGCGAAGGCAACAATCTAAAGATAAGAACTCCCGAAACTTTTTAAAATAAACCAGCGATTGAAGTAATGACGTCACGACTCAGTCCATAGTCATAAACTGAATTCCAAAGCAGCGTTCACAGAATTATCGATTTTTTCTCTCGACGCATGGCCAGATAACCAACGAACTGTACACGTTCTTAGCTGGAAAAACTTCCTGGAAGAATGAATTTGAAGAATATTTTTCATTGATTGGCTTAGAATACGTATTATTTGTTTCGAAGACATTTGCGTTTCATGACTTTACCACACAAATCCTCCACAATTGATAGGGATTTCTCATCCTGTCACTTTAAATGTCCTCACCAACTGTTGCCCAGTTCTTTTTTTTTCATCCGCAAACTCCAGTTTCCTCGGCTTTTCTTCGTAGGTGTTCCCAAGTGAGGCTCTTTTTTTCCTCCCCACATTCAATCACAAACGCCTACGCATCTTTTTACGTCATTCTATCTGAACAGAAGCATTCATGAATTTTCCATGGACCATTCTACCCTCGATGTCAATATCAATTTATCCTTTTGTGTGCCTATCGCAAATTGAATCTGAAATTAAATAATCATTTTTATGTTATCAACAGGTTTTCCCTATGTCTGTCAATAAATATATCATCGAATTATTTTGCGTAGGGAAAATTCAACTTTGACCTTAAAATTGCGTTATTTAAATGAAAATTGGAGACAATAAGCGAAAATTACATTTTGAAAAATTCATTATTATACTCTAGGGAGAATGAAACATATTTCTTTCAGAGTGAAGGCCTTCAGGAAAACGATTGAAAAAATTATACAATAATGGAGACTTGCTCTACCATTTTCGATTTTTTTTTTCGATTTTTTTTGTACAGGCCTTCACTTCTAAACTAATTCTGATTCCTTTCATCCCGGTCTTCCCTATTTTTTCAAATATAATTTCCATTTATTATTTTGCGAGATTTTCCAATTTTTTATTTGAAGTTTCTTCCCCTGGTCCATTACCGTTTCCATTCACGTTTTTATCTTAATTTTTTATCGGAGGATTTTAGCAGTGGACCAACTGGAAAAATTATCGTCTTTGAGATTTTTTATACAATTTTTATACAATAATCCTTTTAAAACTCTTCAAGTAGATAATTAGGAAATGATGTGACGATTTTTTCCTGCAGTTTCACGTGTACTGGATAATTTAAAATTGTAAGTGGTGATTTATGAGAAATTTCCTGTTGAAAGTCTGAACACATTTAAAACTCATAATTAATTCATAAACTTTTTCCCGTTCATATTTGTACAAGGTCTGTAACGTAGTAAATTCAAAACCTACGGTACATGCGTATTTTTCTGAAAAGGTTAAATATTTTTTTTTTCGTTTTTCATATGAAACGGCATCATTGAACATTAAGTATTAAATATGTAATAAACATGTGTCATCAGTATCGTTAGTTGATACTTCTTGACACATTAGAAACATCGAAATATGAGTTACGCACTAGTATGTTAAGAAATAATGAGGATAATTTAGTAGTAAAGAGGTGAAACAAGACAAGATATTTAAGATTATTCTCTGTCAAATATTTCTAAAATTGAGGGAAATTTTGCAATTTTTTTAAGACCTTTTTTATTGTTTTGATTCTTCTTCGAGAGAGATTTCGCAGAAAAATTGATAAAAACCTAGGATTCTTTGAATGAAATGCTTCGTGAAAGAAGGGTGATTTGAAGACGGAAACTTGTTGCATCTTCGGTGAATTTCAGCCTTGACCAACTGCCCGGGGCACTTTGATATAAAAACAAATGAAATTCTCCGATTCCAAGGTTAATCATACACTTCGACATATATTCATCCTTGACCTGAGCTGCAGTAGAATCCCTCTACAGTAGACTTCCAATAAAGTTCCTCTTTCGTTGAAGCTTTTAGGATTCGTTCATTAAAGTTTTTCGTTCAATTCCCCACTCTGCTTCTTTTGTGGGCCAATCAGAATTGAGTTCAGAAATGCGGAATTTCAAGTTTACTTGCGGACATATTTTAACATTCTGCGCATTGAACTGCGCAGAGGAGACTGCTCCACGTAAGAGTAGGGAGGGGAACTTTAACGAGAGGTCCTGGATAGACAGAGCAACTTATTCGGAAGTCTACTGTATATTTGACCTCTCTCTATATTTGACGGAATCCTCACTCTGTTTTTGATCATCCTGGCTTCCATAACCATTTTTGTATAACTTATGAGAAAAAAACGTAATTTGAATTTTCATCCGGACCTAAAAATTAGCTGCGCAGACTAGTGCAGCTCTTCGCAATGGGTCATGAGTGCTGATATGATGAGGACAAGAGTATGTGTCAAAAGTGAAGAATTTTTCTAGACAGAGGAGTTGAAAATAGCGGGATTTCACTTTAATGACACAAAAATTTGTTAAAATCAATAAAAATGATTCTAACTAATTTGGTTCTTTTGGAAAACAGACTATTCATTTGGATCAATGATAGATTGAGCGAATCAGTCGTGAAGAGGATGATTTCATTTTTTGACGTAAAACTGGATGATTTCATTTTTTGTGACCATCTTTCTTTAAAAAATCTCGGACGCTGAACGGAATATTGGAATTCCTCTCGAATGTTTTTATGTAAAGAATTTCAAGAGGATTACGATGAAATTTCGCTATTTCACCTGTTTTTGGAGATATTTTCAAGAAGTGAATAGCAAATATAGCGGAAACATCCTAGTTTATCTCTTCATTCCTAAAATAATAAATTGCCTCAAAAAGAAAGGGAATTATTCGAGGAAAATATTTTAGATGAGTTTTGAAAGTAATATTCTAATCATTCTATTAAATTTTTCGCTCAGTGACTTATAATCTATCCAATCGCTAGATTCTTATTTGGCGTGTGATTTTGATTCATTGTAGTCATAGCAATCTTCTATTTTTTACTTCGTTATCCAACAATTTTTCGTTCTTCCTCATGACTTGGAAATTGCATTCCTAAAGCAGTGATGCAGAAATGGGAAGAGATAGCGAATAATTTTGTATAAAATTTGGAATAATAATTCAGCGATTACAGCGTAACTTGAATTTTTCAGGAGTTAATGAGAAAATTGAATAAATCACTAACAAATTATTTTCAAAATATTTTGAAACGCATGAGATTTCGAAAAATCTACCAAGAGACTTTTGATTTTACCGACCGTGTATAGATTATTTTTATTATTTCGTGACATCACTTCCTGCGGCAATGTCGGTCATATATAGGCGTTCGTTCATGAGAAATTCATCTGAACTTAAATGGAGAGATGGCTCAGAGATGTGCAGAAGTTTCCGAAATTTGAAGGTGTGAGGTTTTTCGGTAGCTCAATGGTAGAGCAATGGTGGATTGTCCGGGAAAGTAGATAAGGTTGTGAGCTTCCATACTCACCCGAAATCGAATCCGAGCACCTCCAATTCTTTTCGGAAACTTGTGCACTTTAATTAATTCAATTGATTTATTTAATAATTTAATTTTCATCCTTACGCGATAATATGAAATTTCAACTAACAAGAGACTTTTTCTGTAGTTCATGAAATCCTCTAATTTTTCCGTAAATATTTTGAGAAAAATCGCGATAGCTTTTTTTTATGTATTCCTTTTTTATATCAAATTATGCTCTAAATATCTCTGAAACTATTGAATCCACGAGAATTCTATTTTGTGATACATAATTATATTTTTTTAGACTCTCTCGCTTCGGAGATATTCATCAATAATAACGTACGCTGTATTTTGTTGACATTTTTTCTTTACATTTTAGCTCCTGATCGAACATTATCAAAACAGCGTGGAAAAAACTTCAATTCCTTTTTCATGAATTTTCATGAAGTTCGATAAAGAATAAATATTAATAATGAAATTAGTTATTGTGAAAGACTCATTTGCATTTCTGAGCCCCCGTACTTCTAGATAAGGCGAAAGGAAAAAAATACTGTTTTTCTGAATAAATTGTACTCAGTTTTTATATTTTGACTGTTTTTTTTCTTTGCTCAACTGTCGATTCAGTAGCGAAATTATAAAACAGTTTGACAATTTTTTTTGTGTCTTTCGAAACAAGTTTTTGACGTCAATTGAGTCTTTATGTTATCTTTCATCTTCCGCTTGAAGAATTTGCCAGGGAAAAAAGTATTCAGTAATAGTTTAACAAAAAAAAAGCAGAATGATTCAAGAATATTCAAGCTGAAATAAAAGTTTATTTATTTTCTTCTATTGACAGAATAACTTCCTTCATGCTAATGAAGATTTTAACCCAGCAGTCTAGACTGATTATGAAAATGACAAGATTAAGATCTGCTCGATTTGGGGGCCAGTGTGTTTTAGAAATGCCCACTGAAGGGGTAACGGCCGGATGACATAATGGTTAGAGCCATAACGAAGAAGAAGAAGAAGGGTGCCAGTGTGGAATTGTAAAAAGTCGAATAGTAAATACATAACCTCTATTTGCCCAACTTTCTCTCCGTCATTAGACTTAGATTATTTCTCCACATTTTCCCCATAACTATCACTCTCTTGCTCGAAAAAATACTTCTGATAAGTATTATATCAAGTTTGTGACAACACATTTTTCAAAAAACAGTTTTCAGGTTTTCATTAACATATATAAACAACAACTATGTACATTTATTTATTTACAAAGTGATGACTGGATTTCAGTCTATGGCAACAGCCCGGAGGCTGTAACGCATATATATATGCAGTATATATACAGTGAAGGTTGATTGTTGGTGCTCACATGAGTGTGAGAAGAGAACATTTACAATAGGGAAAAATGATCAATTCAAAGAAAAACCCTATAGATGAGTTTGTGAATATATTTACAAAATGCCTGAAGAATACTCGCATCAAGTATCACAGAATATTCTTTGCAAGTATTACACATCTTTATCGTGGGAATTCCACGTTGAAAATATGTCAACTAGAAAATTCGATACTATGATTGATGCTATTTCTAGTAGATTGTTAGTCAAGTAGACCTATAGAGTCTGTTATTGAATCAGAAGATAGTATGCATGTAGATCCATGAATTCACAATCAAATGGTTGCAAATTAAAATGTATTTCATTTAATAAATTGATGGATTTCTTTTGAAAACTAATTCCAATTAGGAATTGTTTATAATTTAAACCTACTTTTGCAATGTATAATATTTCCTGTTGAGTCTTATGTCAATAATATTGAGTCTACTTATTCAAAGTGCCAACCCCCAAACTTAAAAAGTTCCACTTCGGTCACGCGTGGTTGCCACGCACCCTCTTTTTTGAAATCTAATTTCGATTAGGAATCGCTCCTAATTTAATACTACTTTCGTAACCTTTAATATCTCCTGACAGTTCTTATGTCAATAATATTGATGAGGCTACTTATTCAAGGTACCAGCCCCCAAACTTGGGAAGTTTCCCTTCGGTCGCACGTGGATTTCCCTCATTTTTTTTTTGAGTGTATGAACAGCCCTGAATATTGAGAAGAGAAATTCAGGATTGAGGGGATCAAAGAAGACGAACCAGCTCATCAGTGAGATCATTTGTAAAGAAGTTCCGAAAATTTGGGTTCAGTTAATTCTCTATTAAATTATCAATTAAAATCAGTAGGGAAGACCAGGATAAATAAGATCTCCGAAGCAAAATGATCCAGGAATTTTTTTCCAGAAGGGAGGACCTCATCGAAAATTTGAAAATAATTGAGAAAATGCTCCAACATGTCTCAATTATTAAATAATTTCTTTAATTTTTCTCGTGGAGCTCTTCACCTACACAAGAATAATTACCAGGAAAACTGTGTTGCCAAATACACAATATCGGTCACATGGCTGCACAAAAGTCTATCATCTCTTATCAAAACCAACCATTTCCTCATGCTTTGACTCATATGTCCTCAGCTGAACCTAGACGTTCAATATCTGAATAAACCAAACAATCACAAAGAATCATTCCAATGTTTCCCAATCGTAAATTATGAAAAAGAGATAAGTTTACCTATTATTCATTACAATGTTAAGAAATTCTCGAGGTTACTTTCGGTCATTGATTAATAAGTTAATACTTCTAATAGTGATAAAAATTGAATTCAAATAAGGAGTGAAGATGACGAAGGATGAACATTCATGGAAATCTATCATCGTGTCACTCTTCTAATTTCCCTGTTAACTATTGTTAAGATCTTGTGATCCTAAATATAGCTTGTGCTATTCGTCAATTTTTTCCTCTTCATTGGAAATTCGCAAGTGATGACACATCGAAGTAAAAACCAGACTAGCAGTTTTATCTTTTCCTTTTATGCAAATTCCTTTTTTTTCCTTCATTATTTCCTTCTTTTTGTTTCTTTCTCCGGTTGGTCCTGCATTTTAAGTGATGCTCGTAGCTTATTACCATCAAATTGGCTATTCATCTCGCGACTAGTTAACTCATCCCAAGTGATGACTTTGTAATGCCTGTTCGACTTCTGGCGGAAAACGTGAAAGTGATGTCCACTTTAATTTGATTCTTATCTTTATTTCTTTGTTGAAACCGAATGATTTTTTAGATGTTTATTTTTCATGAACATGAATCATCGCAGATACTTGTGGGATAATCTGCAGAATATTTTTTGACCTGTATTAATTAAGCTTAACGTCAGGTGTGGACAATTTTTTGGCATATGTTATATACTATATGAAACATCTGGGAGATAAGCTGATTAAAATTTTTGGTACTATATCCTGGAGATCATTCTTATCTTTTCAACACTCATACAGAATTCAAGTCTCTCCAATTTACGCAATGAAATTATCGATTGCTTCAAAGCCCTTTGCATCTTTGATACAGTAAAACATCTCTATTTGGGAATTATTCAAAAATTGCTCGCGGTTAATCAAGACTTTTGAATGCAACTTTTTGCGGTTGAATTTTTTCATTTTTTTGTTATTTGAATATATCAATTTGTCATTTTCCGGTGAATCGTCGACTGCGTTCGGAATAATTTTGCATCGTTATCTTCTTTTAACTTCAAAATAACTTCTATTTTTGGTATCGGGAAAAAAAAATGAGGAACGTCGCTCAGTGCTTTGAATGTGTTGAATGAAAATTTTTCATGATTATACAATATTTATTTGCTTCATGAATTATTCATTTGGACTTCACTATCTAGCTGTGGAATAGTTCAATCAATGTTGGCATGAACGAATTCAATATTTTATCAATTTTTTTCTCCATTTTATCATCAGTAAAATAACCGTGCTCCCAACTATTTGTGCTAATTATACCGAATAATTTGATTAATTCCGATATTGCTGTAGATATTTATTGAATTTGGATTGAATAAATTGATAAAACTTCATACTTTTATTGGTGATTGTGTTGGTGTGAATTAATTGAAGTGAATAGCCACTAGATCTTTCTTCGGGAATAAAATTTTAATCGTCCCCCACAATAAATGCAAAAAGTGCCCTAGTACTAAACACGGCTTAATGTGACAAACAGTTTATTGTCACGCACAGGAAAATTATCACACCTGTTGCAGCTAGATCACTTGAGTTCGTGTCGAAAATGATCAATGTCACTTAAACATCTAATCCTACACCCACTGTTTTTATTTTTTTATGCGCAATTGGTTTTACACAAAATCTGGTGGAAATTAAATTTCATTTATTGAAGTGTCTAACAAACTATTAAATTTTTCTAATTATATCCTGCGAAGCTGATGAAGAATTAAAATGAGTTTTTAGGTGCTGAATGAAGTTGTTCGCTCAGCGATGGTGCCGAAAACCTACTAAACGCGCTAGGGCTGAGAAACCACTTGAGCCTTCTCTTGACCAGTGAGTTCTCTGGTGTTGCTACGATCGTTAACTCCGTTTAGTGTTCTTATTGATGAAGAAAAAGTGGGATCCCCAATATTTGACCCCCCAATCTTCAAACGCCTCTTATATTTGACTGCATTATCCCTCTACCTATAATGATCCTTTCCCCCACTACGACTTATTGTGACTGCCGAGGCGACCAATCAAACAAAAGCATTTAGGCGAGTATTTTGAAATTTTTTAAGTATATCTATATTCATGCGCATTTGTCTGCGTAGACCTATGCATATGAAACATGATTGTGATGTCGTGGGGACAAGAGGATGTGTCAAAGATAGGGAATGTTTCTGGACGGGCGTGTCAAATATAGAGGAATTTCACTCTAACACGAAGAGAAATCCCTGCTCACCCGATCAGAATCATTAGGAGTTGAAGGCTGATGAAATTTCAAGACTGTTTTAATATAAAAATCTCTTGTGTATCTTTTAAAGGGAGTGCATGCGAGAGATAAGATACGAGAACTTACATAATTCAAAGTAGATCATAATAGGGAATATGCATTTCATGAAAGATGACGTATGTTATGATGCTGTTAACATTTCGTTGTAATTTCCAGTTATTTTTTTTTTCAAGTTTCAATAATTCTTGATAAGTTATCTATTGTATGGTTTTGAGTTTTCCATCTGGATTCGTTATCAAGAGCAAATAATTTTTCAAAAACTGAATTAATGTCCCCGTGCCTTATTATATTTCTTTTCAATCTATTGTTCGATTGAAGAATGTGATCCGATTCCGATGGAAAATTGATAGTTTATCACACTGTCCAGATGTTAACAGTAAATCGATAAAAACCGGTATTGGACGCAACAATGGATCTGATAGAGTGACGCAAATAAAAATACAATATCACCCCTCCCATTCAGTTAAGAAACTATCGTTGTATTGAATAATTGATCTTATCTCTATTTCTTAAATATCAAAGCGGTTGTGGTAATGATGATCATGACAGTAATAACCATAATTAGTTGATTTACAATGCTAGATGAGAGGAGAAATAAAACGAATGATTGGCTTGGCGTTTGCATATAAAAAACTTAAGAAAATGAAAGATGAATCAATTTTTCTTTTCTCACTGGAAGAATTACATGCCGATTCTCTCCAATCGATTTATCACTAAAATCATAGAACATCAAACAAAAATATCTGAATTTTCGGAATGTTCCCTAGTCGATTTTCATTGCCTCTAAAAATAGCAAAAAATCACAATTAATTGGAAACTATGGTCAAAAGAATGAAAAGAATTGATTCTACTTTAATCCCTTCGATTTCACGTAATAGAAAAATTATCCGTAAATTTCGCCACACATAAGACGCCAATGATTTATTCGAGAACTAAATACAGAATGAGGAACGAGAGTCCTGAGAATTTATAGAAAGTCAGCCTGAAGCGATACAGATTGAACTTTTTTTTCAAACTTTATTTATTCATTTATTTTTACTCTTTATTCAATTAATATTTCATAATCTAATCCTACTTGAGTCTCATCACAACGTAACTGACAACTAAGACACTAACGAGATGATACGTAGTTTTTTTCTTTTTCTTTCTATTTATCTTTCTTTCACTTACCTTAACCAAGAAACTACAGAATTATCAATTGATCCCGATCTCGATCTTCTTAACTTCATGTTGGCAGTTTGCAGTGAAGGAGAACGAGAATCATAAATTATTCTCAACGTGTAGTGTATGATGCCAATGTATATAGTCGTTTCCATAGAATAGTTGATAAGTCAGGTAGAACGGGTGTGAAGAAAAGTAAAGACGATCCAACTGGTTGATCATGGGTAGAGTCAACTATTACAACTTCTTTTTTCTCTTACACTCAACTTTTCTTTTTCACTCCTCTAGTACAAAATCGTGACGGTACTTCGGTCACGCAATCAAGTCGTGCGGCCTTCTCTCTCCTGTGACAGAATAAATTCACCGTGATCAGAAATGACGATGGTAAAGGAGAAAAAGTCCTGTGTGGCAAGGGATGAAACGAGATGAATTCATCTGCGTGTTTGTGTGTGTGTATGTGTGTATAAGATGGAGAACGAGTGTATTAAGGAATTAGACCACAGTAGAATTTTTAAAAAATCATTTTTTATAATTTTTTGGCATTCAAAAATTCATCAAGCCTTCCAGAATATGGGGAGAAAGCTTATAACCTGAGACCCATTTTTCTAATGTGATATTAAACTTTTCCCCAAGTATTTCGTCATATTTATAACACATGTCAGAACTCTGAACTTGTCTAATCCCTTGAGTCAAAATGATTCATTTTTTTCTTTTAACATTTCACCGAAATTGAATAATTTACTGTTATTGAATAATATTAACATATCGAATATTGTTCCGCATTTCACTCACGCTGTTCGAGCCTCTAAAACTGTGGATTGGTAGATGCTTGGATTTTGAAAATCCAATATGGCCGCTATTAAGTTTTTCATGTAATTAATTACATCAATCATCGTTATTTCTCCGGTAACAGGTATTTTTTATGATTCGAAAAATTAATAGACGTTATTATATTCACGAAAAGTGAAAGAATACTTCTTGGTGGAGAAAAAGCATAAACTCACATTAATTTTTTTTCAATGATTAAAAAACGATATTTCCACTTTTTATTAACATTTGAGATGAAAGAAAAAACTGATAGCAATTATAAAATGCAAAAAATCGGCAAAAGATTTTGTAAAAGTTCATAGTTTTTTTTTTGTTAACTTATTTTTTTCTTAGTTTCTAGCCTGTCTCGATTATTATTTAATTTTTTCGAATTTCCTTATCGAGGCCTTCACTCCGAAAAAAAATTCTGCTTCATTCCGCCTCTGTCTTCCCTATCGTCACCTTAGAACTCCGATACAACGACTCATTGATCCCCTCCAAAATTCTACAGAGCACGACAAATTAGGACGCATCGAAAAGATGCATCATCATCGTCTGCACAAAGTTATCATTCATCCGCAATTTTTTTTTAATATTGAATTAATAACGTACCGTTGTATAGGATGATTTACATTGAAAATAGCGACGAGCCTCAAACGGCGAAAAAGTGTGATACATCCGGCATTTTTCAAAGAAGTCGAAAGTCACTCTTGTCCCTCTTATTCTTCAATTATGGCGGTTGAATAACGGTCAGTGGGTAAGTAGGCATTGTAGAATATCGCTGAGCAGTTATGACTTATGAGAGAATGCAGAGTCTAACACGATGAAAAGAAACGATGACATAATGAGCCTAGTAATGATAGTAGGAAGTTGTCATATATTATTGTGAATTTTTAATTATTTTCTCTTTTATTCCGTTAGGTGACCGCGATGGATTGCCTCTCGTTCTCATGTCGAATAATAAAATTACTAGGTTTAAAAAATGAATTAATTGTACCAAATTGCAGGTTTTTTTTTGTTGCACCGAATAGCCATAAATCAATGAACCTGCATGATGCCTCTAAATGAATTGATTTAATTTAAAATTAATGTAATCAATCATTTTCCTCATCTCAGAGACAGACAATATTAATGGAAAATATTACGAGATTAAATTCAAATGCTTTTTCACATCTTCAATCATGATTTTCATGTAATTAATTCAAATTGATTTTATTATGCTTTCAACTTCAGTGAAAAATTGTAAATATGAAGATGTTTTCATTGACTGCTTCATCATCACTGCGCCACAATCAGACCTCAAAGTGATACTGAGTTCCGGGAAGCCTCAATCAGAATCAAGATATTTATAATTATCAACCGGATTTTTCAAGGTCTTTCATTGCAGAATAAAATGAAAAAAAAACGAAGAAACTCCATAATTGCAAGGACACTCTGTACGATCTCATTTGTCGATGCCACAAAACTATCAGGTATCATTTTTCTTTTGGGTCTTCGAAACAAAACAGCGTCAGGTTGGTCGTGAGGAATTGTATCACACCAGCATAGCGATAAATAATAAGACTTTATGCGTGATAATGAATAATTTAAATGAAACTGCAAGTGTTTATTAGTGCAGACGATTTAAATGCATCCAAATTAATTTTTATATTCTTAAAATTATTTCCATTCATCCATCGTGGGACTTTATCATTCCGAAACATCAGAAATTGGATATTAAATTCTGTTATTTTTCTCAGACCCTCACGTAAGAAAAAACTCATTATATGACAAGTTTCATCAGTTGATAATTTTATTCATCAATTAATTTTGAAACTAATTATTCCACTTTTGATTGCCAAGGACGGCAAAAAAAAATTGAGTGTTGAAATTTCACGCATTTCAATAAATTTTCTTCGAAGCACAATATTTACCTACTCCGGGATTTTCCAAGACTGAGTGAAAATGCATTGAACGCTAATTGATACATCACCAGTTTGTGTATATGCAGTAGCTCGATGTCTCAAGATATTCTCAAGTACTTGACTCACAGCCTGGATATTTACGGAACAAGGTCTTCATTCGATTTACGCATTTCATTCAATACAACTTTGTACAGCACCTGTCATGACTATCAGAGTCTCTCGAAAAATCATTCCTCCGAAGCTAATGATCAATAAAATTATAATTTATATCGAATGATAATTTATATCATGTACTTCATTTATCATTGCAGTGAGGAAATCATTCTCGTATCTGGCAATGAAAAGTATAAAAATATTGACGATACTCATGCTAATCAGATTTCCGCACTTGCTATTATTGTAAATTCGTTCGGCATGAATATTTTTACAATAGACTCCCTAAAGTTGACGCCTCTGCCTACGATCATTTCCTGATGTTGCACTTGAACCTGGAGTATAGTAGACTTTTAATGAAGTTCCGCCCATTAAAGTTTCTCTTCTCCTGAAGTTCCAAGATTCTTCCATTAAAGTCCCTGGTTGGCTCCCCCACTCAGATTCTTTTGTGGATCAATCAGAATTGAGTTTAGACAAGCAGCATTTCAAATATGATTTTAAACATATGTTAACATTCTGTGCATGAGTGAATACTCCACGAAGTAATGAACTGCACAGAGGAAACTGCTCTATGTGTGAGAGGGAACGGAACTTTAACGGAAGATTCTGGATGGCAAGGAAAAGTTATTTGGAAGCCTACTGTATACTCTTTTGCGCCATTCATTGCGCAGTGGAATTTCATTCTATGCGCAGTTGAATGCGTAGAATGTTGGAATATGGAACATATCCAAAAGCACCTTTGAAAGGCCGTTCTTCTACTCTCGATTTTCTCATTAGTTCATGGAATAATCAGAGTGGGGGAGACATAAACTTTAGGGAGAGGCTACTGCAGACTCTTCCTAAAGTGGACACGTACTTCCAGGGCTACGTTCTTTACGGTTTGAAATGATCCAAACGATGTGGAACTGGACCCCTTGCGCCTCCGCAAATGAGATTCCCTGCCTTGCGTATGTCTGTTTGCGCAGGCGCAAGCGGATTAGTTTAAACCTCAGAGTACAAAGCTCTGAACAGAACTTCGGAGCACACACGGGGTCAAATTGACCCCAACCCATTTTCTGAGTGCTACATTTCAAAAACTATGTATTTTTTCCGGAATTAATGTCATGAGGCTTTTTGTAGCCAAAACATTTGATTTAACTAGTTTTTGATGGTGAAAAAATCAATCGAAATTGGATCTCTCTTCTGAAGTTGGCCAATTTGAATAGAAAAAGCCTATGAGCGTTGGAGCCAAGTATTTCAAACATTTCTATCCAATTCATCATATTTTAGGGCAAAAATGTTCTTGGGGTCAAAATGACCCCCCGTGCACTCCGAGGGTGAACACTGTTTGGGTTCACTTCAAACTGTGGAAAAAGGCAGCCCAGGATCATTTGCTGGAGTTGCGTTAAGTCCTTGACTGTGTTTTTTACGGTTTGGAGTGAGCCACTGTTTGGATCACTTCAAACCGCAAAGAACACAGCTCTTATTTACACTTCTTACCTGAAGTATCCTCGTCTGCGCAACTCACTGCACAGAAGAGTCTGCCTCTCTGCACAGTATGTTAAAATATGGCCAAATTGAATATATACCAACTGCGTCCACAATTGTAGCATACTGGTTATAATATTG
Organism: Aleiodes leptofemur; assembly: GCA_963942555.1. Classification (NCBI taxonomy): domain Eukaryota; kingdom Metazoa; phylum Arthropoda; class Insecta; order Hymenoptera; family Braconidae; genus Aleiodes; species Aleiodes leptofemur. Next base: position 14,764,732 of record OZ012609.1, read on the forward strand.
CGTAGGAAGTGAAGGATTATAAAAATTGCAAAATGTCGATCAGAAAAAGTGATCAAATGATAAAAAATCGATTATTTTTATTCTTCAAGCAAATAAGAAACATAAAATTCCATCAATTTAAGAATTTTTGTATTCAATTCTCACGGATTTCATGTTCATGTCTCATTTTATAATTCCCGATTAATCAAATAATCAGGTAATAATTTGCACACCATTAAAAAAAATTTTTCTTAACAAAAATTGAATATTTTTCTCATCAACAATTATCTAGAAGAAATCCGAAGAAAAAATTTAAGTGAAGATATTAAAAATCATATGAAATTGAAGGTGGAGCAATGCAACAGGACATATCACGTGTAACTATAAATACGTAGGAGTTCGGTACTTGGTAGAAAGGTAAGGCCTTGATATTTCACATAATCAACTGCAATATTATCTTCAGAAAAATGAGAGGTTTCACATATGCAAGAAGGTGATAGGCCTGGTTCCAACTGTCCCTTCAGTTTGTTCTCTTACAATTCCAGTTTACCTGTCAGACTTGTACACAAAAAACTACATTGGTTCGTTAAGTGAATGATGATCTTGTGGAATTTATCGAGGCAAAATATAATTATACGTAGAGAACAAATGATAATAGTCCAAGAAGTCTTTTATTAAATTGCTCGAATTTTTCTCTCGCATTATTCCACTTTTATGTTATCGAAGATGGTAATGAAATTGAATGCATACAATAACTATGTATTGATGGAAAATTACTGAAACATTAACGATAAATTGACGTCTCTTTATTCATGCTTGTTTAACTTTTCCGAGTTTCATAATTTTTTCTTCTGAGAATCTGTAATTATTCACTCGGCTCTCTTTAACGAGAATATAAAATGAACATATTCGGTTTTAGTAGAAATTGTAATATTATAGGCAATGAAAATCGCATGGAAAAAATGAGACGACTTGAGATATGATTCTTCCGAGAATTCTATTGGAAAACTGACGCAATATTTGATGGGAAACATTTGTCAAGATGAATACTCGTGAAGATTTGGAAGTTTCGGGGGGAGAATTAAAGATTAAACTTCGTTATTTTCGAAAATTCACAGCTTTTTCACATCAATTCTGGTACTTGACAAGGGTTTTTTATTTCTGAGAGACTCATGACTCATTTTATGAAAATAACTTTTCCTTCCATACTCTCGAAAATTATAAAAAATTACATGGATACTTTTATATTTTTTCTTTTTTTTTCCAAAAAACTAGTTAGCAATGTAAACATACTTGAATATTTTTATAATCGTTTGGCCAGTTTAACATTTCGTTACTGATTCATTAAAGCCAGAATACTTTTCGCAATGAAAATTCCGAAAAAAAATCATAAAAATGCCACAGCACGTCCACATTATTGTCTAAAAAGTTTTCTGATATTGCCATAAACTCTTTCACGGTCAAGAAAATCTAGTTCATTCTGTCCTGATCTGTTCTTTTTCTTTTTTATGGCTCTGATCATTTGATCATCCGGCCAATCCTGATCGGTTAAAGTGACATGAATCTCACCACTACACTATCGTTGCTACTGTTCCAGCTATGTTCACGCATATACTGATGACGAGAATTTGTAGGAGCCTGATGTTTTGATCCGCTCATCACTGAGTCGTACAGTAGACTGATAATGAAGTTCCTCTTCCGTTAAAGTTCCCAAGATTCTTCCATTAAAGTTTCTCGTTGGCTTCCCACTCTGATTTTGCGATAGGCCAATCAGAATTGACTTTACAAGCGTGGCATTTCAAAAGTACTTTTGGACATATTTTGACATTTTGCGCGTTGAACTGCGCTTATGAGAATACTCCACGGCACAATAAGCTGCGCAGGGAGCCTACTTTCGACGCATGGTAACAAGATTCGTCAACGAATGCAGTATCTTCGTTCATGACTATTTCATTTGTGGAAGATATTCGCACACGAAAGAGTCTCGTTGACGAAAGGACCTTCCGATTTATAATTATTTTCGTGACATCAATTTAACGGCAATTTTTGTCATATATAGACGTGCGTTCATGAGAATTTTCATTTCATGAAATTTGAGGGTGTGAGGTTTTTCGGTAGCTCAATGGTAAAGCAGCTGCCCGGAAAGTAAAAAGTTGTGAGCTTTGATACTCACCCGAGATTGAATCCGAGCATCTCCAATTTTTTCGGAAACTTGTGCTTTTTTAATTAATTCAATTGATTTAAATCTTTAACTTAATTGATTCATTTAATAATTCAATTTCCATCTTCAAGCGATAATATGAGATTTCAACTACTATAACCTGGATAGGTTAGAAGTTTAAATACTCAAGCACTTTGGGCCTTCTCTCCATTTGAGTTCAGATGAAAATTCTCATGAACGAACACCTATATATGACCGAAATTGCTGTTAAAGTGATGCCATGAAAATAATAATAATAAATACATGGTCGATAAAATCAAACACAGTAGACATTCCGATTTGTTTACGGATGTCACTCCCTTGTGAGGCATGGTCGATGATCCTCTTCACCGAGCAGCTACACATTTTCCATAAGTTTGAGATTCACTGGGTGACAAACCTGTTTCATTTTTCACTCACAAAAGTTTCAATGACGCTCTGGCGGAATCAATATTTGCACTTCCAGGAATCAAAAAATAGGTTATGTGAGCTCTTCGTATGAGAACTTCCGTTTCGTGAGGGAATCGTAAATTCGTTAACGAATTGGATGCACGGGTTACCTCATTCGTTCACGAATGTTATTTCGTCAACGAAAACCAGTTTCCCATGCGTCGAGAATAGGCCTCCAGGAGAGAATTCTTGACATAAGAGTAGGAATAAGGATGCAATGGAAACACTAACGAGAGGTCTTGGACGAACGGGTGAACTCATTTGGAAGTCTACTGTATATGTGTATATCACAGAATTACCTCTTTTAGACAGAAATCCTATCGACGTCAGAGGGCTAAAGAAGACAATCTAACTCACATGTTCATTGCACGCAGAATGACCTGCTCCGATCCCATAATTCACTATGAATGAATATTCTCGTTTCTCTATTCTTTCAATATCAATATTAGTTATGTGCAATTCATTATTTTTACGACTGTCACAAATTGTAATTTTTCATAACATTGTTGCTCGAATAGTTTACTCATTAAAAGTAATAACGCAAATGTGCAATGTTGATATAGCGTGAATACTATAAATGAGAAAAGTTCCAGCTATTAACGTTCACCAACTCGACAAATTGATCATTGAACCGAATAACACCGCTTGTCTCCATCGAATTATTGCGCAACATAACTCACACGTGCGTGGTGAACCAATAAGTTTTCATATGACACACGCTGTTATTCTTTTTGATTAATTCTTTTTTCCCCTTTATTCTTATCTAGAATTCTAACATAATGAGGATAAATTATTAAACGTAACAATTTTTTTGCACTATATTTCCAAAACGAGAGTAACATTATCATTAAGAAAAAGTAATTCATTTATTTGCAATTGGAGGAAAATCAACTTCAAATTTCTTAATTCTTATAATCAATGATATTGACATTTCAACTAAATCGGAGAATTTTTCAGCTTAATCTGGGATAAAAAATTCTTGAATTTCAATGCACTTTAAGGTATTACTTTGATGTTCAGCTTTTGCCGCCAATATCTTAATCGGAATCTAACAGGACAGTTTATATGTTGAATTGTGCCGAAAGGACATTGCCCTACAGCAGTTTCAACAGATTTGGGCATAATGTAGGAAACTCTACTCTTTCTCATTCCGCCGATCTCTCTCCTGTCTCTCATTAATAGCTGAAACTAATTATTGAATGTTCATGTAATTTGGGAATGTGTCAGAACCGTGTTTGCATTCCAGCAAATTGACATAAGCCGAGAAAAAAACTCGTATCCTTTTTTAATTGCAGAAATAATAGTTTTTCGATCTGTCGATCGCTGCCATGATCGGAAAATTGAGTGATACGAAGTTGGTATGAATTTGTTTCTTGTCTGCTTATGAATTACGGGATAATAGTCCGAGAGTAATTCAGATACGAAGAATTACAACAGGATGAGGTAATTTTTCTCACTACATGAGACTTCCAATAAAGTTGCTCCCATTGAAGTTGCTCAATCGCTCAAGTTTAGGATCCTTCCATCAAAGTTTCTCGTTAGCCCCTCCCCGCCCCCCACCCATTCCACATATTTTTTCTATCTCTTACAATTTTCTCTCATAATTGCGGAACTTCTCCCATATCTTTACTTTTAATTGTTATAGAATAGAAAAATAGTAATCACTTCAGTCGATGAAAATCAGTCGTTTTTCATCGATTGAGATGACTGTGAATCGATTCTAAATGATTTAGGAGAAATTGACATTTTTATAAAAGATATTTTTCCTCCCCATACTTCACTCAGCAATTATTCACAATGGATTAAATACAATTCACATCAATGGCAAATGGAATCCTACACTGGTTTCCGATTTTCTGCGCTGCAACGACCCGAAGCAGAAATTTAAAAAAAGAAGCTAGTTAAATGGAAATAGTTATGCTCTGAGTTCCTGTTCAAAGTCCTTAGTTTGAATCTTCTAGAAGTTTCTCTAACTGTTTGATGGAATCATTTGTTTCAAAAATCAAATGCACAATGATAATTTTAATGATGAACTTATAAAAAATTCATTAGAAAAATTATTCTAAGTGTCCGTCTCTTCAGTAGAGACCTAGAGTATCTCTGAGTCTCCCTACTAAATAAATTAATAATTCAACACGACCATATACTCAAGTCTCTGGCCAATGTGTACCTTCAGAGTTCAGCGGATCTCCCAGAGACGCACCGAGTCTCCAAGAGACGCTCAGGCGTCTCTGAAAGACTCGATAGTCTCTGGGAGATTCTAATTTTTCATCTCGGGTATATAGTAATTAATCAAATATCATGAAAGATTGGAAGGTTATAAATACAATACTAAAATATTGTCAATTCGCAACATTTCGCTTATAATGTAAGCGTCTTCAGGAATGTCAAGAGCCTGAAGAAGCCCAAATTATAAGCGAAACGTCGCGAACTGACAATATTTTAGTATTGAATTTATAACCTTCCAAACTTCCATTATATTTAATTAAGCAATTCTTATTTCAATTTCAAGATAAAAGTATGCGTTCTTGACCCATTGATTGTTTTTGGCCACTACGGAGGACATTGAGATTCACGCCCTAAAATTGAAATCAGTCAACGACAATTGTTCACTGGTTTAAATTTTAGGGCGTGAAACTTAATATCCTTTATAATGGACAAAAACAGTCAACGGGTTAATCGTTTTCCCGCTCTATTTGATGAATATGCAAAACTCGCTCAAATACCAACAGATATTAGGGATAGGTTGTCATCTAGGTTGAGTACTCTCCTTCCCGTAATATACTTACGGTCACACATACTAGTGTTTATATGTCTTCATAGTCTCAGCAGCTAATTACTACTCCAACGATTCAACTAATAATAAATAACCTGACAGAGCATGAAGAGAATTTGAATTTTCCTTTCTTCGTTTATGTAAATATTTAAAAGCATTTCCTTAAGGATAGAAAATTAACATATGATTGTCATTCAAACAGAAGATTTTCATTTCGTGAATAATAGCACAAAATATATTTTCACGTTAACCACCAAAAGAAGTTTAGATGAGTTTTTTTTTACTTCTGAATAAATTTTGAAATTTCCATAATTTCTACACCACGATACTCACTACGAAAAATTCAGATTGGATGTTTGGCCAGAAGGGATAGCCCTAGTGGAAACTCTGATAAGTTTATGGTCAGTTACTGATCCGCCCAAACTGATTTGTAATCAGTTACTGATCAGGCTATCAGATCAGTTACTGATCAGGGCTGTAACGCTGTTTTGGATACTATTAGGATCAGGAATCCTGATACTAATAGTATCACGTATCCGGATACCAATAGCATCAGGGATCCCTGATACTATGAGTATCAGGATTCCTGATCCTAATAGTATCAGGATTTCTGATCCCAATATTATCCCAAAATAGCGGTACATGCCTGATCAGTAACTGATCAAATAGCCTGATACTGTTAGTATCAGGAATCCTGGTACTAATTGTATCAGGGATCTAAATAACAAAAAATATTTCGTTTAATCAGTGGGAGGATGTGCCGTATATTTATTTATTACATTTATCACATTATTTATTACATGTATACATTGTGTTTGAACGTGAGATGACATTTTTTTGCTGTAAACAGATTTTAAATTATGAAATTAATCTACACTTGGGTGGATTCGATCCCGGAACCTTCCGCACACTAAGTCGACACGCTAACCACTAGACTATGACACAGTTATAGTATCAGTCGGCCTAATCATCTACATTACCTTTTTCTATAAAGGGGGCATTAACGGATATTCGGAGTACGATATTAAACCAGGGAGCTCAGAATAACTATTCAGGTGATTGTGAAGAAATTAATAAAAACAAATGAACATCCGGGGAACCTGATGCTACCCGGAACATCTCCGGATCAGGATGAACTGATCAGACTTAGATTTTTTTAGGATCACCTTATCAAGTTCTTCCGGATATAAATAGGATCCGTATTCCATCAGCATTCCTTATTAAAAAAAGCCTGATCGAAGATGGATAAGTTTTGCATCAGTAAGGCCTGACTGAAGAGATGGCTTCCCTACATGCTATGACATTAAGTTCTTCCGGGTACGAATAGGATCCGTATTCCATCAGCATTCCGTATTAAGGAAAGCCTGATCGAAGACGGATAAGTTTTGCATCAGTAAGGCCTGACTGAAGAGATGGCTGCCCTACATGCTATAACATTGAGTTTTGCCGGGTACGAATAGGATCCGTATTCCCTCAGCATTCCTTATTAAGAAAACCCTGATCCAAGGCGGTTACGTTTTGGATCAGTAAGGCCTGACTGAGGGGTGACTTCGCTGAGTACTACAACGTTAAGTTTTCTCGGATACGAACTGGATCCGTATTCTATCAGCATCTCCTATTAAGGGAACCCTGATGCGGAACGGATAAGTTTTCAGTCAGTGAGGCCTGATCGAGGAAATGGCTTTTCTACATACTACAACATTACGTTTTTTCGGATACGAATAGGATCCACATTTCGTCAGCATTCCTTATTAAGGAAACCCTGATCCAAGACGGATAAGTTATAGATCAGTAAGGCCTGACTGAGGGTTGGCTTCTCTGAATACCACTACGTGAAGTTTTTCCGGATATGCATTGGATCCGTATTCTATCAGTATTTCCTATTAAGGAACCCCTGATGTGAGGCGGATAAGTTTTGGATCAGTAAGGCTTGACTGAGGGGATGACTTTTTTACATACTACAACATTAAGTTTTTCTGGAGACGAATAGGATCCGTATTTCATAAACATACCCTATTAAGTAAACCCTGATGCAAGACGCATAAGTTTTGGATCAGAAAGGCCTGACTGAGGAGATGGATACTCTACATACTATAACATTAAGTTTTTCCGGATACAAATAGGATCCGTATTCTATTAGTATTCCCTATTAAGGCAACCCTGGTGCGAGACGGATAAGTTTTGGATCAGTAAGGCCTAACTGACGAGATAGCTTCTCTACATACTATAACATTAAGTTTTTCCGGATATGGATAGGATCCGTATTTGATCAGTATTTCCATATTCAGGTAACCCTGATAAAAAACTGATAAGTTCTTGATCAGTGTTTCCCGAATAGGCTTAGGCTTATCTCGTACTGATCCTAAATTGATACTGAATCAGGCTAGCCTTAACCAATTTCCACTCGGGAGGGAGCATAAACTAGGATATGGTGCATTCATAGAAGTAACAAACATTCCTAATATTCCTGATATTCTTCGTACTAATCTATATGCATAACCGAACAGATGAGAATCGTGATTATTATTCAGCTGCGCTCTATTCACCTATTTGCCTCCGGGAAATTTTAAAATTCAACTAATTATTCTATTAAACGTTCGTTAGTTATATCAATTCAACAATCTCAGTTGCATGATGAGTGTGAAAACATTTTTAATTGATATAAGAAAAATTATGCGATGAGAGTGTGATTTATCTATTTCCTTTCAGTCTTCCCGGAGGTGAATCGATAGAAATTTTAAAATAGAATTCGAAAAATAGGAATTCACTTATTTTTGTCCGTAGGTATCATTATTAACATTCAGCTCTATCAGAATTATTTGCCTTTATATCTGAAGATAATGAGAAGATTTTTCCTATTAAGCTGAGAAAATTCGAATAGAGTATAGAAAAATATTGAATAGAAAATAGAAGAAGTCAAGGAGTAAGAGGATTCATTCTCTTTATATTCGAGTATTCAACGTTCAGTTCAGAAAAATAACTAAATGAATGTTCAGGATGTTGTAGACCAAAATTAATTGAGTTCTTTTAAAACATTTTATTTTCAAACATGCGACGTTTCGTCAGTGTTATTCTGACATCATCAGGCAACCTATGTGTTTGCAAACAGATATATAATTTACAATTCATACCAATTACAATAAGTAATTATAAATAAACATAAATAAATATACCTTGAAACAATGTACAAACGCATAGTCCCAAAGAAAAATTATTACGTCTGACATTCATAAGTCAAAAAAGCTCAGAGTCTAATAAAATGGCTTTAATATTTTCATTTTGGTCCACAACATACTGAACATTGGTTTAGTTATATTTAATTTAGACCTGAATATTTTGAGATGATTCAAAAGAATATTCAAGAGAAAATTTCAATTCTATTTGAAAATATAATTCGTGATACATCCTTTCCTAAGAAATACATTGCGAGATTTTATCAAACTTTGATTTTATCGAATTTTATTGGTTTATTGGAAGCACGAGTTGCGCGGAATTCAAAATATCTCATAGAACGATAGCAAGACAATCAGGACTACCCCCCTCTTGCGGCACATTTGAGGCTTAACCTAAGTAGTAAGTTCTCTTTCTTTTCATCTCCCTTTATCGTGCAACTATCCTCGAATTACGTAAGGCACAGATGTTCTAGGGTAGTAGGATCGTCGATCTTCATGTTAAACACTCACAAATTCCTAGAGCATGCGAGCTATATCGAAATCAGCAGTGTCTGCAGATACCAACAAGGTATACAAGTACCAAGGAGAATATATATGACCGTGATTGTGTGTTAGATGTAGGGAAGACCAGAGCAAACCGAACCGATGAGGTAAAATGATCCAGGATTTTTTCCGGAGTGAAAGCTTCAACGAGAAATTTCAAAAAAAAGTTGTTCAAAGATGGAGACATTCTGAAGCTTTTTAATGATTTTTTCCAGATTTATGGGTGAAGATCTCCATTCATAAAAAATTTCCTTCATTTTGATGTGCAGATCCATTTTTCAGCAGCCTCTCCTATTCATATCTAAAAGTGAATACATGTAATATTCAAGTAGAGCTCATACTATTTGAAAATGCAGGAGTAGTTTCGAGTATATACTGGTGAAAGTTTCCTTCTACTCTTGTTGAACGTATATGCGAAGATGTATAGGTTTTATATCCTGCATACACATTCTCATTATGACTATACATTTTGTAGATATCGAAACATTGATTTTTCAGACAATAATTCGTGCAAAACATTTTATCTTACATAATCGTCATAGAATTCCATCGAACTGTAATATTCACTGATAAATTTGTTGATTATGACGAATTTCTTCGGAAAAATTATTGTAAATGTTAATAAATTTCCCGTCAGGCAAAAATTATCAAGAGAAACAGACAAATAGTGAAGAGTAAATCTAATGACGTACATGTTACCATTGAAACCTCGCACGTCATTGACATTGCCCGATAACACAGCTGTTTCCAATGATAAATTACACGGTATTTCAAAGCATTATTACATTCAAACAAGCCTCGTCTCCACTTCCAGTTCCTGTCTATCGTGTAGTTTCGAACAGATAATTTTCGAGTCTCACATTCTGCAGAAAGGCTTTATTCGTATCAGGTTGTAGTTCAAGTATTATTTTGGCTATCATGTTGGCAGGCAACTTTCCAAAAACTGAAAAACCAATGGAAAATGAGATTACAGGACAAAGACTTATCATTTTGGAGATAGAAATTACAAATTGAGTTTTTTCATAAATTACATATTAAGATTTTCAAAAATTCTCGACACGTTTATGAGAAGCGAGTTCTTTTCTTGTGCTATGGAAATTTAGTAGATTAGAGATGAAACAGGATAATTCAATTTTTTTTGCAAATATCTCAGGAACTCATCGACGTGGCGCCAATTTTTCGGCGCATTTTTCGAAAAGAATTCTCATAGCTTAAAAAAAAAGATTAGGGCAAAATTGCCGTATCGCGCTTAGTTTCCAAAATACGCTCCGAAAAAGATCAGAAATATTATGTGTGTAGTTTAATGGAAAATATGAACAAAAAATCTTATGTGAAACTTATTTTTACGCCAACTTTTCGTCAACTTTGCTGACTTCCTCAGGGCTCTACAGTAAGAAACAAATTTTACAGAATGACAATTACATAAAACCATCAGGAATATCATTAATATTATAAATATAGAACCAACAAGTACCGAAATTAAACGTTTTACATAATTAGTCAGTGTCAACGGAATTAATTTGAATTAAATTGAAAACAAGTGGTCAGAAATATTCGCAATTATCCATAACATTTTGAGAATAGAGTTAAGTCCCCTCAAATGAATTGTAACTGTCATGTTATCTTCCAGGAATTTCCTTAATATCCCCCGTTTTTCTTATACACAATGCAAAGGATCTCAATCAAAAAAATTTCCAATTTCGTAAACCTTTCGAATCTCATTCGGAAGTCATGTGTATAAGAAACTCAGTACTTCCATCGCACTCAAAATTAATTGCAGTTCTCACCAATAATTATTAAAAGGGAATGAAGCTGGGGGAGTAAATAGTGACCCGGGGCAAATACCGCGTCACGCAAGTTATCACAGCAACTACTTTCGAAGCCCGAGTTACGCCCGGTCGTTACGAAAGACCGCCATACTCCCAGAGACCGTTGGTATATAAGTAGTACATACGGACCACGGTTCACGTGTATCTCCAGGACACTTCAATCCCGCTGTGTGTGCAATGTGATAGAGTACTTAAAATGTGCCTTAGATAAGCCATGGGTGTGCATATGCAAATCAATCGTCTTATATCGATAGACTGAAGTCTCTTTATGGTTTTTTTTTCATTGCACATGAAGATTGTGGAAAATTACTGTTGTATAAGATGAAAATGTTAAACTGGAACTTTTTCTCTTTTAGATTGATGATTCGATTAGGAGATAACCTCAATTATATGGAATATATTGATAATTCTTATTTTGATCATCAGATGCATATTTACGATTTGTCTTGAGCAAAGCAAATCATTGTTCAGTATCGATGATCTTATTACCTCTTCCTTAATTTTGCTAAAAAATTTTGACAATTTTTGGATCAATTTCAAGATTAGCTGCAATGCTGCAAGGAAATTCATCCTACCAATTCCGAGTCATTAATTGGGAAAATTTTCTATTTCAGGAACTCTTTCATGTATCACCCAGTTGTTGAAGGTAGCCTTTTAGATATTTGCGGAATTTATATTGAATTAAGAAAAATTTTGATATTCAGTATCGATTTATGCATCACCATTCATGCGTTTACCCCTTTCAGCTTCAAAATGTAAACTCGCATCAAATTTCCAATATCTATATTGCTTAATTCGAAGACAATGGATGTCGAAATTTGATGAACTTGCATCCAGCCAGAGAGAAAAAGAAAAATTTCATGGGTCTCAGTCTAACACAGACGATCCTACTTCGTTCGCGTTCACCTCGTCCCTTACCACACTCCTCGCAGAGGAATGACGTTCCCTCTTACAGTTGCTCTCTCGTTAAATAGTCCAGGAACTCTGTAAATTGACCTACATAAATACACACCTTTTTGGGGATGGTATCCATTGTTTAGAGGGGGGCTTCCTGAGCTTAAATCGAAATATGTGTATTCCCTCGAGTGACGGCGGTGCCACTATCGCGAGAAACGCGTTTTATCTAATATCTGGTTAACGGCTCATCTTACGTGAAAAATTATGTGGACCTTTTTTCTTTTAAACTGAATTTTCTATCTTTTTTATCCGAAACTCTTTCTTCTAAATTCAATATTCATGGAGTTATTGCGGTGAAAGCGCACGGACTTTGCTATCTTTGTCATTTTCTCCCAAACTATTCACTTTCATGCAATTCTACCTATTATCAAAGTTTTAGATCTTTTAACTACCTACAACTTTTATCTCAAACTTTTTTTTCTATTAACAATATTTTTCGACTTATTGCTTAATTCATCTATCAAACGCCGTGTTACTAACATAATATGACATCAGCAATATGTATCCCGGACAAGATGGACCTTCAAGGTAAAATAATCCAGAAATTTTTTCGGAGCAAAAGACTTCAGAAAAGAAATTGAGATGATTCTCTAATATTTTATATCATTGGGTAATTTTTCTAATTTTTTTCATGGAAACCTTCACTCTCCAATAAAAATCCCGGACCATTCTGCCCCTCAGGTCCAGTTTGCCCTCAGCTCCCAAATAGAAATCTCACAATTTGAATCGTCAAATTCCGAAAATCGTTGAGAATTCCAGATATTCTTGCTAATTTCATCTGCTGATATAACTGAAATAAATGAATACCTACATCTATTCCATCCACATGGAGTGCATTAACACTTCAAGGAAATTCAACGGAAAGTATTGGATGCTCGAAGAAAAATCCTCAGAAATTAACGAGAAACATACAATCAATCTACTTTCAGTAGAATACAGGTTTTTGCATGTGGGCTGATTGCCAAGTGAGTGATCGGAAGTGAGTGCAGTAATCGAGTCCCAGTAGCTTAACAACTACATAACGCGATCAAATACCAAAGTTCATTGGACCAATTGTTGCAATATTCATGCAGAAAATCAGGTATTTTTCCGATCGATGAAAACGAAAAAAAAAAAAACTCATTTGAAAGTAATTGTTAGCTTTCTCAATAGAATGAATCATTTGGAATTGTCGATTGGAGATTTAATAACTTTACGACAAATGATTTTACATTGTATGGAACAACGGGAGAGATGGAGAGATGATTGATTCGATGAATAAAACTAGGAATTTCATGCATGAAAAGAACTTTGATTCAACACAGATACAATTACCATAGAACTTCCGCATAATTTTGCAAATCTAAATCATCTCCAATCATGCTGAAGAATTTACCAAACAAGCGAGGGGTAGGGAAAAAACCCGGGAACATTAAATGGAATTTTTACCAATCATTGCATTTTATTGGTTGATGGTATTTGTATTATTTGTGTGACATTTACATGCACCGAAATAATCTGAATAGCACCGCATAAACAGCTGCACAAGCCACGTGATCACAATGAGAAGATTAGATAAGTTCCTCCACGGGCCTTGAGAAAAATCACCTATTTCCCAGAATCGAGGAAAAAGAAGAAAATCTTATCAAAAAGAAAAGATAAAAGTGAAAACCTTGATCAAGCCGAAGAAGAGAATAATGATAGAAAGAAAAATAATTGTTAAGATCATATTGTAATTTAACCTTGGCCGCACAGGCCACGGATGTTCCAGTATCCATGGTTACTCGAATGAGTTGGAGTCACTGAGGCTGAAACAATCACAGCAGAGCCTAAGATCCTGTATATATCTATATATAAATGTCTTTTACCAAGAACGAATTTTTCCAGAGAACGTGGGCGAATGAAAGAAAAAAAAGTTAACTCCACAATTTCTACATCAATGCATTTCGCCTCAAATTAAGCAGTAAAATTGAGGTCACTTATTGGATTTCGGTGTCGTATTGAACTTATCTGATTTCGGTTATGAGCATGGCGTGAAGGCGTCCTTCAACTAATTAAAAAGTTGAAGCAATTGGGTCTTATTTCATCAATTACTTCGCTCATGCTTGAGAGTTCTAAAGTCTTATTGAGAACGATTACGGAATGATATGTCGTTTCAATGCTCCATTAAGGATGTTTGTCTATTACACTTTATTCTAGCAGAGAAAAGATATAAAAATAATAACCTTCTTTTTTCCTTTTGTATATGTTATTTCTTCTTTAAAGCGCTTCTGAGAACGTGAGTGGCACTCTCATCGGGAAAGGAGAATTAGAAAGAGAAAATTCTTTCCATTTTTGCCTTTCATAATCAATCGGTATCATATTCATGTAAGATCTTACGCTTATTAATATATCATTTAGAAGAACATCGAATTATATACAAAATCATGTTTAATTGGTCATAATTTGAAAAGAAATGTTTCTCCTACAGTAACTTTAATAATGAAAAATCGTCCTTTTTTCAAGCGGAAAAAGAGGCAATGGTTGAACATTCTCCACCAGGGGTGTTTCGAAGTCAAAATTAGTTCCCAAAAAGTGAATTAGGATCTAGAGGCCGCACTTACCACTGCCCAGTAGAATCAGCTTCACCTCTTTCAGTCTTCTCACTGATTCGAGATCCGAAAAAATATTCTACGTTAGCACTAGCGCATTTCTCAGAATGGAGAACTCCCCAAAGTATTCAGAGATTAATTATAAAATATCCAATATTACTTTTTCATTTTTCTTCCTAAAAAAAGACTTTCTTGAATGCCTTCCTTAATGAATTAAGTTGATAAAATGACCAAAAATTCAGACGATTTTTTTTTATGTCAGCCATTTTGTTAATAGTAAAAGCTACTGAACAAGATTACGTGTTGTTAAATAGACACTGTGATTTTGGACCTAATTATAAAAAGAGAAGTCATCGCGACAAAAAAAATACTTCTGTTTAATTGAATGAATCTCTCCTCCATTTTCGGATAAATGGCGAAAAGTTTCAAATCTCTATGTTCCTGCTCGATAATACTAGGGATGGAAAAAGTGCGCGAAAAGTCGGCTTTGGAGTCGACTCGAAACTTCATGATTCTCAAAGTCGATTAATCACCTCTGAAAGTCGACTTTTTTGATTTGAATCGACTTTTTGACTTTTGGATTCTCAAACATGAGAAATAATATTTGAATATTCTTTAAAAATTTTATTAAGTAATGCACACATCAGTATTATTGCTAATCATTCGATAAATCATATTTTCTGAAGAAATTGCACATAATATGACTCTGAACATTAATTAGAATTGAATATTGAGATTGAATAATCAAGAGAACCATATTCTTCATCGATTGATCGCAAATACATCAATTCATTTAAGTGCTTTTTAATTAAAAAAAAAAAATTTAAGTGCTTAGGTGATAACCAACTTCTCAATGAGTGAGATTTGCAATGAGACCAGCGTGCGAGAACAGCCTCTCTCAAAGTACGGAAGTAGCTAGAATCGGTAAAAATCAGTCCTACTATCTAAAAGACATGCCATGAACATCTCGAATTGAATATCACCATCTTGAAAAATCAAACTCGTATCCACAATCGAGATTAGAACATCGCCCTCTTGAAAAGTCGAAATTGATCACGTTGAACATAGCAAATGAAGGAACATCAACGAAATGGCGCGGGTAGTGAGTTAAAAAATTAAGTCTTAGAATTCGGCACATACTCCCAAGTGAGAGTCTAGCTAAAAAGGTAAAAAAATAGAAAACAACGACGCGGTCGTGGTGCCGCTAGTACATTGTAAAAGTCGAAAAGTCATCGATGGAGAATCGATTCTAATCGACTTGGCGTTGCAGAACTCGATTCTGAAAATTCGATTATTTTCGGTGAAAAATCGATTCTCGACTAAAGTCAAAGTCGAATTTTCCATCCCTAGGTAATACTGCTCCCTCGATACATGGATTCCAAGTGGTAATGTGGCAACGTTGCGTTACGTTTAGTAACGTCACGCAATGTTGCTGAATGTACAGAAGGAAACTATTCAGCTCAATTTTCTTAAATTTGTGTTGAATTTCCTAATCAATTGTTCAACGCTATTAATTCTCTCAGATGAATAACGCCGGTCGGACGTCAGAGTGGGGAAAGCCAATCGTAATGCATATGCGAGAGAGTGGGGAGCAGCGGATTTACCTCAGAGGGTTAATCACCTCTTCAGGGAACAAGAGAAGTGTCGACTTGTTAATCGTTTTTGTCAGCCGTTAATACTTGTTTCTTATTAAAACATTGATGAATATCGGCAATCAATAGATTAAAGAATTTGAAAAAAAAATTCGCAGGGTGTTCCATAGATCGTAGGGTGATTTCGGACATCTAGGTTCAGATGAAAGTGGTAATAGTTCCTAAATCCAAAAATATCTCCAGTTATAAATAAAGATAAAATTGTCATCCGTAAGTTTCTTATTAATTCATACAGCAACGATTTTCGTCAAATAAGTTTCTCTCCAAATAATACAAATATGACAGCATTACAAAACAATTTCCAAAATTTCAAAGTTTTTTTTAGCTACAATTCCAACTCTGCAATAGTAACGTCTTCACAACTCATTTTAAATTTCTAAAATTGTAATCACATTATCTCGTCAGATGTCGCAAACCTTCTCAACATTCATGAGTCACTTGCAGTGAATTTAACGAAAAAAAAAAATCAGAATTCCTCTTAAATTGAATGCTAACACTATGATTACCCGGTGATTATGGAGATAGTGGAATGCAAACTATGAAACGAGGCTTTTTCCCGAAAAGGTTATGACGTAGGTAGAACAACGAGTGATAAATTTCATTGACAGTGAAACTGAGATGCACGTCAATAAAATCTGCAACAGTCTATTGCAGACTCGTTTCTCTCGGGTCAGTAACTTCTTCGTGGCTTTGAGTTAACTACATTGAAATCGGAACAGTACATGCAGATATAGTGAGAGTATTTCTGAGCATACAGAATTGAAGGAGACTATTCTATAGAGTATGAAATTCACATTGTAAGAGGATGCTGTGGGGAGGGCAGTAGTGAGCAGGCGCACGTTGCCGAGCAACCAGATGACCTACAAAATACAATTACTTCCCCTTATTTTCTTTCTTTCATCAGTTTTCTACTGGAAAATTTTCTTCTCCAGCAGTATCGATTAGTATGAAACTGTAAGAGCATCATAATAGAGAATTTTTACTGTTGTAAAATGAAGAAAATGAATGACACTCAATCAGATGCATGTGGCTGACATCAGTAACCCCCTTCGTAAATTACACTATCAACTCTAATTCCACAAAATCACACTTTTACAAAGTCTCGATTCTAGTGTCTCATAAAGTTAATAGAGATCGTCATCGAAATACTAGATTGCGATGATGGACAAAAGGGAAATAGGAGAATAAAAGAAATAATGAGAATTGAGTGCAACAAAGTAGAGGAGATCGAGGCAAAATGGACTTATGAGGAAAAAGGAAGCGGAATTTTTCTTACAGTGAAGGACTCTACCGAAAAACATGAAAAAATTCCTCGACAATGTTAACATTTCAGGGCGCTGTTCCAATTTTTTTCACATTTTTTAGCAGAATACTTCCACTCCGGAATAAATCCCTAGATTATTTTGCATCAGAGATCCATTTTGCCCCGGTCAGCCCCAAAGTAATGTAGGCGGATTCCCAGTGCAATATATCGACATGCTAGGCAACGGCTATTGAACTAAACCATTATTCCTTCAATTTCAAGTGGGATGGAATTGTAGCGAACGAATCGATTCCAATTCAGTGTCCTACTTCACAATACTCTACCAATTCATCTCTTGAGACTTCTGAGAGGATAGAGATAAAAAAAAACAGTGAAAGGAACGTCTGGAATTTACGTTCTTTCATGACTTAATAGATAGAATAACGTATCTTCATTATTGATTAAATCATTTCTTTTTCTTCTTTTTTCACTCTTTCCAAATTTTCATTTTATAACTATGCAGTGAATAATTCCATGAATTTTTCATAAAACGCCACTACTTCTAGTCTACTTTTTTTTATTATCAGGAAAATCTTTACTTCGTACAAATAATTTTCACTATTATTTATAATTTATTACTTTATATCGCAATATTCAACACTGCTGAGTCATTTCGTTCGTAGAAAAATGTGTATTTAATTTGAAGAGATTTGGAAAAAAAAACTTCTGAAAATATCGGAATTTAAAGTAGCATTTTTTTCACTCAATACTACCACGTTATTTAATAGCTTGAAAACTTCAAACGTAAAATACATTCACCAGTATTTCAGATCATGCAGATGTCTGTTGGACACTCATTTTGTCTTGCCATATAAAGATTTGCTCTTTTCACAATAATACCCGCAGTACTTATGTATTATGTGTTTCTTCTTGAGTGCACTTAGCTCATTCACATTGTTCGCAATAGACTAATTTCGAAATGAAAGAGAGTCAGTCTAAAATACCAACGGTATATATAACGGAAGCTCATTGCGAATCGCTACATTTTCTCATGGACTAAGAAATGTTACAAAACGTATCTGTACATATGTATATATGTATGAGAATACGTTGCATTAGTGAAGCATTGACCATATGTTCATATTGTGCTGGGGTGGAGTAAAGTTGAAATATTTTGGGAAAAGTTTGAATATTCGGTGCGGAAATGATAACGTGGAAGGAGTTGGGGTTTTTGAGATGATTCCATTAGGAAGCTGAGGAAATTTGCAATGGGAAACGTGTCTTGATCTTGCGGACTTTTTCGAAGAATGATAAACACTCCAGATGATTAATATATTGATTTCTTTTAATTCAAAGGAACATTTTATTAAAAATATTAGGATATTTGTAGTGAGAGCTCACACAATAGAAAAAAGACTGATGACCATTATTTTTTGTTTGAAAAAACAATGACACAATGAATTAGAAATATTTTATTATTCATATAACAATATTTTGCTATAGAACAATTTTTGTGATATTATAATGCAATAGTATTTAATTGTTCTTATAGATCTCGCCTAAATCATGAAAAAAACGTTAATCATCGTTCAAAATAGATGAGAAATAACCTCAACTTCAATCTGATTCTACAAACACCGGAAATATTCGCAAAATAATTGAAATTAAAAATAAAATCTCAAAAATAATTTTTAACGCACGTTCTTCACCAGGAATTCCCTCAGTTCTCCAATAAAATCAAAATGATTATGAATAAAACATAAGAAAAACCTCATGACATATAGATTTATTTTTTTGTATCATCGGACAGCCGTTGCTGCTCTCAAGGAGTGGGAAAAAATAATTGAAATGCAAGCTTTCTTCTATTCTTGGCAAACTGTTCGTTTCATCTACAATAACGGCAATCAATAGTGTACTGATTCACGCTTCAGTCACGCTTTCTCGTATTTATACTCTCTTGACTTTACCAAGTGTACACTTAAATTCTAAGTGAAAAAAAAAAATATAAAAAAAATAGCCAACGGGTCAGATCGATTGAAACTATTATCTCTTCTTGAATAATATCTTGCATTTTATAAGGCCAGGAGGTAATGCTAGAGCGATCGAAGAGTAACGGGTGAATGTTACCACTTGCACAGCCCAAGGCATATGACACATACATGCAGGTGACAGAATCAACGATAAATCCCACGAGATGCTTCTAACCATCAATTATTCAATGTTCAAATGTTCAACTTTTTTTTTTTATTGATGTTAAAATGGGAATATTAAACTATGATGTCCAGAGTTGTACAAATCATAGTCGATCATAATTCTCTTCATATTTTCCTGCTCCGATCATCTCTCAATTCCTAAGGAGGTTCGAGCAAATCTTACTAGTCTAAAATAGTGTTTGAATTTTTTTCATTTCTCAATTTACCAAATTTCAAAAAAAAATCACAACTATTCATTTACTCATGACTAGATAATTGATTAACATTTAATGAAGAAAAAGAATTATTGACTTGATCAGTTTTTATGTACGACGTCAAACAAAATAATGTGGCAACTGCGCGCAGTATATCTTCGTTGTGCACTATATCTCTATCTCTTTTCTATTCATCAGCTGCTTCGGGGCACGTTTTCAAGCCTTTCATAACCTGCTTTGCTGCTATAAATCGAACATAAAGAAGAAAAAGGTTTGACTCTAATTATTTACATAATTTCATCGATAACAAGATATTGCAGGCACATCATATCCGAGAATCATTCGAATGGGAGACCCTATTGTTAGGCGTTAATTCTCTCATCATGACGCAACTTTAGACGATTTTCCCGTGTATTTGTGTTGCATTCACGTGTTATGTAGAATTGCCCTAAGGTTCATCGCCTCCATGGACATAAATCCTTTAGGAAACACGACGTGAATGCGAAGATTCGCTTTGTGTTGATTTGAGAAATAATATTAGACAATAGCATTATTGGACAAGAGTATTGCTGTTCAGTGGTCATTAAATTTCATTCACCTCTATTATGGCTTCAGCTTCCAAATACCTATACATCCTTGATTACTTGTTGAGTTAATTTATTTCATTTTTCGTGAATAGGAAATTCAGTTTGTTTCCAAATTTTCACTCAAGTAATTTTCAAATTTCAATAATCGCAGAGATAAAGCTGATAATTATTTTTAGATTTGATGAATTGGTAGAAAGAGTATATCGATCCAAAGATTAACATATGAATTTCTTGATATGAAGAAATAGACTTCGTCTATTAACGATAACGATATTTCATGGATCATTCTTGTTAATTCAATTTTTTATGATTTTGATTCTTATTTTTTTTCTTCTGATTAGTTGTCCAAAATTTGTAGCCTTAGAATACCTCCATTGAAAATACCGTAATTCCGTGAGGATTTGAAAAATAATACTCATACGAGAACAACAAAGTTGCTTCATCGAAATAGACTCTACAGTATCATTTTTCACGTGTGTAGAGTATGATTCTTGGCCGACGACCTTACAGTTCTACATATACATCTCAATAGACGTAATTTTTTTGGTAACTTGCCCAGAATGATTTGGATGAATTTTTTGATGAGACGAAGCAAAATATCCCGTTAACGTGCCACGTGAGCAAGTGCAGATTCGCGCGCCTTCTAGTCACGCGTTAGCTCTGACTAAAACCTAACCTATTGCCAATATCTTATATTGTATGCTCTTTTTTTAATCACACTCAACATGGATGCACTAACGTTGAACCAGAGGCGTCATTACTGCTGTGGGGTTTCCTACGACGTGTGGTCAGGCTGGTACATTATATCTCAATGTCAAGGGCAGTGGCAACACAAGTTATCAAAAACTACTTGGGTCGATCGATGAATTTGTGTAGAATAATAGAGGAGACCGGGGAAACTCGGACTAGCGAGGTTAAATAAATCGGGATTTTTTTCAAAATGAATGACATCACGAAAAAAATTGAAAAAATTAGATGGAAATGAAAATATGCCCCAACCATCTCCACAATTTTCCAGATTTTTCCATAAAGGAGTTTCATTCGCAAAAAATTTTGGTTCATTCTGTAAGTGCCGAAAATGGTACATTTCGGGATGAAAGAGGCTTATTTCCCAGAACCGTGGGGAAACACTTTTCATGGTATTTGTAAACTTATTTTTTGGACTTATGCCTTCTGGCTTTAATTTTTTCCAATTTTTTTTTATCAAGAGGTGCGAGCACTCAGTGATCACTTACTCCTTTTGGTTTTCAGAAAGGCTCCATTTTGCATGAGAATATTCAAACTAATGTCTATTTGTTTTCATAGTTTCTCTACTTGGATGATTTTTTTATTACTCTTGCTGTTCTGTTTCAATAGATTGTACACCTAGGCTATCATAGCTATCTTTGTTCTAGAAGGATATAAGTGAGTATTTTACTACTTATAACAGAAAAACATATGGAGATAGATAGCCTCTTTGATATTAATGAGTGACACGTACGACTATATCTTCTTAATGCCAGAACAATCGACTGAAACAAGGAAAAACCATTCCTCATTCCATCATTTCAGAAAGAAATGGCAGAAGTGGTACTTATGTCAGTTTGTTTCTGAGGCAAAAATATATGTCATTATAACGAAACTCTTCTTTTTATTTATTTTTATTTTGAAATCCTTCTTCTAATGATTTTTTCCCATCCAAATGTTGACCAATGGAAACAAGGGATTTGACATCGTATGATATCGATAATTTTCGATAATACTACGGCTATTGCAAAGCAGCAAACTCGGCCATTATCCCATGATACCGTCAAATTGTGTGCTTCTATTGTGTATATTTGGATGAAAAAAATAATAACCGAATACCCCTCATGCTTGTAAATTGATCGATTATTTCCGAGAATGAGCCTACTCCATGGGGACATCCGAAACACCTGTAAATGTCGATGATAATGGGAATTAATACCTGCAGTGGTAGTTTCATACATCATGTCACTCTGTTCCTCGGCGGTTCATCGTAAAATTAGTCAATCCAATACCGAACTCTGTTTCTCATCGGATTGTCTTCCCAGTTACCGAAAAGTATTCCTTAGTTCAGCCAACAGCAGCTAAAGTCCAGCATAAATCTACGCTTTCAGAAAAAACCCATCATTCTCTCAAACTCAACTAATTTACGTCAGTACATGTACCAACAGCCCAATTTTCGCTGATATATCTACTGAAATCCATGATCAGACATCGACCATCTCGCATCGAAGCTCCTCAGAGACGAATAGAGAAACTGACTGATTTGCAGCTAAATCAGATGAAGCCGTTAATTTCTTTCATTTCCTCACTATCAGTCAAACATTTTAGTTGAATAAATTATGTTTCTCATTTCCACGTTTAATAATTATTATTTTTGGTATCATGGAACGTTAGAATAAATTAATTTAACAATACTAAATAATTGTCAAATGAACTCATACGCACTCATTCATTTGACAATTATTTAGTATTGTTGAATAATTTTAGTTAAGAATATTATTTTTCTTCATTAATGCCAATTAATCATCAAATCAAGCTTTCACATGCATTTCCAACAAGACACTCTAGTGAGGGAATAAACATATTGTAGCGTATCCCCTTTTTTTACATTAAATTATAAAAAACAATATAGAAATATTTCCCTATAGAAACAGAGGTCTTTTCTCGAATAACAAGAAGACTCCACTTTTCATTGGGATTTGACACGAAGAACAACATCTGTCATTAATTGAAGAATGAAAGCCCTTTTCTTTGAATTGGACTGTTAATTTATTTCTTCAAGAATAACAATATATCATGCTTCCATAATTTTTCTCTAGTATTATTTAAAATCATTTGCTCTCCTCTTAAGATATCAGTACACTTCATTGTTTTATCGCGGGAACACGGACTTGAATCTTATCTCGGCACACGACTCTGATTGGCTCTAGTAACGTTCTTCCCACTGACTTACTCTTCTAATTTTATCATTGAAAATAAAAATCAACGGGTCGTGGCCATAACACGCACATGCTGCTGAACAACAAAGCTTTCGGGAAATACCCAATAGTTTCCAGGCACTCGAAGTATTGCAAGTGATAGTTCGCTTGAAGGAAAGAGCAATGAGAAATGGAGAAGAGACCTTGATGTCAATTATCGGATTCTAGAACATGATGTAATGAAAAATGTTAAAATTTTCATTCACTGTTTTACTTATACCTCAAACTGTTTGAATGCTTAGATACTGGAATATCAATTGAAAAGTATAGTCTTCATCTAGTCATTCAGCAGTTCGATGAATAGCTAACCTTGGTTAAACATTCAAAGCAAAACATGCTTACTTTACGCTCATTTTTGAATCATGAGAATGAGCGTACGTAAACGTCTCAGTCTGATTTTTCATTTTGAACGGAAATATGTTTGTATAAAGCTTAACTAAAGCTCGGAGAACTACACAGACCAAATCACCCAATGATGAATTAATAAAACCCTTTTCAGCGTTAGATGTGTTTTTTTTTTAGAATAGAATAAAGTTTTTCAGTTCGAGGAAAATTGTGGGAATGTGGTTTATCTAGATGGGGTCAAGGAAACTTTTATTTGCCCCTCCAGTAATATTTTTTCATATCATAGATATGATATTTCTATTTAAAGATGTGATGGATGAGGCGATGATATCCAAAACATTTTTTTAAATTCAATATAAAACTGACAGATAGATTCTCAATTGGAAAAATAATTCTCTCCTTCAGATAGGAAGATTGATTTTTATTTCATTATTTAGTTAAAAAAAATTGGATTTTCATTAGAAAAAATGCGCAATTTGAAATTATAATTTCCTGTACGAAGAATAATTTGTTTCTTCATCTCGGCAATAACTTCAACAATTTATGCATTCCAAATTCTATTATCGATCATTCTTAAATTGTTTTGTCACTAAAAATCAGATGAAAAATGTTCTCAAAAATTAGGGAAAATGTTTTTTTTTTAAATTTTCATCATATCTTCATGATGTTACATAAAGTCGCAGTAGATGATGAATTTTTAAAATCATTATTTGACGATATTTATTATTGTTATGAGAAACATGAGAAGGAGCAACTTGCTGCTCACCTTCCCTAATTGTGGACACTCTTCTCCTAGAAAAATCAAAGAATATCATTGAATAACTGCATCGGAAATTCAACCATCATTTATATTTTATATCAACCATATTTTGAAATTTCGCGCATTGAATTGCACATTAAACTCCTCGTAAAAAGGAGAAATAAGGACCGCTTGCAACTTAGGGAACATTTACCGTATCTTTGAATTGAGTAGGCTCATATAAAAAGTGAGAAGGCTTTTTCTATGAAGAATTCCATGAGCTACACAAAAAATCTCTCAATAAATCTTCCAAACCTCCTTATTTATGAAATATTCTCAGAACAAATTAAACTTTTCCTAAAGAAGATCAGATGAAAATGGACCTCCGCAGCAAAATGATCCAGGAATTGCTTTCAGCGTGAAGAACTTCACAAAAAAATCTGGAAAAATTGAGAAGATGTTCCAACATGTCTAAAATTAATATGTTATTTTTCCATTTTTTTTCGTAGAGACCTTCACTCTCAAAAAAAATCCCAGATCATTGTACCCCAATCTCCCCTACTTTACCTCCTCCACATTTGAATTAAACTCAATACTCCTCCTCTTTTTTCTTGTTTGTTCAGTTTAATCTTTACTAAATCGGGAGTTCAAATTGGGTTAACTAAAAGATTTATAGACGAAAACTTTGACTTTCCGGGTTCGCTGACCTTTTTTTTTTATCAAAAGAGGAAAAGTAGAATTAATATATTCTCCATTTACCATGCCACAGTTACGGATACCCATTTTCCACCAAATTATCACAACACGAGAATTTAATTTTTCTTAGTTTTCAAAAGGACTTTAGAAGAATACAGCAACAGGTACGCCATATGTGAAGAATTATGTGGAAAAACATGTTTATCGACCTGAGTAGCGAAGTTTACAAGTTTATTCAGATAGATAAGCATTGTTTAACACCCACAGACGGGATGGAGTAAACGTTACAATGTGGCCTTGTTGTCATGTTCATTCGAATGAATACTCACATACCATTTGACTCAAACTCGTACTATCATATGATTTATTGAAACCCGACACATCGTATTGAAACAGAATAATTGGTCGTATGAGGAAACACTCATTATCACTGTCAAGGTATTATTGAAAAAAAAAGCATAGATGAAAAATTAAAAAATTAAAAATAAAAACCTTGATGATGAAAACTTTCCTCTAGACTGTAACTTATAGATGCTTCATGAAGTTGTTTTCATTTGCATCATTTAAATCATGAGCATGATGTTATTATCCGACTAGCCGTGATCACTGGTGGGATTATTTTTACGATAAAAGTTTGATTGACAATGAAGATTACCTCAGTAAATATTTCCTGAGAATCATACATTTATACACTATTGTATATATTGCGTCTTTTATTTTCCTTAATTATCATCCAATGTTGTCTATTCTCATTCGTTTATTTTTAACTGCGTTGATGCATGTACTAAATATTTTTTTGAAGGACATGAATGTGTTTATATTTCAATTGTTTTCTGGATGAGAAAAATCGTGGGAGTGAATGCAATGTTCTGATTCACTGGGAAGTGAGTAGATCAGATATTTAAAATGGTGGAGGAAATATTTTTATCTGAAGTTTCAGGTCTTCTAAAAATTGGAGGTCTTCTAGAAATAAAAATAGTCAATCTTATTTCAATGTTTGAGATTTTTCATAATTTTCGAAATTATTTGAAAATTGGAGTCTTGCAAGGCAGAATGAACCTCAATGGATTTCGAAGTGAAGGGGTCAACAAAAAAATGTGCAAAAAAATTATAGAAATGCTCCAGCATGTCAGCATTGTTGGATGATTTTTTTAAATTTTTCTGTGGAATTATATAATATATTTTTTTTTATTCCATTTTTTTAGTTCTATTTTCTTATCTTCTCTTATGAAAGAGAATTTTTGGAATAAATTCCAAATGAAACGCGCAAAGATGGCCCTGCCCACCGATAAATCCCAAAGAAGATCCAAGAGACAAATCTAAAATCTTAACAATGAAAGGAATTCTTGTTAATGTGAATGATAAAAACAGAGAGTTGTGTTGAATATTTTTAACTATCATAAATAACTTCACTCTTCCTGTTGACACATAGCTTCAAATAGCAGATGATATATTTCATTCAAAAGACATGTTTTTCCTCGTTTCCTTTCCACGAATTCATAGCGACAATGTAATACATTTCTACGGAAGTGATACGCACTTTTGAACTCAATACCCTTGATCTTCATTAGATTCAAAAGCAAAGCGATTATTTCATTCAAAGCGATAGTGTATGTAAATGAGCAAAAGTAAATCAATTAGATAGAAATTAGCACGAATCTGAGTATTTTTTTTTTTATTTTTTTGTAAACACTCAACCAATGCACCCTTTATCTGAAGCTCCATCAATCCATTCCTTTCAGCCAAATATTTTTACTCGAATTTTAAATTCCTATTTTGAATTGTTCCTCACAAAAATTGTTAGTCAACCACTCGAAACAGCACTATAGACTTCATTTTTTCTAATTTCCAAAAATAAATAAAATAACGACGCAATTTCCCCTCTCTTTTTGTCCCTCTTGCTCTGCATTTCGTCTCATTTTCAACGCTCAAGGTCTAATATTTAAACACAACCCTACCTCAACATGCTAAATTCTGAATCATCTGATCTCCATTCGAGTGCGTAATAAACTCTCTTTCGAAACAATAACCTTATCAATCAATTCCCACGATAATGAGAGTGTGTTCCATCGAATCAAGAGGAAAAAAACCCATTGACTTTAACCCATTCGTGAACTATCCATTTAGTTTCAAAATCCTTTTATCGAAATCAAAGATCAATTGATCATACAACGCTGCGAAAATTGAAATTTTTCTCGGCTCTGATATGACACAACTTTGCCACTTCTCTCTCAGCAAATCCATTTATGGAAAAAAGCACCGAAGATCCATTCATTACAATGAAAATATGTTCTTTATCCTGGGAAAACTTCTGAATTATCGCATGTATATAGTTGTACATTGTATTAAGATAAATCATATTTTACAAAGAAGTATATATTATTAGAAAAGCTTTCTTATAGATTACGGAGAATGTGACCTTTCATATTTTTTCCGTCTACTTTTTCTATTTTTCTACTTTTGATTTATCTTTTGAGTTATCAATGCTACAGTCACAAGTTCAGGGAAAAAGCTCTCAGCTCACAGCTTTCAACGCAAAAAAAGGAGATAGCTTTAAGAGATCTGATGTCCTTAAGCTATATGATTTCATTTAAAGTCATGTGACATAATTCCTCTTCAACGCTAATTTTCTTAAAGAATTTTTGCACGGTTTAGGCAAATAAAAAATTTCAAATAGTCTATATATTTTACTGAAGGCTTTCGAAACTATTTTTTAACGAAAGTTTTAAGGACACTATTGAAAAGTGCAATACTATTATAAAGTTGTCTGAGACATTTTTGAATCGATGTTTTTGTTCAATGGACCCTCATTAGAAAGTTATTGGCGTGACCCGCTCAAATCAGTTCCACCCCAACACACCATTATCATCAGCTGCTATGTGTTGTTGACTATCATGCAGACCGTGTTCTGTACATCACATATATCTATCCTATTATGAGAAACGCTCGATTTGATCTCATAGTGATTAATGTATTTTTCATTAACGGATTCGGAGAATTATTTTTTAATGAATTTATAGATGAGGTCAGCTTTTTTTCTGTTTAATAGTTGCGAAAATTCAACGTTTTTCGAAAATTAACTGCAAAACAAACTAAACCAGGAATTTTTTTAGGATGAAGGATTTCAAGTAAAGATCTGGAAAAATCTGTGAAGGAGCCCTAACATCTCTCTATCGTTGACTAATTTTTGAAAATTTTTCCGTGGAGGTCTTCATGCCGAAAAAAATTCTGACTCTCAGAAAAATTGATAAGAAAAAAGTAGTCCTGCAATAACTTCATCCAAAGAACGTCAGTTTGAAGAAAAGTTTTCTTGTAGTTGTTCATAGAAATTTTCAAACGTGACCTAAAGGTGCTCTTACAATAGATGAGCGTTGTTTACGCGCGTGCTTCGAAGCTGCACGAAGAGGACAATAATTGAAGAATTACCTGACTGGCGGTCACTCACAAGCTGAAGTGGCAGAAAAGAGTAATTTCTCGGAAGGTCAATGAAAAAGTCCCACAAATTGGATAATTTCTGCCATCAAAAGGGGTAATTTTAGTTCACCGCACCGGCCCTTGATTGAAGGCAAAAAGCATGGTTAGGCCAAAGAAAATACAATGAGAAATTTAATGTGCAGGAGTCTTAGATAATATATGAAAATCGTCAGTCTCAAGTTTGAAGCCGAATCATTTGCAGAATCGCTTCAAAATTTAATGGAAGACCTAGTAAATTTCAAATTTTTTGAACTCATTGCTTGATAATGTTCATAATTTTCTTTTATGAAAAAAAAATAGTGCAGTAGACTTTCAATAAAGTTACCCTCATTAAAGTTACTCTTTCGTTAAAGTTCTCAGGATTCTTCCATTAAAGTTTCTCATTGATTCCTCCACTCTAAGTCTTTTCCAATCAGAATTAAATTTGCATTTTGTGCATTGAACTGCGCAAAAGAAATAGCACTACGAAAGAAGTACACGGAGAGGAATTTCGATGAAAAATTACCCTGCTAGAAGGTAAATCGTGGGCCGAACTGTCATATGATCAGAAATTATCCGACATTCGTTTAAGAATTAACGCACGCTGGATAATTTTTTGCCATTGGCAGGGTAATTTCTATGCTACCCAACAATTGTCCCTCTAGCATGGATAAAAACTCATCAGGCAATTCATAAAAAGTTCTGTGCTTGGATGAATTTCTACCCTGCTACAGAACAATTTTTAACGGGCCCTTCGTGACATTGGCTTTCGTCATAGCCGATGCTAACCGATAATAGCCGAGTTATTGTGTTGTCGATTTGCCTCGTCGCCATATTCATTTTTCCCTGAGCATTGACGAATCTGTTAAGGTGTAAAATTAATAAATGTGATTTGTGAAAGTTTATACATTTGCTACCATTTTTCAATATTTTTATTTTTTCTGTGAAAAGTGATATTTATATAAAGTTAAAAAAAAACTACTTCGTCGGCGTAGTACTAGATGAGTATAACCTCATTCTGGATGTGACACTTGAAACAATCAATTGATACTTTTAATGTGAATGGTTATTAATCATATGATTATTAAAGTATGATTATTACTATTTAAAGTGGTATTATTGAATTATTCTTTCTCATTTTCTCTTGTCCCGATCCTATAGTCCTGTGGGTTGAAGAAAAGAGTAGAGTCGTCCCAGCCGAAGAAGGACCCTCAGAAATATTCGGGTCCTATGCTATAGCATGTAAATTTTAGCTTCGTGTCGACTTCCGAGGATTCTTCTTTGGCTGGGACTGTGGTTGTTCATCCAAAAAAAAAAAATTTTCTTCTAATGTTCTTGTTATTGAATTATCGAAAGTAAGATGAATTTTACCGCTCTGGTAGGTAATACTATTATTCACATTGAATCTTAATTTTCGTTGATGAATATAAACTCTATTTTTTTATTTCAACGTCTTAGTACAAGATTTTTTTAGAGATGCTCAGTGTGTGAAATTTTCTCCTGCCGAGTTTGGCAATGTTTTACCATGCTGGCACTTCGGCCCACGTTTCTCCTCCGGCAGGGTACTTTTTCATCTACTCTTCGGTCAAAAATTCAACTAAATTTCTCTCCGTGTAGGGATAAAAGACGTGTGACCTTCATTGGAAGTCTACTATATCGACAATTTTATCTAGGAATCTTAGATGACTGAGATAGTTCTCGTCGCTTTTCGGGCCTTTTTCTTCCCAATTAATTTTTTAATTAGGAAGCAGCGGATCTTCCTAACGAGTGCCTCTTGTGGTCGAGGACTCCTTGTCTCCTCTCTCCAATCTTTCTTCGGCACAGATTCCCCTCGCTCCTCACTCGTTGACACTCCTCTGCAATAAAAATATACGGCAAATTAAAATGATCAACTTCATTGAATCGTACGCATGCGCTTTTCACCTGTTTCGGTTTTGATTATTTTACTTGAGATGTTGTAGCCGAAAATTGATTATCCAAGTGGACTGTATTTTTTCTCAGATGAATTGCCCCCAAAATAGCACTGACGCTGGCCTGTCAGTTACATAAGACGTTGATTTTATTTACAATGTGATTTGGTCAATAAACATTTGATAATTAATTTGAATAAAAACCGTGCTGCTAATTTATGGATAATGAAAGTAATTAATTAATTGACCGAACCGAGACAATAGATGAAGAAGCCGTTAACCATTAATTCACACGCAATCCTGTGGCCCACCCGAGATTGGCCGAGTAGTCCCGATGTCCGTCGGCTCGTCTCATGACAAAATCTCAGACCTTTTCAGAAAAGTCTGAACATACACCTTTTTATCGGAAACCTATCAAATACTGTTTACATCATTTCATATCAGTGATACGGATAAACTAAAACCGTAAAACAATGAAAAGTCATTTCCATGACCACAACTATCTCATTCAGTGACAAATTCTATTTCGACATCAACACCCAGATGAGTTATGCATGTTTTGAAACGTTCCATCCGGCTATGGAGGTCACCCTCACACCCAATGACAAACAAGCCAGGGCGTTCACTTTGTTTATTTGGTTATTTTCTTTCACAGGCTCATAATATGGACATAGAAATAGTGGATGATGTATGGTTCACAACGAAAGAACATTAACCGAACGTTTTCTGAGTGTGTGAAAGATGCATATAGCGCTTAGCTGCATCCCTGTTCGGAGAATTTATCACGATATTTGCGCATTATCCTTGAGAGGTATCGCACACAACCCCTTTGAGCGAACCATGCCGGCACCGCGTGTTTTTCATACTCTTCCTCTTTCTTCCCGTACGTTCATGTTAATTACCACTCAGTTGAATTGCACGACTCTGAGACTTGTTCTATGGGGCAGTATCACATAAGTACACTAAACGGTCAACTCCGAGGAAAATAATGAGAGGAGAATCAACAATTTTTGCTTATTACCCGAGTCGAATTCTCAGTACTGTTTCATGCTATTGAAATAGATCTGGACGTTACGGGTTCTACAGTAGAATCCCTCTATATTTGACTCGTCCGTTCAGGACTATTCTCTGTATTTGACACATCCTGTAGTTACCGCCAAGGTTGTGT
This sequence comes from Aleiodes leptofemur, assembly GCA_963942555.1. NCBI lineage: Eukaryota > Metazoa > Arthropoda > Insecta > Hymenoptera > Braconidae > Aleiodes > Aleiodes leptofemur. The sequence continues at coordinate 14,796,393 of OZ012609.1, forward strand.
TCTTTACGTTTTGAAGTGATTTAAACGGTGTCCAAGTGCTCCACTTGCGCCTGCGCAAATAGCAGCAAACTATTGGCGCAGGCGCAAGTGGATCAATTTAATACCGTTTGGATCACTTCAAATCGTAAAGAACACAGCCCAAATCACTCATGCCTCATATATGCGTAGGTCTGGGCAACCAAATGCGCAGATATGCAAAGCCGAATGTGCAATGGACAAATTGAACTATGAAATCTTAAATATGGCAACCTAAAGGCTTTTTTTTTTATTGGTCGTGCTGGTGGTCACAGGAAATCATTGTGGGAGACATGATGGTCGAAAAAGAAACAAGAGTTAGACATATATGAAGGGCGGTCAAATATGAGGGAATTCCACTGTAAATTGTTTCGGAATCTGGTTGCAAGAATTCCATTTTGGTCTATTTGGTCACGTGTGTCTTGATGATATCTTACGTATGCTCGATAAGCCTCAATACATGAGGTAGACTGAGGCAAAACAGATCTGTAGTGCAAAATGAAACAGGATTTCCTCTCGCAGTGAAAGCCTTTACGGGAAAAATAAAACAATTAGACAAACATGGAGGCAAGCTAGAGTATCATGACAATTTTTTTAGACCATTTTGGTTTTTCCTACTCCAAAGCCTCAATTATCTTGAAAATTCATAGATTACTTCTGGCATTGAAATTGGGGATACCGGAGCCTGATGAACCGTGATTTTTTCTTCGAGTAGAGGCCTCTACGGAATAATTTGAAAAAATTACCTAAGAGTGAAGACCTATTGAAGCATCCTCTCAATTTTTTCCAGATACTTTCACAGAGTCCTTCACTCCAAAAAAAAAATCCTGAATCACTTTGCCCCGTTCTCCCCTAGTATGGTCATGAATGGAATTCAAAGATTAGAAGATAGAATGAATTTTAAATGAAAGTTTATATGGATCTGAGAGATGGAGTGGAATCAATTAAACATTTTGTGTAGTCAATAATAATTAATAGAGCCGGGAAATTCGATTTCAGTTTTCATCAGACTGAACTTAGCTTCATAAAATAACATATGTTTCCATTAAGAAATGTCAAAGTGATATTTCTAAATTTGTGTGGCATTTTTGATGTGAGAATTTGTATTTTGAGTATGTGGAAAAAAAATTGAATATTTTGTTAGAGCGTGATAGAGGAATTATTAGATATCTCCAGAGAAATTTTTGGAAATTTGCGTTATTGATATTCACACGCGTAAAATGAAAAATTGTCGCATTAGCGATACATCAGCGCTGCACTTGCGACGTATCAATGACGCACTTGCGATGCTTCAGCGACTCATCAGCAACGATAACTCACATTTTCGAAAATTCTTCCGGAAGTATTTTTCTTTTCTTCCGCTCTGACAGAACATCGAATTTCACAAATTTAATATACAAATTCTCACTTCGTAAACGTCGCACGCATTCAAAAATATCACTTTGAGATTTCTGACTGGAAACAAATATCATTTTATGCGGCTAAGTTCAGCCTGTTCAAAACCGAGATCGAACTTCCCGGCCCTAATAATTAATAATGGAATACTCATTATATAGTATCTTATAGATGTCTTATACCGAATTTAACGCTTTCGAGTTGGGGAAGAAATTAAAATTTTGAAAATTTCTTTCAAATAATAAGAAAAAAAATACGATCTAATTCAAAAATGATTGAACACTTGTTAACTTTTTAATATATAATTGTTGCTGTATTGCCAAAGACGTACATACTTAAGTCAAATGGCTTATTATCCGAGTAGTTATTCACGAATAATTAATATAATTCACTAATTTTCCTTCCAATTCGCTTTTAATGCCAGGAAGAAAGTTTCCAACCATAAATAATAATTTGTAGATGTTTTTTTCGTTCCTTTTTTCCAAGACACTCAACGACTTAACTGTCCTTTCACCATACTACTTCAATGCACATCAATTCTCCTGCTGTGAAGACTCCTATTCAGAAATTCTAATGCGCTATAGAACGATTTTTCGGCACGTGTACCCCACTCCAAAGCGCCATGGACCAGTAAAATTATCACAGAATTGACCTTGAATGTTCAGAAAAGGGAGAGGAGAAATATAAATTAGATCATAAATCTGTTACAAAACCCCCGTCCACTAGAATCAGTGGAATGTGAAATTAAACTGGAACCTTGAATATCATTTGATAGGAATATGAACACTTGTGCACACATCCTATCAAAAAAAACACATAAGCTCAGAGTGATCTAATGATAATTCTCCCGTCTAGTCGATCTTCTTTAAATTCTCCAAATATTTGTGGAGCTCGTTCTCATCCATTTTTAAATGTTTTCAAATTCGTTTCCTCATTTTTTACCTCAAATTCCTCTAAATTAGACTCCCCTGAATCTGACTGCTCCTTGTATCTGACTGAATTCACGCTCTCGGTTGGACAGTTGTGTTCCCCAATGCGATTTATTATGGCTGACAGGATGACCAATCAGAAGGAAGAATTTCGGCAGGCATTCAAATTCTCGGATGTACCTATGTACACTGCGCGTTTGGTTGCGCAGACCTATGTATTCAAGACACCTGAATGTGATGGGATGGGGACAAAGGAATGCGTCAGATTTAGAGAAGCTTCATCGTATGCTTTTTGTATTTGTAAACAATTCTCTTCATCACAAACACACAATGTACATAAAATTAATAAAAATTCATTCTGTTAGATGGCATTAAGTACATAATTCCATGTGGGTTGTAATTTTCACATAATTTTGAAAAACAGGTCAACTTGAGATCAATGAATTCACTTATCACTTTTTGATTTATACCTCAGAGATAAGTTCTTTACAGAGATTGAATTAATTAATAAATCCATTTTCATGGATTTTCATAGAAAACCAGTGGAAGGCATGTCCTATTCACTTATCTCTCTTTTTTTTTTTCTGTCAAGTATAAATGAAAAATGTATATAGTAGGAACAAAGGCGCAGTAACCATATGGATGTCGCAGTAATATTCAAAGTAAAAGGTTGGCGTGCCTATAGTGAAACAAACTATCCCCTGATACCCAGAGCACCTTGAATGGCAAGTGTAAAGACAAGCTATTGGGTATGTTCTAACGGCGGGTTAGTGGTGCAAAGAAACCATATTGCGCAATATCATGCGCAACCAATGATTTTTCTATTTAATTCAATGCACTACTATTTGAAAAGAAATATATATATATATTTATTTGTTCATAGAAATAATTATAAGTTTAATGTATATATAGGTATAGCCCAAGGACTGTTGTTACGTATATTAATACATTTCTTTCACTTTTTTTTTGTTCCCTTTAAAAAAAAAAATTTCTTCATCTCTATTCAATTTTCTCTTGACAGTAGACTCAAGTAAGCCTGAATACATCATTGCATTCTAGGGCAAACTAAATGAAATGGATTAGACGGTTGAAACGGTCGATCGGTCGAACTCGGGTCATTGATTTAAAGCAACTACTTCTATACATACACCCGCATAACCCCGGCTTGGTGGCCATGATGTATTTCTCGTTTGTTTCGAATGAATTGTAAGCTCATTAAATGGTGAATTGAATTATTTTTTTTTTTACAAAATTTAATTGTGTAAATAGAGAGAGAGAAAGAGAGAGAGAGAGTTATGCTGATTTTGTTGCAATCATCCACGTCCTTCGCGTTTTGGATTATCCAGATAAGATACCATGTCGATTTGAATAATTATTGTGATCAAATGTCGTGATACAAGGATAATTTTATGTGCAACATAAGTTATCATTATTCCTTTTAGTATCATGAACGAATTAATTGATTCCTTCTCTGTCAGTGTGTAAAATTTTAACGATTAAATTGCCCGTGTCTCTATGTGATTGACCTGAACTAGATGAAATTATCCTTTCAATTTTTTTTTATAATTTTTTTTTCCTATCTGTTCTTTTTATCTCTTTTATTCCTCGTGTTTCAATCGTTCAATTATGTTGGAAAACCGGAATATCAGACAAGTTTCGATTTGCGATAAATATTTCGAGGGGAAGAAAGGAAATGCATGACATAGTATTAACTGTACAATAAGTGATCTTTAATTGCAATCTTCGGTAGTGAAATTTTTCCTGTAATTACATCAGAGAATGAAATGATAGAAAAAAAAAAACTAAAATTCTGTTTTCATCGTAATGGACCAGGTGGAGCGTAAATCTGTTTACTCTTCACTCACTGCCTTTTGTTTACGTTTAATCGATCGAATTAGTATCAAATTGAGTTGACAGAATTTGTCGAGAGAAAGAAAAAACATTGGAACATTTGAGTGAAAATGCTTTAAAAAAAGCGAAAGGACGAAATTTAAAAAAAAAATCGCACATTTTATTGGTGGATAGGATAACGCGCACGTTCACAGCTTTGATCGATAACCAGATGGCCTTGATATACATAAAGCCCCCCCCCCCCTCCTCCTCTTTCCTCGTGGCTTTTCTGAGGCCGAAGTATAAAGTAAAAGTCACTTTGCCTCTCTCGTATGCTGGTAACACATGTGCGTGTGTATATCCGTCAAGTCCTGATTCGAATCAAGAGAAAAAGAGAATTTCAAATTGGCTTCTGTACCAATGGCTTTTCTACAAATTTGCCCTCTGGTATTCTTTTGTCAGAATTGAACGACTGTGTGAGCCGCGGCTCCTGAGGCTCATTGTTGACTGTTCGCACATAATGTATGGTAGCTCTCCCTCCCCCCCCCCCCTCCCTCTCCTCCCACTCCTTTGTCTCTTCATTTTCATTCGGTACAAATCGAGCAGAATGCATATATAGTGCTTAGGTAATAAAAAATCACAGGGGATAATTTAATGTTAAATTATCTGTTTTGAGAGACAGGAGAATTTCAGTGTCTGAAAATTTGAAACGATCAAAGATCATATTGTAAGAATGGGAACGTATAAAAAATTAAATGTTAAAAAAACCGGTTGGTAAATTGAGGATTAAAATTGTTGCTGTATGGTGGCTTATTTGTGGAGTGTCGTAATAATTATTGGATTTTCGTAATTAGTTGTAAATTATAAATTATTTACTGTTTAATATCGAGTAAAAATTAATAGAAAATCCAATTTTTTGAGTTAATGAAAAATTAAAATTGTTATTATTTAACATTAATTTAATTCAACAAAAATCTTTATCTTACTTGATGAAAAATTTCCACATGAAATTTTCACAATTTATTGCATGAAACAATGAAGAAGAAAGAATCTACGAAAAAATAGCCCATAGAAAAAACAGAACGGAAAAAATAGCCTTAGGAGTGGGTTGGTGAAGGGGGGGAAGTTGAGTGAGGGGACAGTGGGTGGGTGGTTAAGATGGTTCTGTTTTTTCCATGGGCTATTTTTTCGGGTTACCAAGAAGAAATGATTCGAAATACTCCAAGAAGTTCGACGCAGCCTTTTTTGCAAACACCTTTGAATTAATTAGATTTATCGAAAAATGTCTTGAGTCATTTTTTGTATAAAATTCAATGAGCTGCAGAAAAAGTTTCTTTATAAATTCTCCTAAACTTCATTGTTTACGAAATACTACTAATATTGTTAAAATAAGGTACTCTTGATTTCCAGGAAATTTTTTCTCCCATTTTCATTTGCCTCTTCCTGTTGTCCCGGGGTCAAGTCACCGGTTACACCGGAGAAATGATACGCGATGAAATAGCAAAATCCCATCAGAAGGAAAATACGAAAAAAAAATAGAAAAAAATACGTAATTCGCAATGATGCATTGTCATTCGCAAGGCCGTACGAGGCCAATGCTGTAAGTGTAAGCCATATGGTACTTTCTGTTTTTGCCCAACGGTGGCGCTGACGTTGGCGCCAGCCGAAGAACGTCCTTGATGGCCGTGGTTACAGGCAAAACAGATCAAACTTGTTGAAACTATGTTTTAGAAAACTTATTCAAGTGATACTTGTGCATAATAAATTACACTATTCTTTATAGTTTTTATCATAATTTAGCAAACTTGCATGAATTACAATACTGTTACTTTAACCAACTTGATGTTGACTTTGTTACTGGCCAAACTGTTACGTCATTGCCACCTTCACTTTATCCTGCGGCACTGCACTTTGTGAACGTTTTCTTAGCCTAGACACTTTTAATTGCGACTACAGTGTCTCGAGATCCACGAAAAAAAATGAGACGGAAAAGAGAAAGAGAGAGAGAGAGTTGAATTCACTCATATGGTGGGGCATAAAGCGAACTCAAGTAAATACAGTGATTAAAGTAATTGAGAGTCAAACCATATGATTGCTGGATTCTCTTTAACTGAGGATAAAAATCTCGTTTTATATCTCTATCGAAAATCATTCGATATAAAAAAAATTTTCATACAGTTTATTCGATTTTTTTTCCATTCCTATCGGTTAGATAATATTTTCCAGTTGATTGCCAGCGACAAAGACAAATAAAACGATTGAGTTGAATGGACGATTTTATATTTAGTAAGTCAGGGGTCAAACGCTGACAAACATCGTGGCAGCAAGAAATTTACGTCGAAAATAAATGTTATTCTCTTAGAAAAAGAATCTTCAAAAAACTCTTTATGCCTTGAGCCATTTCAATGATAGTTCCTATTCTATTCCACTTGAGAATGATTTTTCTTTGGCTATCGTAGCAATCGCCAATACTGGAGAAAATGAATTTACATTGTAAAATAAAACCAACCTCAATGACAATAAAACACGACTGGATCGTAATCGTTACCATCGATTGCCCTTTCTTCACATGCTTACTATTAAAACTATTTTTCCTTTTTTTTTTTATTCCCCCAAGTATTACTATTTTGTAACCATTCTCCTATTGCTCCACCCAAACGTGCAATGCACTGATATAATGACTGACATATTCTGAGAATTGTTTTCACGATAATTAAATGAATTTAGTTGGAATGAAAAATTGGTTAAGTAGATTTGTATTAACCATTGAACCATTGTATTGTAAATAATTATAATGAGTTTATATTTGTTCAGTAACTGGATGAAAAACGTTTAATCAATAATGGAAAAGGTAATTCACTAGAGAATATCATTAATTCAGTATAATCGAACAGAAAAAAAAGGAACAGAACGAACGTATACTGAGACATCAGAGGCATCAATCGCAGATAAATATCGGTATCTGAATAATCCAAGGAATTGATCGATTGACATTATCAATGTGAAAGCTGAATACCGATCATGACACTCAATTTTCTTTCATCTTCATTTATGCGATCGAATGGAATAATACACATTCATATACACATAAAATTCATACACAACAATATTTATCTATACATACATACACATACAAATTCATAAAATGTTATATACATTGACTTTAGCCGATGCCAAGAATTCGCATACGAAATCACTAGGTTTCTTTAATTACCCGGAAGAAAATCTAACCATTGGAATGTACCGATCTCGTTTTCTAACGCTGCGACTGCCTTCGTATGTTGTAAAACCATTGGACTCTTTAGTTAAATTACTGAATTAAAATTTAAATGCCACATGTTGCTTCCAGAATTCTTTATTTATCTTTTTCTTGTTACTGTCATTTGGAAATTTAAATGATTCAACTGTGAAATTACTTTAACAAAGGTTCTTCGCTTTGTTGTTTCACTGCGTCATTGGCAAAGAAAAATGGCCATTTTTCTTTATGAAGGCCTTCCTGTTGAAAAATATTCTGATGCAGCTTTACTCAGTCTTCTCTATGTTTTCGGCAAATGGGAAATAAAATGCTTGGAGGAGGTTTCGATACTTGAACTAATTAAACGAAATTGCGCAATTTGGGTGGAAAAGGGTTGATACAAAAATCTCACTATCTTGCTTAGTTTTCGAGATATTCAAATAACAATGGAGCTTGGTCCTTATCCCCACTCTTCAAGTAGAGTTTCCCCTCTGCGCAGTTCATTGCGCAGTGGCCTACTCTCCTATGCGCAGGTTAATGCGCAGAATATTGAAATACAGTAGACTTTCAAATAAGTTCCACCCATTGAAGTTCCTCTCTCGTTAAAGATTCCTGGATTTTATCATTAAAGTTCCACGTTGGCTCCCCCACTCCGATTCTTCAGTGAGCCAATCAGAATTAAGTTTAGAAGCACGGCTTTTCAAACGTACTTTCGGACAGATTTTAACATTCTGCACATTGAGCTGCGCATAGAAGAATACTCCATGGCGCAATAGACTCCGCACACGGAAAGAAATTATCAGTAAAAAGTCCCGAAAGGTCTCGCTAAAAATTACCGAACTCTCCGGAATCGCGGGACATTTCGTGATGTGTACAAAATATTGAAAAAATTCCATGGCAATTTTTCACAGGAGTACATCAAAAAGTCACATCTAAACATGAAAAAAGGCGCTGTTACCGCGTCAAAAATTAACGAACATGGTTCAGTAATTTTTGACGCGCTAACAGCGCCATTTTTGATGTTCAGATGTGACTTTTTGATGTACTCCTGTGAAAAATTGCCATAGAATTTTTTCAATATTTTGTACACATCACGAAATGTCCCGAGATTCCGGAATGGTTCGGTACTTTTTACTCAGATCTTTCATTATATTTTCGTCAGAATTTCTCTCCGTGCAGAAGAGATTCTACGTAAGAGCAGGGTTGCCAGATGGGGCTAGTTATCGCCATTGAGGCTACTTTTTGAATTGGTCGGCTACTAAAATTCAGAGGAAGGCTACTGGTCACCACGAGGCTACTTTTTTATTTCAGTGAGAATTTTTTTCTCCTACCTCCAATTTCATTTACCTAAGAATAAAAAAATGGTGAGAATGGGAATGAAATGAATGTTTCTATTTAAATTTACCGCCACACTCTATTGCCCCCTGTTACATCAACATATTATTCAGAATATGATTGAAACGACCGTGATATATCAAAATATAATTGAAACCGAATGTGACAGTCATGATATCAATCTAATTAAATATGCAGAAGACAATAATATTGATGAATTGTCTGATAATATTAACGAGTATTAAAAACTATTTAATTTTCAAATATCTTTGATGCCTAGAAATTGAAAATTTCTATATTCTTCTATTGAATTAATATACTTGTCATGAATTGAATATAGAAATGATAAAGATTCCAAATTTAATGATTATCAAAATGGATATTTTTATTGATTTTCACTGTATAATAGATACAAGGTATCTTGTCAGAGGGGGACCTGTGTTTTCACAAGTAATTGATGTTGCATTAATAAGAAAAAGGAAAAGTAAGAAAATAGAAAAAAGATCATAAGTGTACAGATGCAGAATTAATGAGAAGTATGTCGAGACTGATCAGTTGTTGATCTCATGGGCATGAGCCATTAAACACTTTTTTAAGAAACAGTAAAGAATTTTCAGATTCATGGGATCATTTGTGTTTAGAAAAACAGAGAGACTCGGGTAAATGTTAGGATGGACCAGGTTGCATAGGTAGTTGGGGAGAAAATAGTTTCGGAGGGGAGTATAAAAGGGGCACATAGGCAAGATGTGAGTCAGATCTTCTGGGTGGTGCATGAAGCAGAGAGTGCAGATGGAGGTTGGGTCAATTTCATAGCTAATGTTGTTGATGTAGAGCCTTCTGCTGTGCGTAGTAGCTGTCCTGAGCTGCATCTTCAGTCTGGCGAACTCGAGTGGACATCTTTCAGGATAAAGGGAATTATAATTGTCTAGAGGGTGTCTGAAAACTTTCAGAAGTATGGAGGAAGACGCAAGGTAATGTGTATAGTCCTCATATTTGGCTTGTGCTCTCAGCTCTTCGATGAGATTCAAAATGAATATTCAATAATATATATTGAATAATAATGATAACATTCGTACTGAAAAATGATTCATTTCATGTCCCTCATTCAGAATAATCGAGGCTACTTTCAACTACTTCAGCGCCACAGTCAGGCTACTGGTCAGCAAAAGAGTCTGGTTACCCTTCGTAAGAGTGGGGAAAGGAACTTCAACGAGTGGTCCTAAACGAATGGCGGAACTTATTTGAGAGTTTAAAAAAAAATATATTTGACATGCTGCACTTTTGCACTTAATTGGCCCACAAAAGAATCACAGCGGGGGGTTCTGGTTAAATCTCAAATGATTTGGAATAAAAGTGATGTTTATGTTTCAAGTGGGCAAAGGAAGGTGGAGGTAGATTTAAGAGAAATTCCCAGAAAAAATGGGGAAAAAATACAGTCTTTCAAAAATCTCGAAATTTCCTGATTTCCGGTTAAATCGCTAATTATTTTGAAATAAAACTAACTTTTTTTTGTTTGGGGTTATACAACGAGCAACTTTACAGAACGTATGCAGACAGCTTCAAGGAACCGTCAACTTTAGGAAGAGTCTACTGTTATAATCGCAAAGATAAGTCGATACGTCTACTATACTTGTTCTCTACTGAATTGAGAAAAATCATGATCCAACATGGGCTCTCATGGATTCAATTTGGACGTTCACCCACCTAAATTTTTAAAACTTCACAATTAGTCAGATTAATAACGTATGAGTTACCTAGTGCAACATTAATTGATATGTCAAATTTGATTAGATTTGATCCTCTGGTTTTTTTGATAATTCCAACCTGAGAATCGAAGGAATAGCAACTATTGCAGTCCATCACATCGCATATATTGGAGGTTATTTCACTTGCACATTTAGTTCGTATGTTACTAGTTCCTACGCTCCGCTACCCTCTCGTGGATGTGTCGACCCTCCTTAACGTACAGCTCGGTAATTAACAAACAACCGTCTGACAGACTGAACTCAAAGGCTGTTTCATCGTGAGAATTACTTCTACATTGACTAGCGCTAATTCCGCACTCTGAATGATAATGGTGCTAGTTTCGTGAAACTTCACTGGAAACTGCATGAAATTTCACGATCTGCATACGACTCATTATTGAGTGATTTACGAAATTCTGTTTCCTATGAATTAGCACTTTAGTGGTTGCATTATAGCACTTTCTCTCATACTCATTCTCGAGTCATAAAAAATTGCCTGAAAAATAGAGGAAACCGGTGAAAAATGCAACTCCGGGGTAAAATGATCCAGGATTTTTTTTCGAAGTGAAAGACTTCATGGAAAAATTTTAAAAAAATTGAGAACATGCTCCATTATGTCTCCATTATTGGGTTATTTTTTCAATGGTTTTCGTGGAGGCTCGCATCCCGAAAAAAATTCTGGATCATTTTCCACTGCAGGTCCATTTTTCTCCGGTCTTCTCTAATATAAAAATAAATGAACAAATATTTTCCCCCAAAAACATTTGGAAAAATTATCTAACAATTCCGACATTCTCTGGATGGAAGTATTTTATCAAAAAATCCACATTTCTTCGATTTCAACGCATTTTTTTATTCTACTGTTATCTGATACGAAATAAAGTTTTGAGAAAATTATTCTTTGAATATTTTTCCCACACGACAATCCTTCTCACAAGATGCTCGTGTTAAAAACAAAGATTTTATCTTGAGTCACCACTTAGCTACTCAATTTTAATGCCCGAGTTTGATTCTTTCATTCTCATTTGCAGCAATATAATTGGCAATTACAATGAATATATATCTTCATGAAAGAATTGGATGTCCAATTTTGAAGAGTTTCGGAGCCTCTCATCCATCTAGAGGATCTTAAGGAGAATTTTATTACATTGTTGCACAAATGCAGCTTCAGCACAAACGAGGAGACCAGAGCAAAATGGACCTTCTGAGTAAAACGATCCAGGTTTTTTTTCGGCGTGAAGGGTTTAATGGAAAAATCTAGACAAAAATTGGGAAGATACTCTAATATGTCTACATTGTTGGGTAACTTCTTCAAATTTTTCCAGAGAGGCTTTCACTCTTAAAAAAAATTGGATACCATTTTCCATTGCAGGTCCATTTTGCCCCAATTTCCCACGAATTTCAGACACAATGAAGCCGTGCCTCAAAAAAAAATGTCTGATAAATTCCCATAAATTTGAAGTTATTTATGAAATAGTAGAATTGAAAATAAAAATTCAAAGAGTGGCATGCAGATTTTTCAGAAAATATCTGCAAGTAATTATTGAAGTTTTCTCTCCGACCATTGTTTAAATTATTAATGAGTAACGTATCGACCATCGTGGTCACTCCCAAAAAAAAATTTCAAATTTTGAATTTAATTTCAATTATTAAAGGTACCAATATTATTTGCAAGGAAGTTTACTGAAAAATGTCAAAAAATTCACTTTGTAGATAATTTCATAGATTACGAAAAAGATCTCTCGCTATTTTCCTCTGAATTGACTGATTTCGGAGATATTTGGAAAGTGAACCATCTTCCACATTGAATGACAATCAAAACGATCGAATAAACTCAACCAATAAAAAAAACCTACCAATATTGAAAGCATATAAAACCTCAACAATAGGAAGAATTACTCATTGTTCATGTGCATGATAAAAATGGAAAAATATTTATTATGTCATGAAAATACATCTTATCATTAACAGCTGAGAAGTAGGTATTGTGGTAGGGCAGTAGAATCACGATGGAATGACGCAGTTGCAGTTGGGAGGCGCGCGGAAAAGTTAACGTAGTGTTAGGAGGAAAAAAATAGATATATTAAATGAAAAGAGATGGAAAAGAAAGAAAAAAAAAGAGAGAAGGAAAGAAAGAAACATAATACCGAGGACAGAGAATCTTGTGCAGTTTTTCCCCTTTACATTAGCAGTGTATAAGAGCTGCTGGGTCGGGGACACAGGTGATGCTTGTGTGTGTGTTGGTGTTGTGTATTTTTTTTTCTTTTTTTCTTTTGCCTTTTTATTTTCCATGCCGTGGCGGGGGAGAAAGAGAAGAGAAGAGAGGGAATATTTGCAATTCACGGATCAGTATAGCAACAGTGGGGATAGACGGTCAGCTAAAGAGACGACGACTTTACAGAGCTCTCTTGTGAATGTTATATATGTAGGTGATGGTGGGCAAAATAAGCTTAAGGAAGGGGGGGGGGAGGAGAGGGAGAAGGAGAATTGTGACCGGTGCTTGTGTGTGGATCGCGCAGCCGCACCGGCTCTACTGTCAGTGTCAGTTGGATCGCCCGAGTGGCTTGTCGTGTCGTTGATTCGAGTTTTAAACTGATTCGTAAAGAAAAAAAATAAATTCCTTTTTTTTTGCCTTCAATTTCTCATTGATTGTTTGAAAAGAGTCAACAGAGAACTACGAAAATACAGCTTCATCATTCGAAGACGTGAATTTTCATTGAATTTTTTTTTTGTTTTTTTTTTTTTTCTTAAATATTAAGTCCGGTGATTTTGATCTGAAAAAGCTACTGAGATTAACTACAGATATTTCCAAACATTTCTCGAACTTTCCACTGAGGAAAACTATTCTCATTGCGTTTTTTAGTTTAAACAAAAAAAAAAAGAAAAGAAACAGTGATTTTTTTTTTCTGAATGAGTATTTTTGTATATGGCAAGTGACTTTTCAAGAATTTTTTGAAGTCAGTAACAAGTGATTTTGGAGGATTTTCTTCTTTTTTTTTTGCTCCATTTTTTTTTCTTTCGATTGAAGACTTGTTCATTAGATTTCCGTTTTTGGTTGCTTCTTTCAATATTGCTGCAATATCGACGTGTTGAGGAAGTATTTACAACACTTCAGTATTTTTTTTTTGTTTCTTCCATTATTTGGAGAAACGGAGGGAGAAAAATCCGGCTATACTTGCCAAGGCTTTTGGGAGGATTGTGTAACTTGCTTAAAATAAAACAAAAAAACAAAAATAAGAAGAATAATATAACTTGAGGTTTTTTCTTCTTTTATTATTACAACTATTATTATTATTATTTTGATTCTTTGGGTGGAGTAAAAAGGAGCATCAAGTGGAAGAAATAATCAGTGGGGGAAAAATAATAATTGAATAATAATAATAATAATTAAAAAAAAAAAAAAAGAAAACTTGGAGAACGTGGTATCCAATCGCTGTACAGCATCCGGGAGGCTTGGACGAGATGTAAGTATTATTATGTCAGTAACTGAGAGCGATTGCGCATCTCATAAACTTTGCACCATATGCTACAATGTGTCACACATTATTTCAAATGTTATTCCACAAAAATACACTTAATTGTGCATGAAATAAAACGCGATTTTTTGTCTTCTCATAATTTACATTTAATTATAGTAATTATTTTTTTTTTAATTTGAAGAAAAAATGGATTTTTAAATTATTTCCAAGATGAATTCTAGGAAAATTAACTTTTATGTCGATAAAATGAAGGAAAACTTAGGAATGAGGGGAAATAGTTTTTTCTTTCTTTTGATTTTTTTACGTTTTTTTTCTTCTTTTTACTTCGAACTTCGAGAAAATGATCATTGCTGTGAGGGCCCAGTGGGAATTCTTGGCTGTTGAGAACTCTTGCAAAGTCTTTGGGAAATATAGACAGGGTAGTAGGGGCACGCGATGCGTAATTGCTTTGGATTTCTCGATGGAGCAAAACATTCGAGGCAATCAGCACTTTTTTTTACATCGTGTGTATTGCATCAAAGTGAGGTGGATGGAATTTATTACTTTATCCTTTTCTCTTCTTGATTCAGATTTCCTTATTATTATTTGATTAATTATTTTTTTCGATGAAAAATGAGAAGTACTTTGAATGTAAAATCCTCATTTGATCTTATAATCCACTGTTTTTTTTTCTTCAATTCTAAAGCGATTTATGGAGCAGCAGCTTTGGGGATTCTCGACAAAATAAATAAGTCAAAAATCACATACAAGTGGAAGTGGAGAATTGTGTAGTTTTACTGTCGCACATTTCTCAGGATTGAGAATCTTGGTCACTTTGTGTAATATTTTTTACTACTTTTTTCTCTCAACAACAAATGGCGAATTCACTGGATGACTTGCCTTTTCTCTCATGAGTATCGAGTGAATGCAATGATGAATTTTTAAATTATAAAAAATTAGATATTTTCATTGAAATGTCATAATTAATTAGAAAGTTGTTGGAATTTTCTGATGAATAATTTAAGAATTTCCTTCGTAATTTCTTGGCTTTTATTCAAAAATTCAGGAGATATTCCGGATGAGATGGAAAGAGAATTGATGTAAGAAAATTTTTTATTCCACGCGAAAGTGAAAGGATACCTGTTGATCGTGCTCCCGATTATTGTCGTACTTGCCCGTAGAGAGGCGCTTCCGGAACCCCAGGGAGAATTTCATAAAGAAACATGTACATATACTCAAGGTCGATTCTTTTTTTTTGTTCATAAATTTTTACTTTTTTTTTCCTTTCTTTGGAGTAGGTACGTTACGATACACACATAAGAGCAATGGTTTTTTCTTATGAGCAAGAGTATCGCATATTTTTTAGGTTTTCGAGTTTTCCTGGTGATGAGATAATATTTCGAATTATTTCGATATTTTATGATTGAAAAAAAATGAATCGCTTCCGGAAGGGGAAGGAAAAGAGTAGTTTGGTCTTATCTAATCCTGTGCAAATAGAAGGTATTAACGATTTAGTCGTGAAAAGACAAAACAAGTCAAACCAATTTTTAGTTGTAATGAATTTTGAAAAAAAAATGTCTCACTGAAATATTTTTTTTGCGGCAATTTATTATTTGTTGACTCAAAAAAAATATTTTCTCGAATTCTAGACAATTTTTTCTCGAATTGGAAAATAGGAATATATTGGTGCAACTATCTTCGTTGATTTAACCAAATTTTTAAGACAGCGAAGCAGTATATTCTAAAAAAAATCATCTCTATCTCCTCTCGATTTCAAAATATTTCTCCAAATTGAACTTCAAAATTTTCTACGTGGTGAAAACTTATAAAAATTCATTTTGATCTTATTTTTTATTTGCATGGAGTATTTACAGAGATATTCCTGTTTTATAACATACGTTTACGATATCTTTCATACCTTCTCTAACGAAAAAAACACATGGAATCAAATTCGTTCAATTTGAATACAGAAGAATTTTTTGTTTGAACGATTAAATCGTGCACCATCTGTATATTTCAAAAGATCAAGAGAAAAAATCTATTTTTTTTCTCTGATATTTGCTTTTCCTTCACTTGAAGAGGTAGTAAATCTTCATAGTTTTTTTTTTTTTTTTTAGGATATTCTTAGAATTTTTTGTAGAGTATCAAAATTTTCATTAATTATTCAATTGATCCCAGGCTTCCTGATGAATTCTTGAAAAATTCACCTTTGAAAAAGTAAGATTTACGTGAGATGCTCAAATTTACCCATATACACCACTTTTTGCTATTCATGAAAGTATATATCAATGCTTTCTTTGTTAACATTTAAAGACTTCTCTATTGAGGCTTAAATATCAATCCAATCATTAATAGAAAAGAAATGTATATTTCCGGACAAATTTATTTTGAGCAAGTGTCGATCGATTGTGTAGGCTCATTGAATTTTCAAAATTCCCTGAATCCAAATACGTGGGAATGTTGCAGTTCATTCAGTGACTCGAACACTCAATAAATACTAAAATAATTGAAAGCAGTTCAATATTAGTATATTGAACATTTACACATCTGAATACTTGGTACTGTCACATTCTCGCGGGCTTAGAAGCAACAAAAGTCAAATGCGTGATGAAATTTTATTTTCTTTCAAATTCATACAGTAAAAACAATGAGTTATCTATGTTTTTGGCATAAAAACTGCAACTAATGATGAAAATTCTATTAATTCTACAAAAAAGAATTTTTTTTTCTGAAAAAACATTGGTTTGAGCAGGTTATACTCCCACCTGTTCCTCAAATGGAACAGCACTTTAAATTTCTAGGAATTAAAAAAGCAAACATTTACTCATGAATTTTAATTCCACTAGTATTCGAACTTCAAACTCAAATCCAATAATAACCGTGTGTTTATTTCTGTTTGAGTCAATGACCGGTGTTTTTAGTTCGAAAAAAACATGTCTCATGCAAAAGAAGCTTGAAAAGTTACATAAGCCAACCAATTTTATTTTTCTGATGTTGACAAGATAGGTTTGAATCGTACTACGGTGACAATCAATGACCTTGCAAGGCCTGACCCAGTCTATTGAAGTATGGTGTGAGGCTTGGTGAAATATCACATAACACGGCCTGATAGATCACCACTCGCTGTGAACCAAGCAATTACTTCTATTAATTAGTAATTGATTGAATTCAACGGATAATTTGTTGCGCGATACTGGTCATTGGCCTTTTATTAATCTGTCTCAAGGATTTTTCGTCAATAAATCGTAGACAAGGCGAGGAAAAAACATTTTTTTTTTTTTTGAATTTCCATAATCTGGAGAGAAGGAAAAACTTTTCGTCGCATTTTTTTTTAGATACAATTACTTCGTGCCTTCCTGGTAGCGTGTATCGCGTGTACAAGGTTTCAAAGCAATTTGATTGCTTCTAAACAATTTGATTATTGGACTCGGGGGAAGAGGAATTCGAGAAATGAGTTATTTGATCAATTTCATTCCGCAGAAAGAAGAGATAATTTTAATCTATTAGTTAGAAGTGTTGGGAAAATTAATAGAAATACGAATTTTTAGTCTTTTTCATCTCTTTAGAATATTAGGAGAATTTCGAATTTTAGGATTATGTTATTGCTTCAAATTTCATCGTAGATCGGTCACTTTTCGAGGTGATTGGCACATCGATTATTTGAGTTTCATCATAAGTGACCGAGTAGCAAAAAAACATCTGGAAAACAGGATGTTGACGAAACTTGAAAGAAAACTGCAGATTTTTTTATGATGTTCCACTTCAATTGATCGACTTCTGAAAAAATAACTAAAGATGAAAAATAAAGTGGAGTGACTAATGAAATTTCATCAATTGAGAAAAATAATTTAATATAAAGGAGACTGGGGCAGAATAGATCTGCGGAGCAGAATAAACAAGTTTTTTTCGGGATGTAAGCTTTTTCAGAAAAATCTGAAGAAAATGGTAAAAATGCTCCAATATGTTTACATTTTTGGCTAAATATTTTAATTTTCAATTTTTTTCGAAATAATTCACTGAAAAAAATAAATTTTAACCCAATTGTTCTTTAATCAAAAATTGAAATAAATCTCTTCGAATTTTCATGAATTATCTCAAATTTTGACTCCCAATTTTTCGGAACAAAAAATTAACGACTTCTAATTTAATTTAACTAAAATTTATGAGATACTTCAATTATATGAAATTGCATTTCAATAATCTGAATTGAAGTAACCTGAAACTTCAATTATTTTCAATTAAACATACAAATAAAATTTTCATAATTTTATTGTACTACAAAGACAGGGTATTGTCGCGTGATAGAATGAAAACAAGCCGCATCGGAATAATCTAGAACACACGAGAATAGCGCGACTAGGGAAAATTGGAACATTCGAGAAACACTGTGAAGTCGCAGTAACGCGTCCATATGAACCTTCATATTAGTGATATATAGTGATACTATTGAACTGAGGTAGTATTACGCTGTTGGCTAGTAATAAAGAAGGTACAATCTAACAAGTAGAAGAGGGGTGAAGAATACCTGAAGAGTTCAAAGAGGGTGAGACGTGAAATGCGGGATGGCGCAAATTTATTGATCGACGCTTGCGCATTTTTGCGAGAAAACTGGGCTCCAAAAGGACGTTAACCCTTATCAGCTCAGACTCACAATGCTCTTTATGTCAATGAGAAAATTGAAACTGTGACAAATAATTAAAATACAATATCTACCAACTTTCTTCGTCATTTTCAATCTGAATTTACTCAGTTCCATTAATTTTCTTTTTTCCGCTTTTGAATAGTCTCATGTATAAAGTCTTCAGCTTATCAAGCAGCGATAATTACTAATTAGTGCAATCAAAATTCTTTTCTATTTTTCAATTAAATAAGATAAAATTTTACATACTTTGTTCTATTTATTTGTATACATTGAATATTTTCCGATATTACACCATTCGATAACATATTTTTTATCTTTTCTAATAAAAATAAAAAACAATAAATTGTAATTACTGGATTTCCGTGTAGTGCAAGAACAATTAGCAAATCGTTAGGCATTATCAGCTGACTGTTGTTCATGTCTGACTTTGTTTAATAGCTCCTTTGTCTTTTCATTATCATCGATACGTACAATTGTCTCGTCCTTCCGACATGTAATAAAAATGAACGACTCTTAAAATTGGATAATATATTGTTGGAAATATTTCTATTCGCTTAGAGTTTTTTTTTTGTTTTCTAGGAGAAAGAAACGAAAATGTATGTGCAGGAAGAATTCCAATCATTCACATCAATATTTTCCATTTCATCAATTTCTCCCTTATCTATAAAAACGAAAATTCAGTAGCGAAGAGGTAAAACAAAATACGTCTTGAGGAGGTAATGAATTGTAAAAACTAGTATATTCATTCAAATCAGAAATTTTACGATAACTTCAGGATTCTTGAAAAAATTCTGGAAATTTTGGTAATTTTTGAAATCTCATGAAATCTCAAAATAAGTTTTGAAATCACTCACAAACTAGAGAAATCAGATGGAAATTTCATGAAATTTTTAAAATCTGGGAATTTTTTTGAATTTTATCTAAAATAAAGAGTGAAAATGTATGAAACATCGATTTGAGGGTTTGAGAAAAATCATAGAAAATTTTGAGAGATTTACATGGCAATACCGAAGGATACACCTCAGAGGTATTAGTGGATATAAAGAGAATTTTGTTACGAATTAGTTTAATCAAATTTTTAGTATATATTGTTTTTCATAGATGTTTGTTTTTGACATGGAAGCTTAAAATCTCTCAGCATTTTCTTGAAATCTCTTGAATTCTCATGAAAATCTATGAAATCTCCAGACATCCGTCCAATCTTCACAGATTTTGAAATTTCAGGAATCATCATGAAATCCACGGATAAATCGAGAATCATTAAATTTTTGCAATTTGATGTTGAGTGTTGACAGGTTTCTGGAGTGATTACCCCCTCAATAAGTACATTTTTTTCTTCGAATATTTTCTTGCGCTAATCTCGGTAACTAAGCGAGATGAGGCGATTATGTCCTGACAGCTTTTTATCGAGTGTTTTAAGACTGGAATTGCGCTATACCGCTCAATTCCTGAGATATTTACCAAAAATCATTGAGTAGAAGAAATCTCTTCTGTTCTAAAGAAATCTCTTCACTATTGAATTGTACTTTGCCTTCAATTTAAATAATTCTCATAGTTTTGCATCATGTGATACTAACAGGTTAATGATCCTCTTTAAGCATAATAATTACTCAGCTAATTGAAATTTGTGCATGAAAAAAAAGTATCGTATTGTTATTCAAGAATGATTTTTCAATCGTTTAAACTTTCAATATAATTGACCTCATCACTACAAACTAACCAAGGTATTGACCCCATTACGCGTATTAAAACGGGATGGATTAATCGAGGCTTTAGAAATCAAAAATTCACTTCACCTTCGTACGTGTGACCAAGTTTAATTTGGGGACACGATGGAATCCTGGAATGCAGTAAAACACTAAATAATCTAAACATACATTAACGTAATTTTTCATTGCAAAATCAATGTCTTTTTTACTTTAGAAACATACTGTTTATTCTTGGGAAAGTCGACCTCGTACACATGGTCCTTCGTTTACTCGACGTGAGCTCTTTCTGTTTTGTTTGTAATTTTCTATTTTTCAATTGAAAAATACTCATCCACAATTCATCTGTTGATTGGCCATTTCTCTTTGTCCTTATTTATTTAATTGTATTTTCTGTGTGCTAGTAGAAAATTATTTTATTTTATTCAATTTGAAGCTTCTTGCTCGCAATTGTGTTCAACACTAATGAAAACATGGCAACCTAAATAAACCAACGATTACGCTGCACGGTACAATGTTGTGACTAGATAAAATGCAATCTCTGAGGCCATTGTAATGTAATTAACATAATGTAGGCAGACGTAGTGAGAAGGAGGAGAAATACTTTTAATAATATTTTCAAGGACACTTGAAGACCTTTTTATGTATGAATAATTATAGGTATTGGACTCATACACTTAGATAAAAATGCATTGCAATTAGATTCTGATGTTGTTTTGTCCAAAGAAAAATTCAAAGATCAAAGAGTGGGGGAAAATTGTTGCTATTTAATAATCGAAATGAACAGAATTTTTCTTTTCAATTGTAATTTAGAAATAATTCTTTGTATGATATTATTTTCTTGGGAATTTTATTCAAATGAATATTTTAATGCTAGATTATTCTTTCCTTTCTTGGCTTGAATTGATGATTGATAAATTTTGAGGATACACCTCGTGTTTTTCAATCATGGATAACCAATGGGCATTTGAAAATTACACAATCTTCATGCCATAAAATTAATGGTATAATTTTGATAAATTAATCCATTAATTCGGTATAAAAGTAGCATTGTTATATAAATTGGTAACGGAATGTTCCATTAATTGGATTTCATAGGTAATTAATGGTCATCGGATTATGACTGGAGGAAGCTGCCTATTAATGATGGAAGAAGAAACTGAATACATTCGTCATATGTATATTTATTATTACATTCTGGTATATTAGTAACTCTTGTCGATGGTTCTCAACTACTTCCTACCTTTAGTTGTGATGCTACTCATGAATTTCAGAAGATGAAATGAGGAAAAGAATTTAAGAACAGTAATTTTTTTCAGAGTGAAAGGATTCACGAAAAAATCGTTAGAAAAATGGAGAAGCTTTCATTTTCAAAAAATAAATGCGGTTCCTTTCGCCCCGCAGGTCCATTTTGCCCCGGTCTTCTCTACGTCAAGGAACATTCCAATTTTTTAAAAATTACCTTGGAATCAATTTTTTCTTTGAAAATTCGGCGAAGATTCTTATTTAATGAAATGAAGTAAAATCAATCAACTTTATGTTTATTCATTTTAATTCTTGGATTCAATGTTTGAAATTGAATTAATTAACTTGTGAAATCCTTTATGATTTTTCAGACAAATAATAATGCTGATAACACTTGTTATTCATTAAAATCAGTAATTCGGAATTTTTTTTTGTTTCGAAACAATATCCTTCCAAGTAAGAAAAATAATGAAATTGAATAAACAATGAATTTTAATTTATTTCAAAAAAAAAATCTCCACTCGAAATAATTTTGTTATTGATTCAATATTTCCTCATTCCTTTATGATATCAGTAATTAAAGTCAACATGAGAATTTTATTTGAAATCAACCTTGAAGTGATTATCATTTCTTCGATCAGTTTTCTTTAATTATGAAAATAATTTGAAATTTGAAGTTTATTTATTCAAATTGTTCGCTAGAAAGTAAATGAATTTCTAGTAGTGATGCCCCGAGAGTTTCAAAATTATCGGGCATTTCCGAAAAGTGTTGTATTCAATTTATTTCGAAGGTCGAGGGGTATTTAACTGGATTATTTCACCCATCACAATTACGACCAATGAAATTGCGGAATTTAAGGTTACTTTGGGATAATCAACAGAATTTCATTATTATCCTCAGCGACGTGGGATATCCGGAAATATTTTCTTACTCTTTGTATCACCTCTTCTCATCGAATACATCTATATTATTGATCGAAATTTTGATGGCAAAAATAAACATTCTTTATTACTACATTTTCATAATTTCTTGGCTTATTAAGAATCCTGAAGTTGTTTTATTTCTGCTCAAATAATATCTTTTATTACTAATATGAAGGAATCCCATTCTGAGGAGAAATTGTTTTCTCATTGGTCAGACAGTTTTCTCGCGTTTTTTTTCAAATTTTCACAAAAAAAATAGGATGAGTCAATTTTCTCGATATTTTTTTGGGATAGCCTGTAAACTAATGAAGAGAAGCCCTCTCAGTCCTCATCCTTTTTCGTAGCTCTTGGAATTCTTCTTCAAAAAAGGATCGGGGTGAAAAAAAACGTACTTAGGATTCGATATCCTAGTCGATTTATACTACTTCACTTTTTCACTACATGATGCTAGAAATAGCAGACATCTCACAATTTTTAGTTATTTTTTTTCTTCAACAAATTAATTATTTTAAAAAATAAGAAATCTGCACATGTAGAAAATTTCAAAAACTACACTGAGAAAAAATAGAGGTAAAAAGTATCAAATATTGATGCCATTGGTCCTGAGAAAATCTTTTTTTTTTAATAATTGAAAAAATTGTTGAATTTACTTAATTGAGTGAATTCAAACAGATTAACTAGTTGAATTGACTAAATTCAGCAAATTCAATAGCTTTTCAATTATTTCAAAAAAATATTTGCTAAGGACCAATTGCATCAATATTCGATTTTTTTTCCTCAGTGTATAAGTGCAATTGTCTTGAACATTTTAAAAATAATAATTTAGTTCTTAAAAAGAAATTCTAAAAATTGTCAAATGTGTGCTAATTTCATTATCATTCTACTATTGAATTATCTGAACGAACGAACAATTTTTTCGGAGTGGAGGCGTCAACAAAAAAAAACTGAAAAAAATTGTGAACAAACTCTACAATTTCTACATTATTCGCTGATTTTTTGAAATTCTCCATTTCATTTTGTTCCAGTTTCCCCTATCATTTCATCAGTAAGAGAGGATACCCCCAAATGATGGGGTCAGTACCTCCAATATTTTATAGACATTCTGAATTGAAATCTTCATTATATGCCTGTCATATTCATCAGATCTCTGAAAAGTCCCTTAACATCGCATTTTCCATTATCCAGAAGTAGCGGTCATTATTTCTTATTTATAATTGTCAGAACGAGTACAATTATTCCGCATGTTTTCTTCATGTTTTGACAAACTCTTCTGCTTGTCACCGTATTCCTCGGAAAATTTCGAGTTCACTGCACTTTTCCCCCCATTATCAATACCTTGGATAACGATTGTAAGGTAGACTCACTTGTCATCTCCAAAACTTTCAGCAATGCGTCATTAATTAATTCATGAATACCAATGAATTTCTCGTCTCGAATCTGTCTAAATCCATACTCGTACCTCATTCAAGTGAAATAGATTATACAACTTTCATTATATTCAGACATAATGAATTGCTGAAAGAAAGTAATAATTCATCGATAATAAGAAGAAAAAGTAATTTCATACCACAAAAACATGATTAAAATTCACAGACATGAATATAAAATAATCTCTTATTTATTTCTTATCACTCTTGTTTTTGGCATTATTTCTAGCACACGTGCTTGAATACTTTATTAACCACAATATATACATATATATATATATCTGGAACTCGCAATAACAAAGTCTAGTGCGGCCAAATTTGTAATGCAAAATAACGATGATAACTAAAACTATAAAAGCACGAAAAAAAAAGAGAAAAAGAGAAAGACAATAAATGAATAAATATGAAGAATAGTTTTTGAACTTTGCCGGATGTTATATCTAGATAAATATTATCAAACAGTGGTAAAATGTATAAACTTGTATTATTTTCACCGTATCCTGCATTAATGCGAGTGATTTTGCCACCGCGAGGTCAAGCACATTATCGCAATTTTATTTGTAATGAAAAAAAATGGGGGAAAAAAAAAGTAACATTAAATTTTATAGAAATAGTTAGTGAATTGAGGAATTGATTATCAATAGCTATTAAAGGCTGACGCTTACTAGGTGACATTTATTTCAACGATTCAGAGCATTTTCAAATGGATTAAGTTTACTTGCTATGTGTGACTGTGCTTCGGATGACCGTCTATGGTAACGTGCGCATAATTAATGGGTTAAAAGCATCCAAATACGGGGCGTGTGGAACCTTTTCGCTGGGAAAAAAAAGAAAAAAAGTAACTAGAGAGAGATAGTATGTATAGAAATATAAAACGTACATCTCTTGGTGTTTCTTGTGGCCAATTAAATGTCAACAAAGTCATGTCTGGATGGTAAAAAGGGGAGCCCAAAAAAGAGCAGACCCGTGAGAGTAAAGAGCTGGTGAAATAATCAGTTAATACTGCACCACTATCCACAGTTCTCTCCTTTTTTTTTTTTCATCATGTTAGTATTTTTTTTTTCATTTATTTTTTCTCTCGTCGTTCTACCGTCATTTACGAGTTCTTTGTAGCTCAAAGAATTCTTTCACTATTTTTCATTCAAACAAAGTATACTTTTCTCTTGATATCCAACGAAATTGTCTTCTTTCTTTGGCAATATTTCCACCTTCAGAGAGACTAATAACCTCATTTTAACACGCTTGACCTAACACTGAGTTGGAGTGTTTTTTTTCACGAATCTTTTCTGTTTGGAGGAATAGAGAAAAAAAGAGATTTTTTGCTTTTCATTTGAAATCTGTTGCAACTTCCCCAGAGAATTTATCGAAGTTGGTTGGAACATTACGCCACTTCAAAATGAAAGGCTGTACAATATTTTTGTTCCCTTTATTCTTTAATTGAAGTTTTGAAATGAACGTACACTTCATTAAAAAGAAGCTTCATATATGATTTCGAGATAGGTAGAATTCTTAATTCTTAATTATACTGGGTGACCAAGGGCAAAATGGACCTCCGGGGTAAAATGATCCAGGAATTTGTTTTGAAGTGAAGGATTCTGCGAAAAAGACTGAAAGAAAATTCAGAAGATACTCCAACATATTTCTAGTATTGTGTAATTTTCTCAAATTCTTTCAAAGAAGGCTCTACTTTAAAAAAAAATCCTGATTTATTTTGATGATTTTTTATTCTAAATACTAAATAATTAGGAAAAAAAGTTGGGGAAAATAATGGATTTGATTGAATTTTTCGTAAAGGTCTTCTGCCCATCCTCCACCCTCCCTCCCCTGGAGAGTAGCTTTTAGCAGACTTTGAAAAATCTCGAGAGAACTTGAATTCTTTGTCGTTTATATAGCCTCTCTTAATTTTTTTTATTACCATCCCCAGTGTGATACACTATCCAAGTTTATTGACCATATTTTCCCTTCAAATACGAAAACACGAATGGTGAAATGAGAAAAAAAAATCAAAACCGAGGAGCAACAAACAGAAATATCCTTTTTTTTTACTATCACATGAATTTAAGAAATATGTTCATTGCTGTCTCGTAAATGGCTAGTCCCTCCAGAGTTTATTTTCAATCATTCTATAAATAAATATCTTATCAATTTTTGTATAAAAATGTCACAATAAAATTATCAACTGTCGGAAGGTATTGTTATAACGTCACTGGAGAACAAACGAATATTGGACAAATAATGATATGAGATGTGGGAGATATTATAATTGTGGGAGTTGGCTCTCTGTCAAGGTCATCGAGTATAATCTCTTATCTGAGAGAGACGTAACACCAGTATCATATCAGTATTAATATCAATAAGATGATGTTTTTCTCAGTTAAATGTTTTTCGTGATAAAAATCGTTTACACAATTTTCTTCCTTAAACAATGGAAAAGAAATTATTATTTCAATTTTGTTGATTCACTGTATTATCATTGCAGGGAACAAACAATTAATTACTATTTTGTTTTTCGTCATTAATGAATTATCATTAGCTTCGAATTTATGCAGATAAGTAATGAAATTATTAAAAAATTGTGACTCAGACTTTGGGCATTTGTTTTCCAAATTCTCTATTTTCCATACTCTTTAAATTTGAAAAGTTATGTTCTTCAAAATTTTCATAAACAATTAAATTTGAGACGTGGGGAGTATACGAAAATACTCCGTTTTGCCCCCCCTACCCTTATTAATGCAGGCTCAATTGGAATTAAAACCGCGATATCGGAATTTCATGTAAATGTTAATATTGATTTTTTTTTTAATGACAGTGTACAAGAGATTATAATCAAAATCTTTCGGTGTCAATTATTTTCTGAAATTCCTAAAAACTCAGTATAGAATGAGGAGGATTGAAGCAAAATGGACCTGAAGGCAACGTGAATCGCGATGTTTCTTCAAAGGAGAGGAGTTTAAGAAAATAAAAAAATTAAAAATCAAATGATAAAGATATACGGGAGCATCATCTTGACAAATTTTCTCATTTTTTTTTAATGGAAGCCTTCACTTCGAAAAAGATTCCAATTCATTTTGCCACGTGAGTCCTGACAATATGTAAATGAATTAATATCATTTGTTGTTCTATGAAGGCAATGGCGAAATCATTACGAATTCCTCTATTCTCAGCTCAATGTCACAATAATGCGGAAAATATGCAAAATTGAATCATAAAAAAAGATAAAAATCATTTATTCCATCAAATTATCTCATCATATGCACCATAATTTAGTAAAAATTGATGTATTGAGCGGTGTTTTTTTTTCTGCAAAATCAATCAAAGCATTGTAAAAAAATAGCTTTGTTCAAAAAATGGAGTTTCCATTTGAGAACAATCTATTCTGTTTTTTCAACTGAAAAAATAATTTATGCATTTTTTTTGAACATATCATTCAATTCAATGAATAATAGATGATAAATCAGAAAATTAACTCACAAAAGACCGATGCTTTTCGGAGTGGAAACTGTTCATGAAGCAATCTGAAAAAAACTGTGGAGATGCATCAGCACGTCTATATTTTTGGGGATTTTTTCTTGAGTTTTCCATGAAAGTCTTCACTCTGAAAAAAAAATTGATGAATTCTGCTCTGCCTTTCTGTTTTGCCCGGGTCTCCCCAACTCAAAAAAAAAAGTATAATTATTGTGTAAGAAATATTCCCCTCGTTTAATTAAATTCCCATCTCAATCTGGGCACTGCTAAAGAACCTGTGTTTAAGAATAAAACAAAATGCAGACAATAATTTTATTTTTCACGTGAAAATTGCGTAACATTGTATACGCAAGGATTATATTGAACGCACGGTCGAGCACGCGCGTGTTTCTCGCTCCGTTGATTTACGCGTACGCATGTTTATGCACCGGATCGTCGTCATAAATTGATAACAATCGAAAAACTACGAAAAATGAGAGAACATAGAAAAAAATCCGAAATTGTTAGAAAGGAAAAGGAGAGTAACATGAAATGGAACGAAACAAAATAGTAGGTGAGAACAAATAAGAGAGCGGAAATAATTTTCTACTGAAAATTTTAATGTTTGAATAACAAACAACAAAAGGATTTACATGAGTATTAACACATTAAACGTCACAGAAATGAAAAAAAAATAACTGTATTATGCGGGTGAACATTCACAAAACCCGTATACAACTCATCCCGTTCATTCAGTATTTATTTTTTCTTCGAACGAACGAAAAAAAAAAATGAGTTTCACAAGTACGATGACGCATTGGCACACATGAAAGGACATCCGCTACATTGCAATTGAACGTCTTAGCATTGGTTGCCTTGTTTGACTTGTTTTTCATCAATTGAAACGTACACGTGAATCAATGGAAAATAAATGTAGTTGAAGTGATTCCGGACATCTAGGCTTAGTCAAGGAGAGAAGGCCTCTACAGAAACGAAATTTTAATGATTGAAAAAACTGGAAAAATCGATGGTATTTCTAGAGGAAAACAAGGAGAAAAGATTATTATTTGTTATGAATAAAATAATTAGTTCAAACTTTTGGGGATGTCACATCTTTTGTAAAAAGAGGGGAGGGGATGGGCATTGAATATTGGGCGAACACAGAATTAACATGATTTTTCAATAATTTTTGGGAAATTTTCACCATAAAAAAAAGCAAAATGGGGAAATGATCGAATCTTTTTCCAATAATAAATTATCAAGAATTTTTTTATTCATTAATAGAGAAAAAAAATCTGGTCGAAAAATCAGTAGCGGAATAGTAAAACAAGATAAGTCTTTTCTTCTGTCATTTTTCTTTGAAAATATCTCGGAAAGTAAGCGAAATAGGAAAATTTTCTACTGAGCTTCCTTTACATCTCTTCAAATTTTCTGCAAAAGTAGATTAGGGTAACAAGGGCTTGTCTTGCTGAGTTTCTTCAATATTCCATTGAGAATAATCACAAAGATATATCGATCTGTACTGTTTCATCTCTTCATTAATGGATTATTACTTCCAAAAAAATTGCAACTAATTTACGTCCACTCTGATGCAGTTAATACGTCAATAATTTCACAGACATCTTCAAGATAAGAATTCGCAAACTTCATGATTTCTTCATTATTTTTCCACCATATTCATCAGAATTTCAAAATTTTTTCAATGATTATTTTTCAATTATCTAGTGTTTCAAAAGTCATTGAAATACAAAGAATCATAAAAATTTGTTCAACGCGATTTTGATGTCTTCATTTCCTTTCGAAGAGTTGAGAAATTCAAATTGAAGCAGAATGAAGAGGAGAGGTTAGGAGGTTGGACGATAAACTATCAGAATGAGATTGAAGATGTAAATTTCATTAACAGCAAATCAACTGCAGTGAGATTGGTTGGTTTCATTGAATCTGGTTGAAAATTTGATGTAATTTGTAGAAAAACTCTATTGCAAGAAATTGAAAACTACCAATGTAAAATTCAATTACAAGAAAAAATTGACGAATTAAATGAAATTCCTTCTTTCGAAGACAATTAATATAGTGATTTTTTTATCAGATTAATATGAAATTACACAACTCTTTGATAGTAGAAAAGATAATTTCTAAGAAAAACATAATTAATTAGCCAATTAGTATCACTAGAATAGATGTGAATCAGTTCTCCACCGATCAAAAAGTGATGAAATCTCGTTGAAATAATTCTTCGATATTCTTCAGTAGATTTTAGTTTAACCGATAAACTTTTGATGAAATTCAGTCTATCGATTTTCACTAGTTAATTATCGAAGTTCGTGATTTAGATTTTTTTTATTCCAAAACATCTAATTTTTCTATTGCATAAATAATCAAATTTTGATTGCACAAATTTTCCTAGTTATTACAAATATGATCGAAATATTCCTTAGACACAAGAATATCAAATCCAGAACATTTCTTTCAGTTTTATATTCAAAAAAATCTGCACATTTTTGGAAAAATCATTGTTCCACTCATCATGTCCTTAAAGCCTCAATTTCAGTCTCTTTCTTTCATACCGTGTGTACATTATTTAATTACTCAGTGCAACAGCAATGAATGTAACGACTTGGATAAAATTTAATTCTGCAATTTTCCTCGTAATTGAAACACTAAAAGTAGAACAATTGTTGCGCTCTGCTCATCGTCTTCTCTCATGGAAGTCTAAATTTTCCTGAAGGTGTTACTAAAGTTGTACATTCATACTTATTCTCGAGCATTTGAAGAGATGCTCTTGATTCAATTTAAATGAAGTTATAATTTTTCTACCCCTTTGATGTTTTTGTAAATTTATGAATTTCATTTTATTAATAGCTGATAATTCAAATTATTTATGATAGTAAAACATTGATTCCGACAATGTATTAATATATTGCAATTACTTGAGCAAGTCAAATTATCCACTCATTTTTTACTTCGACTATCCGTCAAAACCGCAATTGATCCCTAAATTTCCAATGAACACTGAAATCATGTTCATCATCAATCAAAGTATTCCCAAAAGCATTCTTCTCTTTTGCATCAACTTTTTGCTCTACACACTTCATGAATTAATCACGATGAACCTTGAATTTCATTCCAATTTCACCACACACGTGTGTTGTAAGTAGTGTTATCATTAATTGATCAGACTTTGTTAGTTTCCTTCCCAAGTAAAATAACAGGCAAAAAAAAATAAAAACCACATGAATTTCCCTCATGACAATTATCTGTACTCAAGTCTAACAGCTGTGTACGACCCTAGATAATTTCTAATACCAACTGTCTGTATTTCTTGTGCAATACAACGATATATTATTTATAGATAACACGGAATACATTATAACCCGTTCCAAAACCACTTTCCCCCGCATGATATCGTCGAATGCAACAAATCAACGGGCTAAATCATTTTGTGAGAGAAGAGAAGGGGAGGATTTATTTTTACACACTCACCTGAACCAATCAGGTTTTCTCTTAACCCTTCTGAAACATACTTTTCACACAGTGTGCCTATTGATGAAGCTTGATTATGTAAACTACCACTGATTACAGTGAATTCAACTATTTTTTTCGCATTTATTGCATGAATTGTGTCAGACTGTGTTACGTGCTGGTAATTTATTATACGTGCATGAAATGTTTTGAGGAAAATATATTAACATTAATTACAGTGTAATTGGTATTTTTCATGAATTTATTACAAACCGCTTATAGTTATTTAAATTTTATTGCAAATTTTCTATTTTCTTTTATTGAACGCTCAATCAAAAGTATGCGCATTGTATAAATCATATTATCTCATATCACTGCGATGAAAGAATTCCTCTCTTACATCTTACTTTGACAAATGAGAATTATATGATCGCGTGACACACGATGCGCGCGCAGCAGCGCGGTCCCCTGTTCGTTCGCGCCGGAATTTAAACGCCTTGCTTCGAGATTTCAATGTGGGATCGAAGTGACGACTAAACGGTAATGAATGAAGAGAATCTTGCATTATTCCAGTGAGCTGGTTCGATGATAATTTTAAAAAATTGGGGGAATCTGGGTGGAACGGATCTAGGAGACACAATAAACCGGAATTTTTTCCAAAGTGAAGCCTGTGACAAAATTTCTTGGAAAAATTAGAACAACGTAGGCTGAGTGGTCCAGTAGTCGAACGGATGAGACTCGTCAGATGCCAGTGGTCGAACATGAGAGATTCGATAATGACTGATATATTTAACAGTTTAATCGGTTTTTTTTTGAATTACTAAACATTATATTGTGTTTCGAAGATTAGAAAAATGATATTTCACTGGATTAACAATTTTTTCCAGGATAAAAACGTTAAATTGTTCGATCATCATAATTTTTTCCAGATTTTTTCGTAGGGTCTGTCACTTAAAAGGAAATCCTAGTTCACTTTGCCCTGTAGAATCGTTTTACCCTCGTCTTCGCTACTCTGTGTAATTCAACATCAATTTGCAATCATTTCAGATTATTCTCACTATTATAAGAGGAAACTATAAGAGACCTCCTCATTTTCGCACCAAAATTTGAATGTTTCATTCGAAGATTGAAGATTTGGAGGGAAATTGAAGCCTAAATGATAAGAAGAAAGGAGAATGTTGCATTATTCATTTTACAATTATTCCATTTGAGATTGCTTGGAATTTTTTCTCGGTGAAATTGATTCTCACGGCCAAAATAGTATTTCAATATTAATGGTTAAAAATTATCTCAAATTTGAACCAATCGAAAATATCCATCCTTCGACTCCTATGGAACAAATTTATTCCAAAACTTTGTGCAATGAATAACATTTCATTTTCATAGTATTAACACCAATGAAACCAACGGAAAAAGTTTTTAAATTTAAAACTTCTAGTAGTATCGAATTTTCATGAAAATATTTAAACCCACAGGAAATTAACGTTCGCCAAGGAATAGTAAATATTTATTTGATCATTGGAATGTTGGGCTTTCCGAATTTATATTCTACATAATCTCCAATCACCAATAATCTCTGACAGATTTAATATAGCTGCAGGACTTATCAATCTGAATTCTATAGATTGTTAGTACAAGTTCAAAATTTGCTTTCGTACTTTACTTCATTAAAAGCAATGTGTTCTCGGTATCGCTTTTACCAATGGTAAACATGTAAGATGGGGGAATTTAGAGGCGACGTCATTGATCTGTGAGTGGCCAGTGTAAAAGGTACTTCGCAAAACAAGGAAAATGCGAAGCCAATGAATAAACATCATACCTTCTTGTTTGTGTATTTGATGTAATGAATTTTTTTTTCACTTCTTCAAATTAATTTAATTGAGTGGATCAATGAATATCAGAGGTAGAATAAACACGTTGGATTTCAGTGAGAATCCGAAGGTTTTATTAATTTGTTGAAGCTAAGATTGAGGAAATTTTCGATAAAAATGTATATGAAAATTGTTTTTTTTCTTCATTTTTTGAAAACTTGACCGTTTTGCTCAAAAATTTGAGGTCTTGTCTTTTCGATTCTTGTAAACTCTCAGTTTTCCCGA
Source organism: Aleiodes leptofemur (assembly GCA_963942555.1). Taxonomy (NCBI): domain Eukaryota; kingdom Metazoa; phylum Arthropoda; class Insecta; order Hymenoptera; family Braconidae; genus Aleiodes; species Aleiodes leptofemur. Next base: position 14,829,281 of record OZ012609.1, read on the forward strand.
GGATCATCTCGAATTTCAATTATTAGCGCAAAAAATTGAAAAAAATTAGTAGCGAAGCAACTAGGTTTTATGCTATGAATTATTATTATCTCAAAAAACAGGTAAACTTGAAAAAAAATTTATTCCCATAAAAGTAATTCATTCACTCGATTTCTAAGTGAAGAATCATATTGTTGCCATAAGTAAGCATTAGTTAAGTGGAAGAAAATTACCGTTGGTCTCTGTTCTACTTCAAAGTCTTATTTTAAAAATTCCTTCCCTAAATCACAAGAGAAGTTAACTCAACTATCCAATGTTTCCTCGTATTTTTCAAAGTCACTCAAATAGCTGTCTCTCGTTGCCAAGTACTTTCAAAGTGTAGAAAAAAAACCTTAGGAATGCATTCGTCACTCTACTACGAGACAAATAGTGCACATGAACTCGGTCACCTGAACGCTCAGCTTGCCTACTGTTGAAAAAAAATATTTCCTTAAAAAATCGTTGAAATAATTGAAATAATTCTTGCACAATTTTACATCACGCTCTATTTTAATGAAAACTGTTTTGTTCTTTCATCAAAATATCTTGTATTGAACAAAGTGTTTCAGATATAAATAGCAATTGCCTGAAAACAGGTGAAGAAGTCAATTTGAATTAATGCTCATCGACATTGTAGTACATGTGCAACAGTTCTAGAATGAAAGAGAAATATCTGACTCTCTCAGTGATGTTTACATGTCAAAGTCCATTGGAGTACGTGCTCCTTGGGCATGCCATTAGATTAAATATATATATATCTATATAACTATTGTGTTAGGATAGGTTAGGTTCGAATGGTCTTGTACTTCACTTGATCTATACTGCACTCTGTTTATATTTCAATGAACAAACTGGAGTTGATGAAGTTAATATTGTTGAAGAATTTCCATTAAATTCAGTAATTCAATTGGAACATAGAAATTAGGGCATTATCGATCGGATGAAGAACGAAACTTCATTAATGAATAATTATTACATTGAATATTCGGCTTCGGTCTCGTCATTCATCACTTTAATTCAATGTTTTCTTCTCATTCAAAAAATAATAATATGTTATTATTGCTGACGTTGAAATTATTAACTCGAATTCTTTGTTAAATTTGTCACGTGTTGCTCAACAAGATCATATGAACAGATACGAATGGCTTCCGGGCACGGATTCCAATGACGATAAAACCATACGTGTACGTGATTAATGTGATGCATTTTCTCTCTTTCCCTCTGAGTTTCCAAGTGTAATACAATTAAGTCACTCGATGATATCTTTTTCTCTTTTTGTCTTGAATGAAAATTATTTTGTATTCAGGAGAAGTCTTTGGGTTATGCATGAATCCTGCGTAAATTTGATTTCATTGATAACATTCGGAAACTGGGGCAAAAAAACCTACGGGTCAAAATGAACTAGTTTTTTTGCAGCGAAGGACTTTATGTAGAGGTCTAGGGAAGAAAAAAATGCGGAGATGCCCCAGTTTTTCTACATTTTTTGCTAATTTTATTAATTCTTTTCTGGTAGGACATGATTTTGAAAAAAATTCTGATTCATTTAGCTCCAGTCTCTTCATTTTTTTCCTCATTTCATTAGCTTCCGCAGAATGTCCTATACAGTCTAAAATATATGGGTAAATACATTTTGAATTAAAAAAAAAGGAAATATATCAAATAATATACAGATCAAGATAGATCCTTTTGCCTCTTTTGAATTATATTTGCGAATACATTCTGCTGTATATATTATGAGAAATCAATATTTTATATTCACAATATATAATTCAACTTATACTTTGATATATATCGTCACATCAGAAACAAAGGGGCGTAAGTGCTATGCTTATACACGATACATGTATTTATAAAATTTATTAAATTGATTTATAAAATCTATCACTGAATATATTATTAAACATATAAGTGCATTTTATTGGATAACATGAAAAGAATCATATATGAATATAGCAAATAAAATATATTGAATTCTATGTGGTAAAGATATATATAATTCCATGTATTTATCAATCTATACTAAATCATATTCAACTTTTCTGCACGGATTCATTCAAATACACTACAATTGTTTAATTCCACTCTACATAAAATTTTTGAAGAGCCATTTTTATAATCTAAAATAATATGACGAGAGGTAATTCACCAAGCTTCAGATTAAACTTCACAAATAACAAGATACTGTGATAAATCAGTCGTTCGAGTTGCCCCGTTACATTAAAAGCTATCATTTCGTGCACTCTAACTCCAACCTCGTTGGAGATACCGGGTCAATACCACTCGTTCCATTTCGAATCTCCCAATTTGCAATACTTCAATTCAATTATCATTCTATCCTTTCGACCTTAGTTCAAACAGAAAAAAAAAATTCAGTGAAAAATTCATTATTTTTTACATTGATTACAAAAAAAAAAGTTGAAAAATTATTTTGAATTAATTTGCCGAGTCATTGATAATGATTTTGTTGCAGCTAAATATAATTATTTATTCAATGACCTCTGCAGTTCGCTGATTCACACAAAAACTTTTTATTTTTTAAAGAAAAAAATGAGGCAAATCGAAAAGAATGTAAACAGAAAAAAGACATAAAAACTAATTGAATAAAATGTAGGTATGAAAAAAAAACGTTGAAATAAGCAATTGCATGAACATTCTAGAGTTTACGGTTATTTAATTTTTCTAATTGCACCATGTATGTGTCATTGACTCTTACCGTGTCATGGCATCTGGGCTAATGCCGATGGAAAACAAGACATTTCACCAAGTAGTTAGAACTGCACGTGATTGAGTGTAGCAAAGTTATGTGACTGAACGTTTAAAATGATTGAAAAATAAAGAAAAAAAGAAGAGAGAAAATAAAACAAGGAGAAGCATAAAGTGTTGCAACTGTTAATTTCGTTAGAATGATAATTACAGTTAATTGTGAATGCCTGGGTGTGCATCGACTCATCTATTCGGTTCTCAACATTGGCAGTCAAAGGAAAATAAAAGTTAAAAGAATTTTAAAAAATGAAAAAACATTCCATACCTCACCTTACAGTGAGTCAGAATTCTTACAAAAACGTCTGGTAAAGAAAACATTAATTCATTAACCTGAATTCTTCATTCTCTTGAGGTCAAATTTTTCACATAAATAAACAGTCTCGTAAACGAAAAATTAGAAATTTTATATTCCATAAATGAACAAAACGAATCAGATTTTTCTTCTGTATGGGGATTTTTATAAAAGAATATTGAGAAATTTATCAAATTGCTGAAAAATTAGAGAATATCTATGATTTTTTGGATATTTTTTTGTTATGGCTTTTACTTCTACAAAAAGTCTTGGGGCACTTGACTGATTAAAAATTGAATTGGTGTGTTTCCATGCTTGCGAATCGAAGGCTTAACCACTAAGATTGTCATTATTCTATCACATATATCCCGCGCTTCAACTGAATCCAAAGATTCACGTAGAAAAATCGACTCATGTTTAAGATCATTCTTAATGAAATATCTCGGTATTAAGCGAGATCATAAAATTTCGTCGTAATCTATTTTCGTAGGGAATTCCAAAAACTACGGAGAAGGATTTAGAGAAAACTGCAGTATCTCGCTTAGTTTTCCAAGATATTCGCTGTTAGCTTTGATATGTTTTAAATAACTTGAATGCACTTTTATCACACCAAAAATGATGTTATATTCATTTTAATCATTTTTGCAAGTCGCAATAGAATTTCTCGCCATATTGCATAGACGAGCATCATACGTTAATTTTGGGTTACTATGATAATAATAATAATACTTTTTTTTCAAATTAACTCATGACTTTTCTCGAAAAATGGTTAACCAAGAAGAACTTGACTTATTCTGGTTCACCTCTTCGCTACTGAATTAAATTGTCTATTTTATTTGACGTCTCCAATTGAATAAAACAGACATAATTTGAAATTAGACACTGGCTTAAACACATTCTGAATTTATCGGATTAAATCCACTGATATGACCTACTTAAGGGTCACACGTACCTAGTGTTTACGAGAAGACTGGACACTGAGAGGAAAAAAATAATAGCCACTGAACCAATTGGTGCTTCAACGAGACACACGTATCGCAAGCTTGGCGGCTGCACGTACGAACGAAGAATGTCATTAAATCATGTATGATCCGTGTGTGGATCGTGCCGAGGCACGTGGGAGCATTAGCAAAATCCCCTGACTATTATTACGTCATTCCATCACTGATTAAAATGATAATAATAATAAAATCCATCTGTTTACACCTTTTGCATTCGAAAACGTAAAAAAAATGAGTCTAGGTTCTCAAGAAGACGGAGATAATTTTCTGCAATTTGTCTTGTGAATAATAACAAGTAAATAAGTAATGAAGTCAATAGTCGAGAAATAAAGCGAGGGAGAGAAAGAGGGAAATGTGAATGAAAGGACACCAATCAATGAGAATATAGGAACTACCGCCTACAGGTTAAATCCGCGTGGACCAAATTCTTATTTACGATCACTCTATGACGTCAGAATAGGTTATATATGTGCGTCTTATTTGTAACACTCCCTGCGGCGTTCTGTTTCGACGAGACATATTTCATAACGATTTAGTCACTTTCGTCTTTATATATATATTTTAATGTCCTTTCACTTTTTTTACGATCTACTTTGAGCATAATTAAATTCTCTTCTTGTGTGCGTCCTGGTTGTTTCTTCTTTTTTTTTTTTGAAATTCTGAAATCCGCTTTGATATCTGAAGTTTTAAAGATAGCGAAATTTTTGGAGCAAGCAGCTTTTTTTTGGAAATTTCTTCACTAGTATCTTTGAATTCAGGATTAATTGCGACAAATTCATTAAAAATTTCTGACTACCCCAAATGTATCAGACTATTTCTCGGTCCAAGAGCTATTATTGAAAAAATTGAAGAAATTAGCAATAATGCAGACGTGCTGAAGCATCTTCGGAATTCTTTTCAGATTTTTTCATAAAGTCCTGCACTTTGAGAAAAAAAAATATTTTACCGGTCTCCCCAATCATTTTACCTTTTCACTACTGAAATCATCACAAACTTCAAAAAAATCATAATAATATAAACTAAAGAAGTGCTTCGTGAGTTATTTGCGTTTGTCTCAATAACCGCGAAGCCCGCAAGGGTTCACCTCACTCAAGGTCGAATGAACCATTTTCTGCAGATCGTCAAAGGCCTTCAGGGGCTTCCCCCTTCTTATTAACGCAATCTACAGTATATTTCTCCCTATCCTCTCATTTTTTTTACCCACCCACCCCTTCCCCCATTCTCCAATTCTATATTCAGCTCCAATTCACTCTCTCATTTCTTGTACACTCTGTTTTCCACCCTCTCATCGTTGACTCGAGCATCGACGCCCATTCCTCCTTTCAATTCAACTTATTTCACCTCAACTCAAGATTTTGACCAACTGGAGAAAAGCAATCTCATGAACGAGAGAGAAAGAGCGAGAGAGAAAGAGAAAAAAAGCATGACGATAAAAAGGCCAGAGAGAAATAATGACGCAAATGCCAAATCGTACCAACTGTTACTGTGGGAACCTGATTGTTCAAACACTTTATCTTAATCTGTATTGATCATCTCTATCTGTGTGAAACGTCGACTCATGTGTTATCCCCACTCTCATTTTTTTTTCTTCTTTTTCTCCTTCATCCAGTTGCTTTCGTCATCAATGTTGTAATACTAGTAATCTGATAATTCAATTCGCGTGAAAATAAAACGTAGTTGGTTAGTGAAAGGGTCATACTAATTGTAGAAATTCAATAAAACATTTTTTCAAGGAAAAAAAAATTAATTGCGGATAAAAGAGAAATTAAATTTCAGGAGTAAAGAGGGAAAACGGGATTAATCGATTTTTTTGTTATTCAGGTTTGAAAATATTTTGGAAACTAATCGAGATAACGCCATTTCGTTAATATCTTTTTTTTTTGGAAAGAATCGCTCTATTTCACTACTGATTTTTTCAATTCATTTTATTATCACAAATTAATCGTATTCATTTCATATGGAAATAACTGGATAAAAAGAGGAATAATTTCATCTAGATTGATTTCATCGTAATTTGAAGGATACCATCATGGATGAAAAGGGAAAAATCGAGTGGGAGGAAAAAAAAATAAATGTTGTAGTGTCACTTCGTTACCGTTAGACAGACATTATGCGAATTATATTAATGAAGCGGACACAGTGGCGCCAGAGGAGGTTTGGCGACTGAGAGTGAAGCCGGTGCTTTTCCTGACGTCTCGAATCTACGTCATATGACGACATTCATTCCTCACCACCCCCTTCATTCATCCCTCTCTTTCGTTACAATCTTTAGTCACTAATGGCAGTATATTTTAACGGCCTTTTTCCCACCATCCTAACATTGGATTTGACGTATCAGGGATTCTTGTTGACTGCGCAACAGCTGATTCCGTGATGACATATTGTCATTCAGTCATAATGTGCAATGTCACGTGACATTCACTAACTTTGTATAGATTCACGAATTATTCAATTAATTTAACAGCTAATGAGATTTGGATATGGGAAAAACAAAGTTATTTATTTCACAAGGATGGAAGCAGTTGTTTTTCCACAAAATAAGTCAATTATTTTTCGTAAAATCTATTAAAATTTGCAATTTTTACGAGAAAAAAATTCTGCAAATTTTTTCGAAGATGCCCTAGTATGTCTGCATCGTTGGCTCTTTTTTTCAAAAAATTTTGTGCAAGGTTTCACTCCGAAAAAAATTCCTGACTCATTTTGCACTGGTCTCTACTACTGAAGACATTCATAAATACACATAAACGTGTTCGTCCTTCCCACTCTTCATTTTTCCTCCAAGAGAATAAAGATTCAACTCCTCTGTCAGCTATGAAGAGTGAAAGCACGATGCCAATTGAGAGAGATCAATGCAAACAAGGAAGAGAGAGAAAGAAGTATCCTTGTATTTTAATTGGAACCTCTTCTACAGCTGGTAATGCACTCACAGATACTTATTGCGCATTGAACCTTGTGAGTCCAACAAGATCGTTCCATTTTCTTCCTCAATTGCACTTTCATTTTCCCTCTTTATTTTCTTTATTTCTTCTTTTTAATTTTATTTAAAATTGTCCAGTTTTTTTTCCTTCTTCATTCGCACAAACCAAACTGACATTTCACTGAACACAATTATTTACCTCCGCCTTTCACTCAGAGATAACACTCTGCTAATTCTTCTGCCTTCTTTCACTTCTTCTTTATTCACATTCTTTCTCATACCATCGTTCATTAATGCGTCGTGATGAAAATTCTTTCCTCTTTTCCATCACGTAAGATATAAGAAAAGAAACAAATTTACTTTGGTTGAAGCTTTCCATACACTTTTAATCCTAAAGATTCCTTTCAACTCGGTGAATGACCTGGGTAAAAGTGCGCGTGTACCATCTTTATTTAATGCACTTTGGTTGGGAATACAACGTGCGCGTCAATGGTATCCAGTTTTTCCGGTTGTAAAAAGACATCAGCCGCGTTCACGTTTTCACTTTTTTTTTCTTTTTTTTCTCGTTCAGTGCAAGATTCTTTGGCAGTGACGAGAAACTTCCGGAAGTTTTATTCATTCAAGCAAAATATTTCTGTAATGAAAGAAGATGAATTCTCTTGCAATTATCTTTGGAATAAATAGATGTGAAACAAATCATCTTAATAGGGCAACATGATCAATAGATGGGGGGTCAAGGAGAAATTGATGTTTATCTGCGCGTATAAAATAGGCGAATCAAGTAGAGGAAGTGCTGAAGGGAGCGACACATAGAAAAATATATAATAAAAAGTTAAAAATCAATTGAACTCGCATAATGAAGGAATAATTAATGAAAATCAGGAAAAAACTGGAATATACCCCAAACTCCCAATCGACAGTAGCATATTCGCAGCGCCATGGTTATGAATTCCGATTAACCGGCATGTAATCGAAAGCGGATGAACCTGTATGAGTGTTATAATCAGAAATTAAAGAGAAAAGTCTAAAAACCATTAAATTATTTCTATAACTTTTAATAAAGAGAAACGTCTATCTTTTGGTCGGTGTCTATCTATTGGTCATGTTACCCTATATCAGAGGAAAAATTAATGGAAAAACAGAGAAAACCTCAATATAGTATTCAGAGCCAACACAAATAAATAGCGAAGAGGTAAAACAGGAAAAATCGATCTTTTCTTCGAACAGTTTTTTTTTAATTTTTCGGAAACTAAGGGAGATAGCACGATTTTGCCTGACATCTTTTTTATACCTATTAGAATTCTCTACAAAAATTCCGCTGAAATATCTACTATCGCGCTTATTTCCCGAGATGTTCTTCGAAAAATATCGGCATAAAAGAAGACTTGGCCTGTTCCATCTCTTCACTACTGAAACTGAAGTTAAGAGCTCATAAAATACTGATAAAGACATTCCTACGTTGTATCAAGAAGCATTCCCTAGTCTTCGCCACCATACATGACTTCGAATAATGAGGATACAAAATAAATGCCCTGTAAATAATTCAGTACACCGATGTTCCATTGATTATTTAATAATTTTCCTTCAAGTGGAAAAGAACGGGATTGGAAGGCTTTTACTATAGACCGACAAGGCAGCTTATAGTCTCACTGCTACGACCACACTACTCTAGGATATGCCATTAATGTTGCATCTTGACATGAAAAATAGTTCAATGAAAATATAAGAAAATAGAGGGGTTATTATTCAAATGAAAAAAAAAAATCGTCCTATATCCAATGATTCCATGGACTTCATGATTTTGCATTCGCCACTTATTTCTCTGTATTCAATTTATAAGAAAAATAAAAAAAAACATTCACATATCACTGAAAATCGATTACTGACCTTGGATATTGTAGAAAAGTGACCCTGGACAATCGGATAAAACTACTCTCAATTGATTTTTTTCCGTATTCTTTTGAATGATAAAATATTTAGTTACAAAAAAAAGAGGGAGAAAAAAGTTTTCATTAACTGATTTACTAGATACTTCATTTATTCCCAGTGAAAATTGGCATAGAGGTGTTTTTTTTTTCTAGAAAAAATGCGAGAGAAATTCCTGAAGTAGTACGTGAATACCAATTTAGTTTTATTAGAGTAATTATGTTATTCTGTTTGATTTGATCAATTATCCTGTAATTTCACGTCTTTTTCATGATTATTTCATTGGAGGACGGATTTCATTATAAAATTGTAATGTGTGTTATTTTTAATTTTTTAAAGAATTACTAACATTAAGAGATGCTTCTTCTCAATAATTATATAATTGAGTCTGATCCATAAATTTGAACTCATGGATAAACATTAAAAATTATTCTGAACCCCAATTAGTTTAATGAAGAACTAATAGGTCAGTTAAGTGAAGATTTATTGCCTAAGTTCCTTGACCGAAGAAATAGATTGAAAAAAAAGAAATTGCAGAAATAATATAAGCATTGAGCCAATTGTAAATTTACTTGAAGCTCACTTGATCTTATTGAAGCTAAAGAATTGCACTGTCGAATGTAAAGGATGCAATTATAAGTTTTGGCTCAATAGTGAATTCAACAGTATTCGAGTGTTTGAAATGATTATCAATATAACTGAGTACATAGAATTAACGTGTCAATGAACGGTACAACGACGAGTGCCAGTAATTACTCATCATTCATGTACATTCCATGTCTTCAACATAAAGATTGTGAATGATTATATACTTCACCAAACTTTGATTTGTCTCAAAAAAAATACAAGAAAATAATAGTAAAATTTGTTTTCAGTTGCATCCAGATTCACCGGAATCTGTTCGAATCTTTTTTATAGCAACTTGAAAATTCTAAAATAATTCTTATTATTTTTTGATTGCCACCCAGATTAGCTCGTATCTGCCTGAATCTGTTCGAATCTACTGCTTTCTCTCCTGTAGGAAGTAATTACTTATCGAATCTCTGTATCTGAAGTCACAGGTAATGTCTCTTGTCCTCAAATCGATCTTCTGAGAACAGAAAAATTGTAAATTTCCCGTTAGTCTGTCCAAATCTGCTCAAATCTTCTCAAATATGCTTTAATTTACCATTAGCATTCTTGTAATGACGTAAAAATTCCGAAATTAGCTCTTCCAGGAACTGAATTTCATCCAGATTACCCTGCATCTGCCAAAATCTGTTGCGATTTGATCAAATCTGCTTGAAAAGAATTCTTTAATGTTCTTGAATCCTCTTGTATATTCTTAAACACTCCTAGATCCCTTCAAATATGCTTGAATCTGCCCAAATTTGCTCCAATCTACTGAAACATGCACAAATCCCTCATTAATATCCTTGTGACAACATGAAGATAACAAAACAATTCTCTTTACTTGTTGAGCTTCAATTCAATTATCCCATGTTTGTCCAAATACTCTTGAACCTACGTAAATCTGCCCACATCCAATACAATACTCCTCCCCCTAGTAGCTACCAAATAATAAAAAAACACCACAATCGGTAATTTCTCATCACTCACTTACGTCTGACGTCAAACTTACTTACTCTGCCAAATTTAATCTGTCTCAACATAGATCAATTCCAATTCATTATCATGACACATACATTCTCAAAAAGGCTGTACACAATATTCAAAGAAATAGAATACCGAACGTGAAAAATAGGTGGACATTCATGAATAGTTATGAATATTCATGCCTACATGATGGATACTTGCATTCATCATTTTTCCAATTTTGTGATATTTGCAAATGAAAATTTAAAAAATCTGTATATGGATATATATATATATATATATATATATGTTGATAATCTACCAGTATATACACAAATACATTTTGAAATTCAGTCTGGCATGGCGATAGAGCACGCAACCAAGATGAAATAGTGAGATGTCGGTCGAGCAGGCGCCTCTCTATCGTTACCATGGGATGTGACACCTATTTCCAGTCGAGTTATTTTCATCCAGAATAAATCACACTGTAATAATAATCCTCGTTTTATGCTAAACAATGCCTGAGAAATAAAAAAAGCACACTGTAGAAAATAATTACAGATACTTGTATTCCTAAAATTCAACGTAAATTCCATCATCCATGCAAGTAATTCTTGTCATTACAATTATTCCATCTCAAATCTTACTCCAGTATATTGACCCAAGTACATTATAGAAACTTGGAAATACATCCTGAGAGTTCAACGAGTTAATTCTCTCCATCTGTAACTGTGACACGAAGACTGAAAAAAAAAAAATTAATTCCACACAGTAACTGGCGACATTGTGGTCCGATCGATACTCTCTACTAGAGTTGTGTTTCATCCCACGTATTTATATCCTAAACAAATTCGAGTCAGATGAGATAGAGAAGAAGTGAATAAGGGAAGTTTTACTGGTATATCCTTAAAAAAGAATAAGCATGCGAAGAAACTGTCTGGTTAGTACACCCACGCAATGTGGAAAACGTAGGCAACCCTCTCCCCCTCCCCCCATCCAGCCCCCATTCATTCAGTGCTAGTCGCCCACGCGGTCACACCGCCCTCTCCAGCCACCGATCTAACTAGAGCCCATGACGTCATAGAATGTACTGGAGTGTTCGCGCAAATGCTACCCCCCCCCCCTCTCTCTCTCTCTCTCTCTCTACCACTTTCGACTCTACGCTTTCATACATGAATCTCGGAATAGCTGCAGACATGGAAAACTGTAGGGCGATAGCTTCAGGCAATTATCCTCCTTTCATCCCCCAATTTTTATCTGCGTTGTGTTCAACCAGAAATTTCCAACACACACAAGCCTACCTCATTCCTGTAGCTTCTTCCTCCTTCTACTCGGGCAACTTTATTCGCACACACGCTCTCTCACACGTCCTTCACGAGCCAGTGACGACAGTACCTATCTGTGCAGCCCCAGTGTTAGTCTTGCCTGAGCCTTTCACTCGTTCAGTACAGCTTTGGCTCTCGTAGCATGCAGTACTTGTGTCAAATGCGTTTACTCAATACATTCAACTTCTTTACATTCGCATTCTGAAGTTTATTGTTTTTTTTTCTTTTTTTTTTAAATTTTATCAATCGTGTTATGCACGGAAAAAAAAATATTATCATCAAGTTTATCCAACGAATAAATAATAATTGAGGTGAGTTCATCATTTTCTATTGCACTAGCATGTGCAATAGTTCTCAGTGCAGTTCAAACAGCTGGTGCTCCATAAATGATAGACTCAATGTTTTATATTTGAAATATTCAATAATTCGAAGTGATTAATTAATTTATATTCTCGTGTGAATTAACATCTTTATTAATTATTTATTTAGGGCAAATTTAATTGAGGCATCTTTTGTATACTATTAAGTTTTTAAACATGACATTTATAAACTACATATATCGGTGAATTAGATCAACAGACTCTGTTTGAGAGTGAAAGTTATTTACACGTTTGTTATTACGTCAGTATTCGATTGCAAATCATTGAGAGATAATTTTTTAGTACGCTCGTTATTTGTTACAATTTTTTTCTTTCACCCAAAATTCATTTCTTTTTCATGATAATGAAGTTAGACAGACGTCTGACAATTTTTTTGATTTTTTTAAACAAATAAATTATTATGAAAAAAAATATATTAAAAAAATTCGCGCTCATAGTTTTTTTTAATTTTCGGCACGCGCATATTTTTCATTTTTTTTTAAATATAAATTATTTGTTGAAAGGAAAAAACATCTAAAAATTATTAGATGATTGCTATTTTCAGTGTCATTCTTTTTCTCATGAAAAATTGATTGTAGTTGAATTTTTCTAGCCATTGAATTGATAATACTAAAGTGTATTTTTTCTTCTTATCTTGTTGCAGTGTGGCTCCCTGGAAATTGACTTGGAACGCCTACAACGGGTGGCTATGATGGAGTCCCTGTGCCAGATTAATGCCACCAAGAGCATAAACAACAACAACAACAACACCATAAATAGTATAAAGAAAAACGACAATAATAATAACAACAGTGCAACAAGTGGAATTGGAGGAAGCGGTGGTGGTGGTGGTGGTGGTGGCGGTGGTGGTGTTAATAACAGCAGCAAGTGCCACAAGGATAGTCCAGATTGTCCAAATGATCCACAGCAGAGACTTGCTGTATTGAGTTTTGAGCAAGTTCGAAGATTGAACGATGTTATGAATGAAGTCGTCAGTATTCATGGTAGAGGAAATTTTCCAACACTTGAAGTTAGATTGAGAGATTTGGTTAATGTTGTTAGAAGTAAATTGGAGGATGAACCAAACAATGGAGGAGCTGGTATGAGAGTCAAAGACATTAGATTGAATGGTGGTGCTGCATCACATGTACTTGCTACTGAATCCCAGCCATACAATGATCTTGATCTCATATTTGCAGTTGAACTTGGTAGTGGACGTAATTATGATAAAATTAAAGCAGCTGTACTTGGTTCATTATTTGATTTATTACCAGAGGGTGTTAGTCGTAAACGCATAACAACATGCAGTCTTAAAGAGGCTTATGTTAGTAAAATGGTTAAAGTTAATAATGATGGTGACAGATGGTCATTGATATCACTTGGTAATTCACGTGGTCATAGAAATGTTGAATTAAAATTTGTCGATACAATGAGGAGGCAATTTGAATTTTCCGTTGATTCATTTCAAATTGTACTTGATTCATTATTATTATTTTATGAATGCAGTAAATTGCCAATTGGTGAAAATTTTTATCCAACAGTTGTTGGTGAATCAGTTTATGGTGATTTTCAAGAGGCACTATATCATTTACATAAAAAATTAATATCAACAAGGCATCCAGAGGAAATAAGAGGTGGTGGTTTATTGAAATACTGCAATTTACTTGTTAAAATGTATAAACCAGCACAACCAGATTATATTAAGACACTTGAGAGATACATGTGCTCAAGATTTTTCATTGATTTTCCGGATATTAATCAACAACAGGCAAAACTTGAAAATTATCTTTGGAATCATTTTGTTGGACCAGAGGAGGAGGCGCTTAAGTATCAGTACCTGATGTTATTGCACAGTGTTGTTGAAGAATCAACAGTTTGTTTGATGGGACACGAGAGGAGACAGACACTTGGATTGATTGAAAATCTTGCATTCCAGGTACTTTGCCAAGAACAACAACGATTAAATAGCCAACAACCACCACCAACGGGACCACAAGCAACTTATGTTTATGCTAATGGTTATCCAAATGGTGGATACTATTATGCACCAGTTATACCAACGGCCTGCTACACATGCACCTGTACATCATGGATGGCATGCTCATCGTGATGTGATAATAATGTCAATTCGACACCAACAACATTATGTGCTACAGATATTAACAGCAGTGTTATTCTCAATAATAGTTACTCCAATTACATTGCTGATGATAATAATTTATCTGTATCACTGCGATGCCGTAGACAAGTCAATGGCGTCAATGACGATCTCAGTGACGGCCATCATTCACAACTACATTATCATCATCATCATCACCATCATCAACATCATCATCATCATGTACATCATTATCATCACTATTACCATCACAACTATCAAAATCATGAATGTAACGTCGTTAGCGAGAACGACGATTATAAAGACTACAACGACGACTGCCGTCGTTTAACACCGATGCGCAGTTGACGCTACTGACTCGCACGCGCTTTTTCAAATATATAAGTGAATTTATGAGCTCGACTGAATTTTGAGGGGAAATTACCTTTTTTTTTTTTTTTCTTCAGTTAATTTCTTTTAATTTTTCTCCTGTTTTTTCTTTCTCATCTCAAATTATTATAATATAGAAATTTTATAAATGAATAAGAATGCAAAAAAAAAAAAAAAAAGAATCAATGTAACAGAACTCTGTCATTATAATAATGACAGAACTTTTGGCCTGGGTGTGAAGACTTCCGATTTTAATGCGTGTGTCGTGTGTCCTCAGACATTTATAATTTTCATTATTACTATTAGTTTTTTTTTTTTTTTTTCGTCCTGGAATATTTTTCTTTTCTCCTGCTCTGTATGCAATAAGAATGGTATGATAATTATGAAGAAACCGAAGAATTGTGGGGAGCTTGGATGAATCAACGGGAAAGTTTTTTTTATTACTATTATCATTATTATTATTATAACTATTATTATAATTTTTGGAAAACGAATAGTGCTGTGCCTAATTTTTGAGAGACTATGAGTGTCCAATAGTGAAATGAAAATAATGAAATTGAAGAAACAAATTGTAAGGACAGATGAATTTATTCAATGAAAATCACTGAAATTGTATATGTGATTTTGAAATATGAAAAAAAAATCAATTTCAACTATGAAAATAAGTGTGCATCGTGTTTCCGAGAAATTTTGAAATTAATCGCTATGGTTAAATATACGAATGTAATAATCTCGAAAGCATGAAAAGAAAAATAAGTAAAAAAAAATTAAAAATTCGTTAGGATAAATCTGTATTTTTTTCTCAAAAATTAAAATTAAAAAAAAAAACAAAGAAAAAAAACAAGAACACGTCATTCCGTGGAGCGGTGAAATTTTGGTTGGCTCGACTGCTCATGCACTAAGCGGCAAAAAAATATGTGGATATAAAAAAAAATCCTGGGAGACGAATTTTAATAGTCTCGGACCAAGAGTAGATTCGCGCTGTGTATTCAAGAATTATGGAAAAATCAGTTCTTCTCGTTTGCATGATAATTCTCTAAATAACTACAATAAAAGAAGGAGAGAATAAACAAAAAAAAATTATGATAATGATATTTTCAAGATAATGGGATTTTTTTTTTTAATTGAAAAAGAAATAGAATTTTGCCGATGGCGAGGAATTTCTCTACACTATACGTAAAATACAATGATAAATATATATAGAATATATATATTAATGTGTGGCTGTGATCACATTTCATTTAGATAAACTTACCTTGTAAGATTAATGATAAACTTGAGAATAAAAAAAAAATAAAATAAAACAAAAATAGAAAAAAAATGATAAAAATCAAAAAATCATATGGTTGTGTGAAAAGATCCAGAAAGAATATGCGCTCATTTGTTTGTAACAAAAAAAAGTATGGCAATTCATTGATTAATATAGCTCATTGTTATTTCATCGTGATACTCAGTCATATATGGTGAGTGATGCATTGACACAGTTAGTGCGTTTATAAACGTCAGAAGTGATTTTTTTTTCAAATTAGAATCAGAAGGAAAACTAGAATGATCCTCGCCTAATAAAACGCTTCCGTCATCCGTTTTTTTTTTCAAGAATACAAAAAAAAAAAAAGAAGAATAAACGGTATTAAAGTGATATAAGAAAAGAGTGCAAATATCTAAACACGTTCCGTTCAAACAAACAAAGAAGATAAATAATTAAAATATATGAGAAAAAAAAAGTTTATTAGAAATGAATTAAATAAATTGTGGTTCCATAGTGCAGACAGACATTTAAATGCACATAACACGGGTTTGTTACCGCGTGCGTGTGTTAGTCGAGCTATCCTATAGAGACCCACCCCCTCCCCCCTCTCCCAACCCCCTAGTCTCCCATAGCAACGTTTGCATAACTTTCTTTATTAGATACTGTAATTATTTAATACTGTAGAGCAAGAGCCGACCAAGCAAGTTCTACAATGCACCGAGTGCTTTGAAAATTGAAAGAAAAAAAAATCATTGGGACTTGCATTGAAATTAATACATGAAAAAGAGAGAATCAAATATGTGCAAAATTAAACTCAATATTTCACAGCAGAAATCAAGAATCCCCCTTCCCTCCTTCCTCAGAGAGAGAGAGAGAGAGAGAGAGAGAGGAAGAGAGAAAAATATACGCGTGATTTAAAAATTTTGAAGTTGGAGAAAAACCACAAAAACCACGCAGTCATATTTAAACATGAAAAAAAAGCTTCTAGGTAAAAAATTGAATGAAAAAAAAAGATCTCTACTCGTTTCAGTTCGATGTCGACCGGTGACCCCGTTAGCGGACTTCACTAGTAAAACTCCTACTTATATAGCAACACAAGCACAGAGACAATCGCTCGATAGTAAATTTTCTTCCTCTCTCTTCTGAACTTTTTTTTTCATCTCTTTTTCCTTATTATTTGGAAAAAAACCCTTACCTTCTTTATTCCATTACTCTCCACTTGGACCTCCCCCCCCTCCCCTCTTCCTCTACCTTTTCATTCTCTTGTTACTTTTCCTCTCGGTCGGTCAGCGAAAGTAAAATCCCAATGAAAAAAGCCAAGCAAACTGGTTTTCAAGTAACTCGTGTGTGCTAATGCTAAAGAGCAAAGCGTGATTTTAAACAGTGTACGCGCGAGTGCTCGCTTTTGTACTTATTGTGTCTATTACAGGAGTGTAAAGAGGAATTTAAGGAAAACATTAGAAAAAAAATACTGAATTATTAAATTAACATCGGCCAATCGTACATATTCGTTGATCATTGTTCTTTCGTGATGAGTTATCATTTTCTTTTTTGATTGTCATCAATCACTATCTTCTTTCTGAATAGTTTTGTTGAGGAACCATTTGAGGATGAGAAGTGTACTTCAGAAATATCTAATTTTTCAATTGAAAATATCAAGTTCTTAATCCTAGATGAATCTTATTTCCTTGAATAATTTTCAAATTCCAATGAAATTCGAAATTTCATCGATAAAATTAACAAAAATTTTGGATATGGCTTTGAAAAAAGAGAATATTGTCGTTCGAATGCATTAGGAATATCATCTGAAAAACAACATTGAATAAAACCTTTTTTAAATATTCAAAACGGATTGTGACGTCATAATATCATATTTACAGCAACTCTTCGATTGGCTCTCACTCGCAATCTCATTGTAGAATCATCAGTTTTTCCCTTTCATCCAATAATTAACTAAAAGAATAAAAATAAAATTTCGTTATGGGACAAGAATCGTTAGAAGGCTCTGTTAAGCGATGTTGTCAAAAACACTGGATTTTTAATAACGCAATTGCCTGTGATTTAGGCAACGTCGTAGTTTGAACAACAATACGAATATCTCATCCGCTGATCAAAATTGTCGAGTCGTGTTTTCCGAGCAATTTAGGATCAAATTACCAATTATCCCTCATTTATCGTCAAATTAAACTGGAAAGAAGACAGTTGCAGAAAGAACAAAGTAAAGAGAACTTACGTGTAATTCCCGTCCCTCATAGAAACTTTCAAAATGTTTGCTTTGAGATAGATTTAACTTTATTGCGAGTTTTGTCAAAAATTTTCGTGATTTCTTCTCAATTCGAAATGAAATATTACGAACTGATTAAAAAACAGTGGAAAATAATTGCAATGAATCTTTCCATGTAGAAAATCATTATTACTCAGATAATTGGCAGAAAAATAAAGATATTAAATTATTTTTTTATTCAACATCCAATTACTCAACATCCGATTTTGTATTTTACATGAGTTCTTCGCAGGTGCAATTGAATATTACTCCATTGTATCATTAAATCTGTATATTTGATGAATCGATCGATTAACTGAGTACAATAGAGACCCGAATTATTGAATCATTTATTTAATTACTTTTTTTTTTTCTCTTCACATTAACAATTGTAAGAAGCGGCGAATCCTCACCCTCCGAATTACGCTAGAATTGAAATTTACAGGTGCATTTAATTAACGAGCGCCATCATACATGTATTATTAAGATGAAAAAAAAATTTTTTTTTTTTTTTTTTATTAAGTGAAAAAAAAATGTATATGATAATTCTAGGTTTTCAAATCCTCAAAGCAGTAACAAATAAATGAACAATCATCTAATCCCGATTTGGAATAAAAAATAGTATTTTCTCATTGCTGGTTCCGTTTTTAATTGAAGAATACAGAACATAAAAAAGAGAATAAATTATGTTAAACATGGCGTTATTTCATCTCATTTTTTTAAACGAATAATATGGACTCAGGAAATAAAATCAGGATCATTACTTTAATTTTGAAAGAGACAATATTTTATCCTGTGGATCATCAATCGTGTTATTTACTTTTGTTGCGGGTCACGCACGTGCGCTGTTTAAACACGTTCTTTAAATATAAAAATACCGACCAAAATTCATTTTTTTCCACTTATACAAAAAAAAAATATCTTTCCTAATTTTGCAAAATATTCCTTTCTATAGAAGACAAACAAATTAAAAAAATAAAATAAATTACATTAATATTTATTTCGAATCAATTAAATTCTGTAATTTAAAATAATTTCATGAAATATTTTGCAGTTATTTATTGTTAATCGTTCAAATCCTCATTAATATCTTGTAAAACTTCTCCTTCCTTTTATAAATCAAATTATATCAGTTTACACATTGTCTCTCGTTGAATGACCTTTACAAGGATCCCTCGTTAGCCATCCAATATGTATTAAAACTAATTACCCATACATAAACAGATATTAAATGATATCTGTTTTTATGTGTATATGAACTGTACTGTTTAATCTAACTGATAAAATGGAATGAAAATTAAAGATTTGAGAAATCATTTCCACAATTGAAGAAGACGAAAAAAAAAAAGAAATGATTAGAATTGAGAAAATAATAAATCACTCGTTAATCACAGAAATAAACGAGCTGATATAAAAAATTTTGAGGAGAAGAAACTAATAATGCATACTTTATAGTCGACACTAATGATTATCTATATATTATGTGTAATATCTAATGAATTATGATGTAATACATGGTAATTGATAGTACCGAAAATGATAATGTGATTGAAAAAAAAAAACAAGGAAATAACGAAATTAAATGGAAAATTACTAAATGAAAGCATGTGCAGAGACTATCGTCTAGAGATTAAGAAAAACAAATTATAACCTAGATTGACCAGTGAATTCTATCGAATGTTTTTTTTCCATTATTCATTTATAAAAATTAAAAAACAAAAGTAAAGATAGTAACAGAATAGAGTGAAAAAAAATGCAGAATTAGAGAACATAATAAACACAATCTTAGTCGATAGATTCGTTGTTCTAGTGGTTCCCTCTTGTCATACGAAACTGAGGTACTGAATTCAAAATTAACTCTTTATTGGTAACGTTGAGTTTTCAAAACGGCGGTGCATTAAGGTGACGCTAGAATTGACCCAGTTGTAATTATTTCGATATATCTTAGAAAAAAAAACGTTTTTCTAGAATGGATTGAAAAAACCTTTTTTGTACAGAATTTTATGGACTACAAGAAAGGTTTTTTGCAATTTTTTCCCTAGAATCACTTGTTTTGAAGATATTCACGAAAGTATTCATTAGCGATAATACCCTTGAATGCGCTGTACTACGATGACATGCAGCATGCAACGGTTCTCAGGAACTTTAAAAAAAAAAATTTGGTATGAACTCAAAATCATGCTCATCCGGTAACCAATGAAGAGTTGAATTACAATGAAAATAAACAAAAATTAATTGACTGAATAGGAACACCATTAAAGACTTGAAATAAACAATCCTTTAATTTTTTATCTGAATAAGAAATTTTTGAAAAATTTAACGAACTGAGAGCTTCGTAAAGCAGATATGAGGGGGCCACGAGTGAGAACCTCGCGTTACGTCAGTCGTTCGATGCTAATTTACTTTTTATTCAAATATTTCGGGCAACGCTCCGTCCTCAAATGAAATATTTAATGAACAAAGTAAAGAAAAAAAAAACAGAATTACATAAAGTAATGAGTAGGGCCGGAGACTTAATTTTCGAAAATGGCCCATTGATCTGAAGTTTGATCTAGTAGAGAGATGAAGCTGGGAATAAATAGGAATTGAATAATTCGAATGTTTATGACAGATACGACGAGACATTGAATTCAATAGAAGGTTAATCTGCGGGATTGTCACAAACCGACTAGCATAAGAGATTTACCTGAAATAATGAAGAAATAATAAAGTTTGTCACAATCCCCGCAGATTAATCTTCCAATAAATGCAATGTCTTGACGTATCTGTCATAAACATTTGAATTATTCGACACTAGATCTCACTTCAGATCAATAGACCATTTTCGAAAATCAAGTCTCCGGCCCTAGTAATGAGTGATTAAAAAACACAGGGAAAAATAGTGAGATTATTTAAAAACGAACATACGGGAGGGAAGATCATTGATAAATTTGAAGAAAGGAAAACAAAAGAAAAAACAACAATTATTATTAATAATTAAAACACGGTAGCGTCACTCATTCATATGTAGTACACGTGAGGCTCTCCTGTATTAATACTTAAGAGACAAATTATGTATTATTTTCGGCTGTTAATCCGATAATTCGACGTGACACACTCTTTTCTTATTTTATTATTAATGAATACGAGACTGCAATTTTTCTGTTTTCTAATATGAAACTCCTCTCAACTATTCTGTTATATTAATAAGAAGAAGAAGAGAAAAATGTATAATTGAAGACATTAGAGAATTTTTCAATCGGAAGCAAAACTATTCTGTCTCAATTATCAGAAACGTCGAATTACCGTTAAGATTTCAAAGTTAGAAAATATTATTTTTCTTTCTTCTGTTAAATATTTTATTTCTATTTGAAGAAAATATTACAATGGCACTAGGACTTGATGTCGCACGCGAATTGCTAGGAACTGATTATTCAATGAAAAAAAGACAACAGGGAAAGAAAAAATACGTAACAGGTACACAATAAAGATCCGTACACTTATTTTTAACACCAAAAACCTGACACAAATGAGAATTAAAACGGATGAAAAAAAAATCAAAGAAAATGATAATAATGAAAAATGTAGAAACAAATATGAAGATCATAGCAGGGGAAATAGTGACACAATGAAAGATCCACGTGAATTCTGCGTTGATGGAAGATGAAAAAAAAATTCAAAGATTCAGAGGAAAACTAAAAAAAAAAAGATTATAAAACGATAATTATTTGATTAACAATTGATGGTTTTATTGTAATATTAGTTTTTATTTGTAATATTAATGTTGAAACATAACCCGTTTGTACATTAAGATGATAAACAAAAAAAAAATCTAAAAAATAAAAAAATACATTAAAAGTAAAGTAATTATTCTACGTATGTTGAAGCGAGAAAGAGAGAGAGAGAGAGATAGAGGAAATTAAACAAGATTAGAAGAGTGTGTGAGGAAGAAAGCCGTCTATTTTGAGCGTAAATCTATGGAGAGATCATTTATTGAATGTATCTAATGGGCGTTGATCTGGTTGATTTTTTTTATTCCCTGACTTGCCCATTATTATATATTCCGAAGTGTATAAAAAAAAATTAAAAAAAAACAAAAAAAAATCATGTTGTAAGAAATATGCATAAAATAAATATAATGTACACCCACAGAATTCAACTGAAATATCTTGTATTTTTTTCTCCTCATTACCTTTAATTTCAGTTCCGTGAAGTATTTAGGTAGTATTATGATTATTATTTTATCGAAAGTTGACCTTTTCAAATGAGGGAGTAGGGGAATTTGATCGATTCCATTTCTTTTATTCTTCTAATTTATAACTATCATTGAAATCATAATGAAATCAAATAAAGTGAGAAAATATATCCAATATTCTACGAGCATTTTTCTAATTGAATAAATAAAATCTCATTTCGTTCCACTTTCAATGCTGAAAGAAACTAATTTCGGAGTACATTCACGAAAACATAAGAAAAAAATCACTGAATTTATCAAGTGAAAAGAGAATTTCTGCTGTATCGAATTTTAAAAAATATTAACCTTTAGTAATCACAATTACATTCTCTTTGACCAAAAGAGAAAAAAATGAATACATAAAATTCCAAATTAACACATCATGAGAATTACTGGCACGAGAGTTGAAAAATTACCATGCTCAGCATGATAATTTCTAGGATTCTTCGAATAAATCTTTATCTACTAGCCCTGATCAAATCTGGCCTGTCATGTTTATGTTTTTCTTGAAAAAAAATAATAATTTATTGTTCAATGTTTATTTTTCAACTAATTCAAATTAATGCATTGGGCCATCAATTTTAATTATAGTGACAGTTGAAATGTATAAAGTACAGGAATGAGCTACTGGAAATAATATCCATAAGAAAGTGACGACACGAAGTCCAAATACATGACTCCTGGATTATCTCGAGAACTGTCGAAAGTGCCAATTGATGCCTCTTCTTTCGAGTAGAAATTATTTCAACTGATGTAAAAGTCCTCTAAATAATGAAATTTCATTAGTCTACAAATAAAAAAAAATACAAAAATTCTTCTCATGTCGGCTTCCGAAGTCATCCAGTCACTTTTTGAAAATTGAAAATGTCCAAGCATTAATTCCTGTTATCATTCTTTTTATTAAAATTATTCATCCAAATATTTCATGCAAGTGTCAGGAACGAAAAATTAAAGAAGACTTTTCATTATTGACTCACAGTGTTTGAATTTCAGTAGAAAAAGTTCTAGTTAAAGTTTATGCCTGCCTCAATTCCTGTAACGTCAAACGCTAGTAGAAACAGCTACTGTGTCTGACTACATTCGACTGTCGTTTCTACTGACGCCAATATCGTCGACTATACCTTCAAATTTTCAGTATTTTTCTGCGTTTAACGGGCTTGAATTCCGTTATATTAGTGAACTTTGATGAATTGGAAATTACGGAAAAAGGCTACGTTTAACTTTAACTTTAATTAATTTTCTTTGCATTGTTTTTTATTCAAAAATAACTATTGATGCATTAAATTTTATTTTAATCTCCACTCGTGCACTCAAGTAAATTTGATGAAATTTACAAAATAATGTTGTGGAAAAAGAAACCTGACAACTCGACAAGAAAAATATTCCCCATTCTTTTCCCTCCATGCATGCAAATTCAATGACTGAAATAAATTCTCGAACTGCGTGAAAATGTGATTATTGTTGAGGAAGAAAAATGAAGGCGATTACTTATTGCCAAACCATTGAAAAATGTAGGTGGGAGGATTTATTGAGATAAAACCACGAAGACAGAGGCTTCCTGGCTTTCACGAGATGTCCATATGGATCTACAGTGAGTACATTAATCAATGCAGTGGCTGTGAGAAAATGTAGGGAAGCTACTCGAAGAATTATCGAAACAGGTATCTCAAAAAAGATTGAGTTAGAATGATTACACGAATGTGCGTTTATAAATGCAAACAAAAAAAAACATTGGATAAGAAAAAACCGTTGAACATTCTAAACAGCAATGACCATTCTCACCGTTGAGTTATGCTGAAGGAAAGTGTTAATCTATTATCATGAATTTTATGTGACTATCCACCGCAGATATGAAACTAGGGACTCTGGACAAATTCACTGTTTATGGTAAATAGGAATTGGAGAGTGCCATTAGAATACATGAGTAGTGAACGGTTCTGATTGTACAATATATGCAGAGAAATGTTAACACCTTGATTTAAAATTCTACGGAAATAGTTGACGAAAAATAATGAATGCAAAGATTATAGTAAAATCTCCTTAAAGTTGACATGTCCGTCCGGAATCATTCCTAAAAGTTGCTCCTTCTCATACTTCTTATTACATTTTATAGATAGCACCGAGTTTTTTCGCCATTTCTACGAATTTGAAGTTAACTGCATTAGAACATGTGTTGGAATATTTGGAAGCGTCTGATTGATATGGGAAAAATGAGTCAAAATGGACCTACGGGGGAAAATGAAGTAGCTTTTCTCCGGAATAAAGACCTTTACAAAAAGATCTGAAAAAATTGGAAAGAATTTATAGCATGTCTATATTGATGGAGAATTTTTTCAAATTTTTTCTCATTATGCCCTGATTTTCTCTATTTTAGAAATTAATTTTTATGCGGACTTTGAGGATGAGACGAATCGAGATTTTTTCAAAGTTAAAGACTATGTACGAAATTCTAGAAAAAATTGTGAATAGGCTCCAGAGTGTCTACATAATTGTTTTCTGCCAAATTTTTACTTTTGCCAAATTTTATCGTCAAATCCTCTACTTAGTTTTGTTTTTTTTCATTGAGAAAATGAATGATTTTTGAGAAAATATTCCGTAACAAAATTATGATAAAAAAATCCAAACAGAATTGTTGTTCTCTCGGAATTCTATTCTCTCATATAAAAATCTATCCTTTTCACCAGTACTTTGTCTCAGACTGAATATAAATACTGATAATTACCCTCAGACAGTTCCCCTTGGGATTGCTTCAATCTCTTGGCTAAGAAAATTTCTGGGTAAAATTGAGAAAGTAAATCAGGGAGTTGAGTTTCTTGATTAATTTAATCAAGACTTTCAAGGGTCCTCACTTGATTATTTTTTTTCAACTCTCTATTTAATGTTGAACAACCAGACAAGGCTGAAGAATTTATTCGATTCTTTGATTATTTGCATTTGCAGATGAATAATACTAATTTCTTAATAGAAAAAAGACTGCACATCAATGGAAGGAAAAATTTGAAATCGCATATGAATGATTTTCCGGAGATTTCAAAAAGCTACAAACTCTGAAAAAAAAAATTGGCATTTTTTTAATGTGAAGATTTTTTCAATAAATTTTTGTAAAAAGTTACCCATAATGTAAACATACTGACAAATATTTCTAAAATTTTCCAGATTTTTTTTATCAAAGCCGTCATCATTAAAAAAATCATGGGTCATTTTATCCCGTAAATTTATTTCACTCCAATTTTTCATATTTCATTCGAAGAAATATTTTTAAAGAAGATTTTGTGTAAAATTTTGCTCATTCCATTGAATTTTTCTCTCAATGCTTTAAATATCTTCTACATTCATCTCGAAACAATTATTTTTTCCTGTAAATTTTTTTTCCGATCCTCTCCCCCTGAATAAAAAAAATCGTAATTTTCAACTCAGTCCTATATGCATAAAACGCTACAGGTGAATTAAGAATATAGCAAATAAAAAAAATGGCTCCTTCCATTAATATCATAAAAATTGTAAAAGCCAATGGAAAATATGTTTGTGGTAAAATATCATTTTAACAGTAACAGTGTAACCTTTTCGTGACAGAGATTTCAATATTACCACACAATTACCTTGTGTACTTGTTATTTCATCAATTATTTCATCTCCAGTCACGTAATTACTGAAATTTCTATAAATTGGATTTTAACATTATGAAACAATAAACGATATTTTTTTAACAGCTCTTGAAAAAATTGATTTGATCATGAAAAACAATATCATTAATACTATTGATTCCGACCACAAAATTGTGATAGTATAGTCTGAATTTACCATAGTTATATTATTAATTAAAAAAACGGATGAAAAAGAGAAGAAAAGCCGGAAGTCATGGATGATTTCCGATGAAAATTGTGATTTTTATTCGTTCAGTTTCTTTAAAATAAATTACATTATATCACTCTATCGATCAATAATGAATTATTACTTTATATAACTCTCTTCACACTTTCCCTGATTAAACAACAAAGTAATGTTTTTTTCCTTTTTAATTCTCAATAAAAATGCCTCTTGAAAATTTATTTTCCTCAAAACACTTCATAAACTCGGCAATTAATAAACCATAATTAATGGAAAAACACAATTGCCGAGTGAATTAAATTGTACAATGAAAGCATAATTGCCAATGAAAATAACGAGAAATGAAATTAATAAAGCTAATAAAAATTTATGAACGTTGAAACATATCCGCCTTCAACAAAAGAACAAGATTATCAAATCAAATGAAAAAAAAAAAGTAAAAATTCGGAAAATCACAGGTTACGGTTTGAAATTATTGCGACAGTTTGTAACACTCGACGTTTGAAAAATTGAGATTGAAGAACGTTGTTACGACAGAACCAGAGAGTTCTCCTCGGTCAGTTGCCTATGGAATGCTTAAGTCTCGATACAACTAGCGAAATTCAATGTTTCATGATCTTTCGACAGTGTTAAAAAGCTGTATAAAAGAATTTAACGAGTGCAAGAAACCATATCCAAATGCATAAACAGAGAACAGTGAGGAAAAGGAAAATATGAGAAAGGAAAACGAATAATTTTTGATATGGTGTTGCAGAGATTTGGAGAATAAAAGAATTAAATCAGTGGTGAAGTGATAAAACTGGATAAGTGAATTTTTTTTGTTATCAACCTTGTTTTGGAATATCTTGGAAACTAAGCGAGATAGGGCAAGAAAGAGCGTATCTGCACTAATTTCTGGGTTATTCTATTGGAAATTATCACGAAAATATGTGGATTCTTACTGTTTTACCTCTTCGCCACTAAAATTTGGTTGATGAAATTTCTTAGAAATTCATGAAAATTGGCGTTGAATAGTTTCACATAAATGCCGTAGTCGAGAGGTAAAATATGACGAATTCTTTTATCTCGGTTATTTTCCGAGATTTTCTCAAAAACATAAATTGGAGGAACAAAATAGTTTTTTTAGTCTCTTGAAAATATTTATCCATTGAATTAAACGTCATTTCAGTAGCCAAGAGGTGGAACAGGATAAGACGATTCTTCCCCAATAATTTTCTTTCAATATCTCGGAAAGTGAGTAGGATAAGGCGAGTTTACCATGGATCCGTTCACGTAGAGAGTTCCAAAGACTACAAAAAAGGATTCAGACAGAATCGCTCTAGCTTGCTCAGATACCGAGATATTTACAGAAAATTATCAGGCAAAAACACCTCTTCGCTACTGAAAAGAAAAAAAACAAAAAGTTATCCGTCTAAGTGAAGATTTCGTTTTCAAACAAAATTATTCGACACCTTTTTTTTTAGATTTTCTCGCTCTTTATATTCAATATAAGACCTCGATTTCCAACTTTCATGAATATTTTCTTTGTCGAGCAGGCTGAGGCCACCAAAGAGGTCCTTCTGGAAAAAAATAGATTACAGTATAAAATTATTATTTTACAAAAACGAAATTTTGGGACAAAGAACAAAGTTACTCAAACTAGGGTGAGTTGATCAGTGTACGAACTCGTCCAGTGATCGAACTATTTAATGTATTCATCCTGGAAAAAATTGGTAATCCAGCAAAATATCATTTTTCTCATCTTCGAAATACAATATAATGTTCATCAACTCGAATAAGAGCCTAGGAAACTGTCAAATATATGAGTATTTATCCAATTTCTTATGTTCGATCACTGGTATCTGACGAGTCCAATCGACGACTGGACCACTCAACCTACACGAATTTTCATCATTTTTTCGTAGGAATTTTCATCTGAAACAAGCAGGCGTTCGCCCTCTGTGTGTCATTTGAATTCTCAGATTTACTATTCTGCCAATGCAATTGACAGTATGCTTCCGGATGGAATTTTCGAGCTCTAATTGGAGCATCGCGACTTTTATTGATTTGATTCAATTATTCTAATTAAAAAGTTACCCTTGCGCAATTCCGTCGAGTATGACGGAAGGTTCAGAATTTGGAAATTGTATAATATCCATCTCCTTCGTAATAAATTCTTTATATTAATCGATTAAAATTGATCACAATTTTGAATCTATCGAAATATAAATGACACTCCTATCAATGAATAATACAGTGTGAAGTTAGTTCGAGTTATCATGATTGATTCATTCGTTCTATTTTTTCTCTTCCGAATTGGTATTCTTTATATACAAAAAAGTAGTATTATTAATCTATTGAACTTCCAATAATCGATCCAAAACAATGAATTAATTAATTTCTGAATTTGATGATTCAACTTTTCAACGTTCTAATCATCATATCGGGATGAAAATGATCTCATTTTATGCGGAGAGTATATATTTTATTATAATGAAATAAAAACTATAGTGTTCTGAGGAAAAAATTAAGAAAAATTTGAATTTCTGATTTTTTCTAAAAAAGTTAGTTTTTTTCACAACAAAAAGAAATACTTGACCAATGAATTGGGAATCTAGAGAGTTCATTGTTTTCATTATAACGAATTTTTTGAGTACAAATTGGTGTGAATCAGCCCAGTAGTTTTTGAGAAATACGCCTTTAAAAAAAAATCATTTTTTGCAAATATCTCAGAAACGACTGGACGAATTTCGCCTAGATTCAATACCAAGCGTACCTTCATCAGATATACAAACTGACGAAATTTGGAGTCTCTAGCTCAAATACTTATCGAGTTATCGTTCCGCTAAACTCTGAACTGAAGATCACTAAAATTGAAACAATTTCCAAAACGAAAAATCAGAGAAAAATTTACCTCGAGTGAAAAATGTGAGTTTTAATGAGATGAATATCATAGCTCAGACTAGGAGTTACAAATTAATTTTTCATCGAGGAAATTCAAAAAACCCTTTTTTGAAAATTCTATTTTTCTCGGAAACTATTCAACGAATTCCGCTGAAATTTAGCTGACAACATTTTGCACACAGAAGAAAAATACTGTCAAATTTTGAGAGCGTTAAGTATAGCCGTTCCAGAGAAAATGACGATACATGTCAATACACTCAGACACACACAACCACACACACACACACACACTCACACACACACATACATGCTTTAAAAATATGATTTTTCGACGTTTTGGATCATTTGGAGCCATATTCCGATGAAAACTCGAAATCGAAAAATCCGACGTTTACAATGCTTCCATTCGGAAGCAAAAACTGAAGGAGTACCAAAAATGGAAATCTGTATTTAATAATAATCTACCTGAAAATTTCTAATTTTTAACATTTTCATATGCTTCTGAATGACCTCAACAAAATTCCAGGTTAATATCAATGATTGAAGTTTTGAAAAAAATGTTCGCCTTCTTCTAAAAACCCCCCGAAAAGAGTACATTAATAAAAAATTATTCAAAAACATTCTACACACTCAACTAAATAACATGTGACCATTATTGTTACATAAATAACAATCATAATAACGAAAAGTTATGAAGCAAAAAGGAAGAAGTAAGAAAAAAAAATCTAAAAAACATAATTTATAATGTAATATCATGTTTCTTAGGAGTCGTGTGCAATCAACGTTCGATGATATCTCAAGATAAAAATATAATTGGCCTCTAGTGTGGGCCTCAAGGGGATTCATTCGCAAGTGTTTTGTATACATATATATATAATATATATGTGTATGCACTTCCAAGTATTGCGCTTGCGCACAACTTACAGCGCAGTTACGACAAATTGTTTAGATCGAAGGAATCCATCGTGTATTTTCTAATGTAATACTTTCACTTGTACAGGGCCTTCCTCTATAAAACTGCGACGTTCGATATAGTGAAAAATATGGGGAAATGGGGAGAGATGAATCAACCGAAGAGATTCACCGGATTACATATACCCGCGTCATCCCATCTATTAGAAAAAAAGAGAAAAATTGTATGCAAACGAGTGAATATCCACGTGAATGTATACAAGCTGAGTAAAAAAAAAAAATTAAAAAAAAACGTATGGAGACATTATATTATACGTGAAAACATGTTCACGTTGAATAGCGCTAGTGCATTCGGAAATGTCGTTTCCTCTTAATTTTTTCCTTCCCCTTTCGTATCCTCCCCCTCTTCGTTCTCTCCCTCTCTTCATATTTTTATAAACATCTGGGTGAAAGAAAAGTTGTGCGCAAAATACTTGCGACACTCGTTGCGTCATTATAGACTGTAGAAAAATTACAATAAAAAAAAATTGCTATGAATGAAAAAAAAAAGAAAAAAAAAAAATCGAGAGACCCTGCAATAATGTAGAGAGAACCGAATATTATTGGTGTACAGGAAAAAAAAAGTGGCTGTATTATTTCCCACGAAAAATTGCCATTGAGTCATGAAATTTCATGGGAGAATCTAGAAGAAGGCACATTGGGATACAATCGGTAACAATCTCATGGTTCTGAAGAGTTTGATGGCATTTTTTAAAAAAATTTTTAATGCTCTTTTGCTATTATCGGGTAGTCCTGAGATTTGAGGGGATAGGAGTGGCACTGTGGACTGAAATGTGGTTAGGTAGTGAAGAGGTGAAACGATATTGGTCTATTCTGTTTTCAATCAGTTTTTATGATTTATCCCCGGGAAATGAGGGAGTTGGAATTTTTGCCACGATCTTTTTTTTTAGCTCTAGTTTTCTTCAGGGAAGAAGATTTCATAGATCATTCTCTCGCTCGTGTAGTATTTCTGAGATTCTCGAGGGACGGAATGGGGCAATTCTTGGGTCATTCGAGTTTTTATGGAATATAATAATAATGGATGATTAGAGACAATTAGGACAAAAGGAGTTGGTTTTTTTTAAGGAAAAACCTTTACAATAAAAATCTGAATATAATTGGGAAAATGCCCGTGTATGCTCACATTCTTGGGGAATTTTTACAAATTTTTTGCATGAAAGTTTCCTTTCTGCAAAAAAATTGAATTCGATTCGCCCTGCTCTTCCCTGAAGGGGAATATCTATGCTTTTGGGGGAACAAATTCGAGATATGAGTGTTTCTATATCTCTCATGCTTTTGGAAGAATTAGAGAAAAGCTGATAGTAGATAAAATTGTTGTCTATAATTCCTTGCTAAATTCCTTTGAAGGAAATAATTGTTTTATGACGAATTTATTATTTGTCCGATTAACAAATTTTGCATTGGGCTGAAAATAATTTTGATTTTGAATATTTTTTGATCATCATCCCAAATCACGCGGTAACATCTAGTTACGAATTTCCAAACAAATGATGAAAATTTTTTCATACAAATAATAATAATGGATTATGGAAATTCTAACTCATTTATTCCGAAAAATCGATTCCAATATGTCATTTTCCATCTCGGGCGGCTTTTCATGATGAAAAGCTCTACAATCTAGAAGATAATTGTGCGAAATTTATTTACACTGAATAATCGATCTTCAAGAAACTGGAATGACATCATCGAATGTTGAAAAACAATTATTTAATTATTTACAGTAACAAGAAATAATTTTGGCATAAAAATTTTTGTAAGTTCAGATTTTTGAGTATCGATTTTTTTAAATCGAAAATCAGTCAAATATCCATTTGATCCTAATAAAATTCTTTTTCTCAAGCCAAATGATTATTTTCACATAATCTTTGTTGATTTCGTCCGTTACTTTATCAGTAAACATTTTATGAAATTATTGACAGTTTAAATTTCGTGAGACTCTCAATTAAACATGATTACAAATGTAAGTCGACATATTTTATTTTAGCTCTTTACTGCTAATTTAATCTCTAACATGAAATTATCTACAAAAGTTAATATTTCAGGTTGAGTAATTCAGCGTTCAATTGAAAGTATTCTTGATTAAAGAATGGTAAATTCTTCAGTTAAATTGGTTGAATCGTTTCGCCACTGGAGTCACGAAGGTGTTGAAGAAATTTTTTTTCTTTTATGTAATTAGGAAATAATCACACCTCCTTGAAAATTGATTTTAATTTTATTTTTCATGCGGTCGCTTTTTTTCCATTTCTAAAAAAAAAAAACTATTTTATTCAAACTTTCATTCCAGATATTCAAAAATGTGTGAAATGATGAAGAGAAATTATTTTTTCTCTTCACATGAATATGAGATAATTGTTTCGATAGTATGGTTACACTTATCCACAATATTTCTTCATTTATAACTTGGTAAACCACTCTCATCTCTTTTCACTTTTCTCAAAGCTTTATTACAATTTTCTTTTTCCTTTTTCCTTCCGAATGGAAGCATTGCTTTCGCAATTTTTTTTGAAATGCCAATTTCCATTGGAAACGACTCAAAATGATCCAAAACGTCGAGAAATCATAATGAGAAAAAAAGTAGACATGTATGTATGTGTGTCTGTATGTACGAGTTTACGACTCTCTATTACTCGAGAACGATGAGAGATAAAAATCTGGAATTTTGACAAGATATCAGTTTTGATGAAGTGTATGTCCCATAAAAATTTCAGCAAGATCGGTCCAATGGTTTCTGAGATATAGCAATTTTTTAAAAATCGTATCTTTTAAAATTTCTCAATTCGTGTGAGACGAATTCCGTTCAAAATTTCACTCAAGATTTGCAACCATAATATCTAACTTTTGGCGATTTTTTATGAATTTAATCCCATTATTCTATTAGTTATCAATTTTTTTGTGCTTTTTTCCAAAAACTCGGTTTTACGACTATAGCTCAATGAATAATTGACTCAAAGACTTCAAATTCTTTCTGTATATGTAGTTTCTGATGAAGGTGGTTGGGATTGGATCTGAGGCATATCGGCTGAACGCTCCTTGAGATATTTTGAATTGAAGTTTTTCCGAAAATAGGCTGTATCTTCCAAACTACTCATCCGATTTCATCGGGACGGAGCTCAAAAGATTCGTCTTTATAAGCTGAACAAACTTTCAATTTTTTAAATTTTTAGATGAAATTCTCCGCTTATTATATTGAAAAATGTATTTTTTTCTCAATATTTCCAAAAAAATGCAATTTTTCTCTTTCAATTTTTATGTAAAATTTAGTATAAATTTGAAAATAATTGAATTTAATAAATCCCAATCATTTTATCTTTTATTTTAATGCATTATAACACGAAAAGAAGGAGATAAAATAGAGAAAATTCAGAGAGAACCATCCGGGAGCATTCTGCTAATTGATTAATGAATTAGCAGAAGTTGAAAAGGAGAAATAGCGATTCAAAGGATAACGTCGAAGGAATACCGACTAACGCAGCGACGAACGCCTGCTTGTTCTTTCATACCAATGATTCTCCTTTATTTCCCTTGCTTTAAATGGTTTTTGTTTAGATTTCTTTTTTTTTGCACTCATGTGGCCTGATGGTGGTTGGCACTATCATCATTTTTTACCTCATAAAAACCTCGAAAGACGTATGTTACTTCACATTACATGCGATGGCAAACGAGACTATTGGATGGATGGGCCCAGTTAAGTTGTTACGAGATTTATAGGGAGTCTCATAAACACGTACACGTGATTGCCAAGACATGGTAACCAAGACATTTCGCTATATTCACGAGCAGGCTTTTACTCTTCAATCTTTTATTCATTTTTTGTTTTCAACATTACGGATGTATTTGTGATCCACCGAGCATGGATTAATCAAGCCGCAGTACATTCATATATCTCTCTTTTCCGGGAAGAAGAAAAAAAGCAACAAAAGATTTTTTTTTGGAATGGATAAATTTTTTTGCATTCATGAAATTAGCGGTCGAGAACGCGTTCTATTTTAGTTTTTGTTCTTTGATCGAAGAATGAAACGCATTAATAACGTAATTTAGAAGAACAACAATGAGAACGAAATTCGCAATAATGTTATTCAGAAGAACGAAATAGAGATCGAAATTTGGAATAACGTTATTCGGGAGAACGAAAGTAATGCGTTTTCGTTTCGTTATTCAATTAAGTTCCTGCATGAAATCAATGTTTATAATAAAAGTAAGCGTGGTTTCTCTATGTATACGGCTATACCTCTGCAATCTACCCGCGCAGCTCTATGGAGGTTATTTTTATGGTTCCCTCCTCCAATGACCCAAATGCGATCTGAAGGAAAAAATGATGATTCAAATCTCCCTAATAATGGTTGTTATGGGAGATTAAACAAACCAGAGAAAATTCATTCAATACACGAAGTTAATGACAAACAGATCTCTCGTCTTTTTGTATTTACTAAACTTCCCTAAATATTTGAATAAAACCATGTGGTTTAGTCATTTCCGCTCAAACGAATGATTATACATGGAATGGTTGCCCTCCATCTACCTTTCATGAATAAGGTTCTGGTTGGGAAATGCAGAAATTTAGTTCAGAGATATGGATGTAAAATGGGGGCATCGCACTGACGGACTCTTTGTGCGTCTAAAATGTTCTAGAATGTTTCAGAATGTTGAATAATGTTCGAAAATATTGTAGAATGTCCCAGAAGGTTCGAGAATGGTCTATGACGTTACAAAATGACTGAGAATGTTCGGGAATTTTCCAAAAAATCCCAGAATGTTCTGAATTTTTCCAGAATGTTGGAGAAAGTCGCAGAAAGTTCTGGACCTTTGAAAGGACTTCTGGTTCTGGAACGTTCTATCATGTTCATTCTAGATCCCGGGCCCCTTCAAAATCCTTTCGTAAGCTTGAGCCTTATAATTAATTCCATTGATGCAATTATTTAATTTAATTCTTCAAATTTCCATCATTACGCGATAATATGACTTTCAACTGATATAACCTGAATAGGTTAGAAGTTACGCTCAAGCAAATTCGTGACTTTTCTCGATTTAAGTTACGCTGGAATGTCATGAATGAACGCTTCTATGACCCAAAATTGCCATTACAGTGACATCACGGAATAATAAATACTATGTACACAGTCAATAAAATCGAGTTCTCGTTTTAGAATGTTTCAGAAACTGGAAGCAGAAATTCAGAATCTACTGAAGCATTTTCGAATGCACCATTATCCCATTGTGGTGAGGACACGTCTCAGATCCATAAGCTATATATAACACATGGAATAACTCTATTGAGAATATGATGATTTAGTTTAGCTCCATGATTCCTGTATTTAAAGATTTACTCTTTCAATTCAAATTTGATAGAAGCTGGTTGGCTTTGTCTGAGCGAAGTGGCTTTGTCTCGCTTAGTTTCCGAGATAATCTATTGGGAATAAGCTCAAAGTTCGTTTCATTCATTCAATAGTATGAGAAATCTTTGATTCTTTGCTAATACTATTAGCATATGATGAATTCATTCGGATAATCCTGTAATGAAGAGGTAAAATCCGAGAACTCAACTTTTCTGGTCCATCTTTTTTTTTGGAATATCTCAGGGACTGAGCCAGATTGCGTATTTTCATCCTAGTTATTTTTGTGAGAAATTTTAAGAACAAGGATTGAAGCCAGATCTCCTTATCCTACTCAGCTTTTATGAGATTTTCTGCAGAAATAAACATCAGTTGAAATAGACTTATCCTGTTTTACCTCTTCGTAGCTGAATCATAGTTTCTACTTCAAATTTCGGTAATTTCATAGAATTTCTCTCTCAACTTATTGAATCGAAGAATTCTTCATTATTATTTTCATCAAATTTTCTCTGCAAGTATCATGCAAATGTTTCTGCAAAGTTCTTTGATACTGAGTGAAGTCACAACGTGACAATCGATTAATTACATTGCATCAAAACTTTCACACAATTTGCATAGATACGTGCACATCTTCAATTTCTAAACAAGACACATATTGATTTCATCCCGATAATGCACAAAGATGATGAATAATTTAGTTTCGCACTTTCGACTTGCACGTTCTCACAATTTGAATAAAATTGTAATGGACATTTGAAGTAGCCAATTTTATTGTTACGTAGAAATGGAAATTCTTCCATTGATCTGTACCTACAGAGTTTCATTAAACTGTCGTTTCATTTCAAATTTTCATTTTAATTTAGACATCGTTTTATATATTAATTAAATGAAGTTTAATTACACGGGTGAAACTCAATCGGGCGTTTATTGAGTTCTTATAAAAGTTAAATTGCACTCAGAGTGAATGATATTAACTTTGAGTATTGAGTTTAATTAAACTTGAAACTGAGAGCAAGTCAAATGAGGAAAATAAAGAGAAATCAAGAACTAAGATAAGTGACCTTTCGCTGTTTTCATTATTCCATCTTGATTTAACACGTATTAGAAATGTTTCATTATTTCAATGACGATGAAATATATCAGAAATTGAACGAGATAGCGAAATTTTAATAGACACCTTTTTGTAGCTCTCAAAAATTTTCTACAAAAAAAGATGAAGATAAAATCGCCTTATCTTGCTTAGTTTCCAAGATATACTCTACAAATGAATAAGAATAATTCACTCACCCTGTTTTTCCATTTTCAAGTAATTATCGAGAGATAAATATTTGAAGCTACAAAAGCACCGGTTATAGTATCGATTGTAATACCTCTCGACACCTGAGTGGTAAAAAGCAAAGGATTGCATTGAATTACAAGCGTTATATATTACAATCGAGCATGGCCTCTCAATGACAATATTAAAGATATGCGGAATATTCATGGCCGTATATAGCCAGAATGAGGCACTTAGCGCGAACTCGTGAGTGCGGCAAACCAACAAGCCAAGTTACAAGGAAAAGAAAATAACGAAGGCGCAGAAAGAAAGAGAGAGAGAGAGAGAGAACATAGATGGATAGCTTCGGCTTGCTGCTCTTGTGTTAGCATCTATAAGCCCAAGATCCGGGATTCCGGCTGCCGAGTTTACCGTACAAATATACACATTTCCCCACTCCAAGCCAGGTATATATATATATATATATATATCTTCTTCGCATTTTTCCTGGGCTCAACGGGAGTGATAGCCCAAGTTGGTTAAATCACCGGTCTCATAGACTGGTTTATCAAGGTTCAGTTGTGTCAAAAAAGAAAAACAAGCATGACGTAAATAAATGAAAGGGAAGAGAAACATAAATAAACAGAGAAAAGAAAAACAGGCTGAGGATAAGATTTTTATTTTTTTTTCTCATTTCCCCGAAAATATCGTGCGGTAGAAATCCGAGAGACGCCCACACTCTCTCAGTTTCTCATTAAAGTATCTACCCCAATTTTTTTTTCCTCTCTTCCATCGAGGAAAAGAAAAAAAAAAGCGGTGAATCTTCACAATTTCCCGGGCCACGCGTAGGCGTATTTCAGTCCAGAAACAAAAAAGTCAAGCATTTATTCAACAAATTAACGAGTCCTGTGACCCAATTGCATCTCTCCTTTTCATTCAATCCAGAAAAAACGTAAATTTCACCTCAACAGAAAGAGAAAAAAAAAGAAAAGAGAGAAATAACGAACGTTAAGTAATTGGTTATGCGAAACACGGTGAACTCTCAACAGATTCAACGGATAAACTTTAATGGAGACGAGAAGTTCTTTCACATGTACATGAGCCTAGAAAGAATCCAGAATTTTTTTTTTTAGGTTAGAACTGCTTTGTGTTTATCCATGAGACTGTGGCGCTTTCGGGAGACTCCTTTTTCTCAACTCTAATGGGTATTTCACGCAAACTATAATACACACAAGACGGAGGATAGTCAGGAGGCTCG
The DNA here is from genome assembly GCA_963942555.1 of Aleiodes leptofemur. Classification (NCBI taxonomy): domain Eukaryota; kingdom Metazoa; phylum Arthropoda; class Insecta; order Hymenoptera; family Braconidae; genus Aleiodes; species Aleiodes leptofemur. Next base: position 14,867,196 of record OZ012609.1, read on the forward strand.
CCTCAAGCAATGTAACAACCTACATTTTATTTACTGCACTTTTACTCGGCGTGCGCGGCCGTACAGGCGGCCTTGCTGCGGCCTGAATACCTTGCCAGTTCGCATCTGAGGTCCTTTCTATTGCCCGCCATACCGAACATTTTTCCTTGTTCAAAAATTCAATATCTTTCGTCTTTTTCTTCCACTCGTTTCATCTTTTTTTTGTACTCTTCGGATTGTTCTTTGTCCTATTTTTATGAAGATAGATGGTTCGAGGAATGTCAAAGTTCGACAAACGAAATTTCAACGGGTAATTGTTAGTATTTAGTGATCACTCGTTACACAGCCTCCAGTATCAATTGAATTCAACGAGCGCCAACGATTTCGGCATTTAATGGGAATGAAAATAATTCGCTTGTGCTCAGGTGCGAGGTCCTTGAACTCGATTCCTCGGCTTTACCGACGGATCTAGTCTTGAGGGGTTACCTGTAACACCAAAAGACGTAATTTTCAATGATTCTGAAGCTCATGGATGTGATGCATGATTATTTGAAGAAAAAATGAATTAGAAAATTTGTATAAAATTAATTGAGAAATTTGTTTATTTTATGATGATGAATAAGGATTTTATGTGGATATAATCGTTGATTTTTCTCTAATTAAATCATTTTTATGTTAATTCATTGAGAGTTTCGAAGCAGTTTATTTATTTATGAATCAATGTAGTTGACTCTCCAATGTTGAAGAGTATTGGTGAATTCCCAATCATAGCTTTTGTAGAGGAAATTGGTTCTTTTCAAAAAATCGGTTTTTTCATGTTTTTCCTTCACAATTTAACTTTTTACAGTCATTTTACATATTTTCTAACATGATAAATTAAAATTCATCAAAATAGCTATAATGATAAATTTTATATGAGAAAAATAGAGTCAGTTTTATCCGGTTTATCTCATTGTTTTGAATTGTTGAGGGAGAGGAAACGTGGTGTGCGGTGAGAAGCAGCAAAGAAAAATTATCGATTATTTTTGCGAATTGAAGACATTTACATGAGTGAGACAGGGACCGGTGGTATTGGAGGGGGAAATATTGGGAAGAAGAACCATTATAGCCTTCTTCTGCCTAGTGAGTCTTCTGGTGTTGCTATGAAGGTTAACTTTGTTTCTTTCTTTCGAAAAAAGAAAAAGTGTAGTGTCTCAATGGATTACCGGTGGATTTACAATTCCAGATGGGTAATTTCGAAATTTTCTAAATCTGAATTAAAATTATATGTGTTTTTCAATTTAATTTAAATTTTTTTTCGAATATGTATGATAAAATTAATTGGTTGATAGTATTCCACGCGAAGCATTCACGTTATTGACTAGGGATAACAAAAGTACGCATTTTTATGCTCTATGTACTTGTTTCCTGAAAATGATTAAAAATTAAATTTTTGAAGCTCAAAGAAGGTGAGCGGTGGTTTTTGTCAATAAAATTCTTCAGCAAAATCCCGTGAGTCGCATTAGGGTAGGTTGTGTAGGTTCTTTTGAGGCCTATGCACCACTACGTCCCCGTCGTGGCCTCGGGTAATGCAAAACGTGGTGATAATCTCAGTTTTTGTAGTTTCCGATTTTTCGTTATTTTGGGTTATGCTTCCCAGGAAAAAGTAGGTTGTAATTTTCTGAAAATTTTAATTAGGATGCGGTTTTGGCATCACGCTGCGTGACCGACCCCCTGGCAATAGAAAAACACCAAAAATGTTCAATTATCTATGTCCAAAAAAATTTTAATTTTTGGAACCAATCTCCTCTACTGATACCCCAATCATTAGAATAATTGGAATTCAATGAGTCATTAGAGGAAATCAAGGCTAAATGGACCTGCGGGGCAGAACAAACTAATTTTTTCTCCGGCATGAAGAACTCTACGAAAAAATCAGAAAAAAATCATAAAGATACTTTATCATGTCTTAATTAGTAAGTAATTTTCCTTCCAATTTGTGTATTCAGACCTCCAGTCGCAAAAACTCCTTGTAAACGTTATTGTTTTCGAGATATTTCAAAAATAATTGAAAGTTCATTTTTCAATAATTTCTCCTTCACTCCTGTACTACTGAATTGATAAAGGAAGAGAGGACAATGTTGTCACCTGTTCTCCGTAACACTTGTAGAGCTACGACCTCAAGGAAATAAAAATCGCACGAGTGATGCTTTTACCCTGACAGCGAAAGTCACGGTGGGACTATTCGTATCGCATGTGTGTGTGGTACTCTTGAATAACGGACGTTCACAGAGACACCATATTTCATGACTATAGTCATTTTTCTTATTCTTTCTCTGTAGATATCGCTATGATTCGATAATAATTTTTATTGTTGGCTCCCTTATATCTGAGACACCTTCTATGTCATCTAGCCCAATATACAAGGTGAACAAATAGAGAGATAAGGGAGACCTTAAAACGTCTATCACTTTGAACTAGCCGAAAATCTCAAGCGGTGGTGCAAATTGTTCAGCGAAATCAAACGGGACGAAATGATTTAGAATTTTCATTTTGAGTGAAGGGCTCTGCAAAAAAAGAAAAGAACAATTCCCAGGTAGGAATTTCTCAGGGCTGAAATAATTATCAAGTCCGATAGAAGCCTTAATCAGTGAGGTTACCCGAGTCGAAAAATTTAATTGGTTTTTAGTCTGAAACACCTGAAAATGATCGGGAAAAGGTCTAAAAATTGCATTCTGTGAACTAAAATCGACCAACCGAAAATGACCAAGTCGGTTTTAAGTCCATCCTTTTTTTCCGACGAGTTCGTCGTCTCCACTGACTTTCAAGGGAAAACTAAATGCCAACGAAAACAAGAGTCTCTGGGTGCTGAAATTTTTCTGAGTTCTTCACAATCTTAGAAAAATTTCGTCACTGCGGATTTTTCTAAGTCCTTCAAGCTTGTCCAATTTTATGTCAATTTTTTCAAAGTCCAAATTGACTTATTTCTCTTTTTCCTTTACATTTTTAGGAAAGTAGATCATCGCTCTACATAATTAATATCTCACACTGAATGAAAAAGATTATAACACTCCAGCGATTAATATTACGTATATCCTATGACGAATTTATTTCTCAAATTGATTGAAATATATGAATAGCATATTTTCAATTGAATTCAATTAATCTCAGCTCTGTTATAGAGAGTTCGTTGAAGATAGTAAAGATTTTCTCTGATTGTCATTTCTATGATTTAAATCATATTTAATATCAATTCACAATAAAGAGTAAAAAGGAGATGGAAGATGATTGGAGAAATTTGAAGCAGTGGAAAAAAGAGTATTTCCCAAAATTATAATGAATACCCCTTTCCCTTGTTCGAGTACGCCAGGGTAATAAAACAACACATGTTGCTTCCTGTAGGCTTCGTTGTTCTGATCTGTCTCTCTCTCCCACAATTTTTTTTGAGTAGCTCACTGAAAATTTCTTGCCCTTTCTCTGTTACTTGTCAGCTTTCTGTTGAAATTCGAAGAAAAACTTCTTCAGTTCAACGTCAACCACCGGTGGACGTACCTCATTTTAAGATTTTAAGGGATATTCAGTGACGCGCAAAATTTTCAGTATTATTTGCGCTAAGGTGTACGTATTTTTGAATGAAACTTCATTGTTATTATCTATAGTTCAATCATCAGTGTTTTAAATGTTATTGTCTTTCAAGTATTTCAAGTGTAATGTTCTAGGTGGAAATGATCAAATATTCATTCACGATGATATAAACCAATTTAGATTGATGGTTTGATATATATTGATGTTATAGTATTTCTTAATATTGTTGCGTTTTCAAGTACTTCAAATGTAAGTGTTTCACTTGAAAATGTGAATCAAGTATTATTTATAAAGGTTTAAGCCCATTTTGATTACTATGTTTTGATATGTACGCATAAGGAATTTTCCACTGATAAAACAAATAAAAAGCAGTATATGAATCTAATTCCCGAACGCACAATTATTTTTATTCTTTCCATCCGATTTTTAAAATTTAATTGAAAAAATTTAGGCCAAAAACCGATGAATCCGATTTGAATGATGACCAGGGCCCGGAACTTTGTAGATCTAAAAGTATTGCCAGCCCTAGCTGATACCTTGGTTACGAGAGTAAACAAACTTCAAAAAATTTCAGTTTTTATACCAATTTTATTTAAATGTTTTTAATTAAATTTTTCAAATTGATGACTGTTATGGGTGCAAAATATTTTGATACTAATCAAGTAAAATAATGCAGTGAGTGGCAGAAGCGAGTGAATCCCAAAAAGTCCATAAATAATTGGAAAAAGTCAAGTCGAGGTTACATTACAGGAGAGAAAAAAATCAATAATGGAAAACTGGTATGAAAACAAAACTTCTCCGTATCTGCTTCTTTAAATCTTCTCCATGTGTTTTGGGAATCTCCCCGCTGTCTTTTCCAAATCTTACGATTGTCTTTGTTAAGTATTCCTCAAGTCTTTTTTGATTCTTCCTAGTCCTGAAAAGGAAAAATTATAAAAGACTTGAGGAAGACTTAACAAAGACAATCGTAAGATTTGGAAGAGACAGCGGGGAGATTCCCCAAACACATGGGGAAGTTTTAAAGAAGCAGATACGGAGAAGTTTTGTTTTCATACCAGTTTTCCATTATTGACTTTTTTTTCTCCTGTCATGTAACCTCGACTTGACTTTTTCCAATTATTTATGGACTTTTTGGGATTCACTCGCTTCTGCCACTCACTGCATTATTTTACTTGATTAGTATCGAAATATTTTGCACCCATAACAGTCATCAATTTTAAAAATTTAATTAAAAACGAGTAAATAAAATTGGTATAAAAATTGAAATTTTTTGAAGTTTGTTTACTCTCGTAACCAAGGTATCAGCTAGGGCTGGCAATACTTTTAGATCTACAAAGTTCCGGGCCCTGATGATGACTAAATACTGACGAAACTCCTGAAACCTCGTCGAAAATAGCTATAGGGATCGAAATAACCAGTCAGATTATCAGTGATGTTTCTTTATTAAAAATATAAAAGGTTATAATATTTGTGTTGTCATCGCTTGTTTAAAAGTAAACATAATCTTTCACGAATAACACACTGCTCTGAACATCCTCAGAGTAACTACTAACTACACATTCATACTTCATCGCCCTTAAATATACCTTAAGGTGCCCCCTTCCTCTCTTTCTTTTCCTTCTAGACCTTTCCTGAACCATTTCTCCCATTTTCTCTCTCTAATTTTCCCCCCACGTGTTCGCCAATTTTCGAACCTCCAGACCCAAGCTGTCCCTAACTTTATTGCTCTGGGACTTTCCGCTCGTTGCTGGGCCTTTCCCTCATTTATTGGGTTTTTCCCATCCATTGTGCCCGACCCTGCTTAATGGCTTTCTTGTTTCCCCAATTTTTCCCCATTCATTCACGCGTTACTCATTCACACTTACACTCACACATTTTGTAATTCCTACATAGCGTCGGTTCGTGTCCTCAAAGTTGCATCCCCAGGTCTACAACCGACTTGAAATCCAGACTAGAAACCAATAAACTCACGAAGATAGTCTAAGACTCAATTTTCCGACTCGGGTAGTCTCGAAAGAGGCTCACGCCTGCCTTAATCAGTAAGGCTAGATTCAAAAGAGGCTCGTATGATTCACAGTCAGCGAGACTCAGCTGCAAGAAGACTCAAACCAGCCTCATCAGAATGAGAGTGTTCAAGACTAGGCCCGAAAAAGGCTCACATCGTTCTTAACAAAATGAAGCTACGCATGATCAGGCCCATACAAGTTTCAGCAAAATGAGACTATGTATGACTGGCCTTACGGCAAGCTCGTGCCAGCCTCCCAAAATAAGACTAAACAAGACCGGGCTTACAAAAAGTTCTTATGAGCTCTGATTTTTCGAGGCTGAGTTCAAAAGGTCGGAAATTACCTCAAACAAGCTTTACTTTTCGAGACTGTATAAAACAGGGCTTAGCACAGCCTTTTATCGGCCTCATTCTTAAGGCTGAATGGCCCAAGTTCAGAATAGGCTCATTCCAGCCTCAAATATTATACCTGAGCAAGACCCACCCCATTCAACTTCCAAGTCTCCCCCAGCCAACTCACCCCTTTCACACCCATCCCCTCGTGGCTTTAGTTTCGATGACAATGAAAGAGAGAACTAACATATGACTTTTGAGTCAGTTCCAAAGTTCTCTCTTTCATATGTTTCAGATTGGCAGCGCAGGACATTAGAATATCAAGCGATCACAAAAGCTAAGCAACGTTGAGTACGGTTAGTAAGTGGATGGTGACCGCTTGAGATATCTCAGGTTCGAATCCCCCCGGCGCCATTAAACAAATAAATTCATTAATAAATTAATTTTTATTAATAAATTTTTTAAGAGAATCAAATTTCGGAAAAAATATGTAATGCGCAAGCAGGATTTGAACCCACGACCCTCTGATTACATGTCAGGTGCTCTGACCACTGAGCTATTGCGCATTCCGGTCTAAAATAGATCCATCTATATGCACCATATTACAGACCATATTATAAATGCCTATAAATATAACTAATAGGTCGATGTAATGGCCTATACCATACTAGTAGGTATAGCCCGAATAGTTTAATATACCTATATGAACTGGCATAATAATATGATATATAATTCTTTTTTTTCCTTTTTACTCCAGTTATTCAATATATTATTACTAGGGCCCCAGACTTTAGTTATTATCTCGTCCGGTTAAGTTGTTAGGCAACCATTCGGATTCCAAATGTGTTGAATGTTAAGTTGTCAGACGGTTTCACACATTCAAGTAATTCCCCCCAGGATCCCCTCCAATTCCCCCCAAAATCCCCTCCGATTCACCCTGAGATCCCCGTTCAGATCCCCCTGAGATCTCCCCCCAATTCCCCCTGAAATCCCCTTCAAATTCCCCCCAAGATTTTCAAAATTCTGACAAATTTGATTCTACACATTTGAAATGGTGCGAACGGTTACCTAGCAACTATACCGGACGAAATAATAACTAAAGTCTGAAATAATAACTAAAGTATCGTTAATAACGCACTCATTATTGCAGATCATAAGGAAAATTCTCCACAAAATTACCAGGAAAAAAATTTCCTCAAGACCTGCCGTCAGTCTTTTTCGAGCCTTGAAAATGTCTTAAAATTAGGGCTTGATCAAGACCTGCCACCAGCCTTTCCCAACCTTGGAAATCTCCTGAAGTCAGAGCTGTTACAGTTTGGGGGTTGCGAAGGGCTCTACCAAGGCTTAATTTCTAGGCTCATCTGAGGTTGGTACAGTCCTGTACAAATGCTCGGTCAGCCTTGCTAATGACCTGAATTCCTACCTGGAAAATGGTGTGCCGATTCAAACGGGTTAATCGCCAGTTATCCTTGTCATCTCTGTTAACCCTCCGAGGCCGATTTTTATTTCCCCACTCCACGACCAGCCGTTCATGACATGGAGTGAAGTGCGCGTAAATTTGTAGCGTACTGTACGCTCATTGGTTAGCCCCACTCTAGGAGCCGCACTACGAGTTACTACGGATTCGGCCTTAGAGGGTTAATACATTAGCAGTGTGCGTCCGACGTTCATCTTCCGCTTCCATAATTCAATATTCTTTTCTATCGTCGAATGAATATCAACTCATGATGAATGCGTAACTAAATAAAATACCTTTTCTCTTGGATCGGAACAGTATACAAGGTGTTTGATGAAAAGTGTAATTTCTTTCACCCAGCGATAGAAGAGAGCTGGAGAAGCAACCCGGGGAGGAATGGTCTGATACTCAAGTCTTGGTCTGACCTCGGCCAAGAATTAGAGTGCCAAAGCCTGGCAACCAAGGCCATACTCACGCTAAGCAACGGTTCACAGTAGCTTGAGCCTTCAGGATTTTGAGTCCCCAACAGGGTACACCTACTGTGCATAGCTTCCAAGTTGCCAAACTGAGGGAAAAATCATGGCAAAAACTATCAAATATTGATGCCATTGATCCTTAGCAAATATTTTTTTGAAATAATTAAGGATGTTCTCCCGGTATTTTATCAAAATTTAAAAATGTACGAATTCAATGAAATTTTTTTCCAAGGTTCTCCAAATCATAAAAAAACCGTATGCAAAATTTTGTTTTTTCTTCATGCCTGGTTTGAAAGTTATGAATTTTTAATAAATCATCATTTAACATGTGTTCTTATGGAAAATTCACAGAAGCTTCAGAAACTTTTCAAATAATTCTTCAAATTGGATGAAACTTCGGATATAGGTGAGAAATAACCCCCTGCACAATTTGTTTATTTTTATACGACGATTGGGTCAATAATTAGCATTGAAATTAATAAAAATGCTTGAAAAATTGTCAATCTCGCGTAAGTGCTGCCAACTTGTATCGCCAGAATTCCCTAGAATGCAACACTTTTCTCAAAATAATTCTCAAACTAATTAAATAAAGGAAAGAAGAAATATTTATGAAATGTCATGATAATAATATAATATTTGAACACCCACAGCGTTCCATAATTCCCTGAAAATCATTTTAATGAGGAATTGAAAAAAATCATTTTTTCATGTTCAGGGATTGGAATACTGACGAAATTAATGCCCCTCTCATGCCGCACAATCCCCACTGATAGTACCTGTAGAACATCCTTAAAAAAGTTCTTGAATTTACTGAATTAAGTCAATTAAACTATTCAATCTGTCTAAATGAAATGAAGTCAGCAACTTTTCAAATGCCTAGTTGTTTCTTACCCCCACTTGAATTTCAGAGGTAAGATAACATGCACTCATAGACTGTTGTGAATCTTTGATAACTCAAATTTGGGATTTATTGGCTGTATAGTCTGAGGCTAATGGTCCGCCAGTACTCAGTCGTGGCACAAAAAAGGAGAAGAAGAATAATCTAAATTTGTTAAAATCAATATTTTCTTTTTCAATTTTTCCTACGCTTCCTAAGCTTTTAAAAGTGGAAGAAAATTTTTTTCTATTGAGCAGTGCAAGAATCTCACAGGAAATTTATTCAAGTTTAGGAATCTCATCATTTGCTCGCTGTGCGATCAGTAGTTCCTGAGATATCAACGATTAAAGACAAGAGGATGTTTTTTGATTCAATCGACGATATCTCAGCAACAAAGGGTCGTAGGGAAAAAAAAAAAAAATTGAAGCTAAAAGACCAGGCTACACGATCCTGATAAGGGTCAAGTCGAGGAAATTTTTTTGAAGACCGTGGAACAATTTGGAAAAATGAAAAAAAATATAAAAAAAATTTCCCGCTTTCAACCCCCTTATCTCGTTATAACGGATGGTCAAAAAAAAATTTCATCTCAAAATTTCAAGAGTAGAAACTTCAAGCTTTCCAACCATTTTTTTTTATCCTGATACGATCATTTTTGGCGAAGTTACAGCCATTTGAAAATCAAGCAAAAAACTGATAAAATTTACTGTTCCCTTAATTTTTTTGTTGAGTGTATGAGAAGTGAAAAAGTGACTTTTTACATGAAATTCGGTAAACAATTTTTTTTCGAGAGAGATGATAGAAAGAACTTATGAAGAACCATTTGGGAACATCCTGCTAATTCATTAGCAGGAATTGAAAGGAAGAAAGCTAGATTTGAAGGATAACGGAGAAGGAATAGCGATTAACACCTGCTTATTTATTGTTGAAGATTGTTTTGAAATTGGTTCTTAAAATGAATGACATCATAATTTCCACTTGCGTCAGGCAAGATCGGACTCCATAGAAGGCATTCTGAGGGATTTAGAAGAAGAAAGACAAATCCAGAATGTGGGAATGTGTCATATCCAGTATAATGATGTCTTAGGGCTGAAAAACGTCAGCTAAAGGGCTCGGGGTTGAATACGGATTGGCCATTTAATGGGAAATCACCCGGGAGCATAATTTCCACTCGCGTCTGGCGAGTTCGGACTCCATAGAAGACATTCTGAGGGATTTGAAGGAAGAAAGACAAATCCAGAGTGCAGGAATGCTCCATATTCAGTATAATGAGGTCTAAATATAGATCTTATTATTAGTTTCCTAGGGATGGAAAACGTCAGCTACAGTGGTTCAGGCTGACTACCGACTGGCCATTTAATGGGAAATCACCCCGGATCATAATTTCCATTTGCGTCTGGCAAGTTCGGACTCCATAGAAGACATTCTGAGGGATTTGGAGGAAGAAAGACAAATCCAGAGTGCAAGAATGCTCCCAATCCGGCATAGTAATATCTTATGGCTGAACAACGTCAGCTACAGTGAGCGGGGCTGAATACCGATTGGCCAATTAATGGGAAATCACCCCGGAGCATAATTTCCACTCGCGTCTGGCAACTTCGGATTCCATACAAGACATTCTGAGGGATTTGGAGGAAGAAAGACGAAACCAGAGTGCAGGAATGCTCCATATCCGGTATAATAAGGTCCTAGGGCTGGAAAGAGTCAGGTACAGTGGTTCAGGCTCACTGCCGATTGGCCTTTTTATGAGGAATCTTCCCGGATCATAATTTCCACTTGCGTCTGGCAAGTTCGAACTCCATCGAAGACATTCTGAGGGATTTGAAAGGAGAAAGACAAATCCGAAGTGCAGGAATGCTCCATATCCGGTATAACAAGGTCCTGGGGCTGGAAAACGTCAGCTACAGTGATTCAGGCTGACTATTGGCCATTTAATGGGAAATCACTCCGGAGCATAATTTCCACTCGCGTCTGGCAAGTCCGGACTCCATAGAAGATATTCTGAGGGATTTGGAGGGAGAAAGACAAATCCAGAGTGCAGGAATGCTCCATATCCGGTATAATACTGTCTTATGGCTGAAAAACGTCAGCTGCAGTGATCGGGTCTGAATACCGATTGGCCATTTGATGAGATATCACCCCGGATCATAATTTCTAGTCGCGTCTAGCAATTTTTGACTCCGTAGAAGACGTTCTGAGGGATTTGCAGGAAGAAATACAAATCCAGAGTGCAGGAATGCTCCATATCCGGTATAATAAGGTCCTAGGGCTGGAAAAAGTCAGCTACAGTGGTTCAGGCTGACTACCGATTGGCCCTTTTATGGGAAATCACCCTGGATCATAATTTCCACTTTCTTCAGGCCAATTCGGACTCCATAGAAGGCATTCTAAGGGATTTGGAAGAAGAGAGGCAAAACCAGAGTGCAGAACCAATAATCCAAGGACTAATTTAGAGCCTAGACACATAGTTTGAGTAATCTATTGGAATTATTTCATGAGAAATCGATAGATTCCTGTGGTATTTCAAACAAGAACTACTGAATGATCCCTGCTATTTGATGTTTTGGACCAGAATCTCAATAAGGTAAAGGGTAAAATTTCCCTAATTGTTTTCCGCCCGCAAAACAAGCGACACGCACGCGAAGCGCGCGGAACAGCCTAGTAAAATCAAAATTAACGTGAGTTTACTTAACAATATAATTCATAATTAATCTGGTCGCGTAAGAAATTTTTCTGAATATTCTTTTGGACAATTTGTCAAAATGTAGTACTATAGAGAAACCTCAGTTCAAGAATCATAAATCTCTCTCTTGAATATTCGCTCCATAGATTTTAGTGACATTAGAAACATTAGAAATATTATTTGGGAAATTGTAACGCAAAGGTAATTCATGAATAGGAAAACTTTTGATGGGAAAACGCGTAGTCATTTCAATAAAAATTTAAAAGAAACCAATTCCATAGCCAATATCTAATAATTATAATTCAGCAGATGTGCCTAGCACTTTAAAGGTAAGGATCCAACTAAATAAAAATATTATTTTACTACAACATCCCGAAAATTGATCGCAAATGATCTCATCTTTTATCTCTTCTGAAAATTTCACGGTATCACCACTGGAGCCGGAGATATGTTGAAAACGTGAATTTAAAAAAACAATAGAATTCTCAAAAGTGAAAAAAAATCAATTAAACTAATTTATTATCATTTTGTATTTATTGTTGATTATATTCATTATTATTTTTCCTTTTTTCCAAAGAGCCCAACATTCGCAATGAGGATGGGAACAGTCAGATGTTTCAGATTAGCAGCAGGCAACGAGAAATCTCCAGGCAGTAACCAAAGCTAAGCTGCATTGGATCTGGTTAGTACTTGGATGGGTGACCGCTTGGACTATCTCGAGACTAAACCGAATCCTTTTTCGGTTCGTGAGTTCTTAGTCAGTTGAAAAAACGCGCTGGACCTATGCCGTTCAACTCCTTTTGATCAGATTTTTCTCCGTGTACATTTTAAATTCGAAGGTAAATAGAGTAACTCGCAATAGCTCAGTGGTCAGAGCACCTGACATGTAATCAGAGGGTCGTGGGTTCAAATCCTGCTTGCGCATTACATATTTTTTCCGAAATTTGATTCTCTTAAAAAATTTATTAATAAAAATTAATTTATTAATGAATTTATTTGTTTAATGGCGATTCAGATTTTTCTGATCTATTGGCTGTATAGCTTGAGGCTGAAGGCCAGCCAGCGTTTAATCGCGGCCCAAAAAAGAAGAAGATCAGATTTTTCTCTCAGTGTACGATTGTTTCTTTATTTTCTACACGTGTTTTACGATTTGTAAAAAATGCAGTGATGAAATATTCTAGAAATGTTATCAATACGGAAAGAAATCTGGATTGATTTGATTAAAACACATTAGAAAATGTGATATGCCGTTGACCACGCGCAACGAGCTCCTAGTCTGTAAATGCATGAAGATTGAGTTCCATCTTCCATTTCTCGTCTCAAATGGGATATTATCAAATTAAAATTCTAGTGAAAATGAAACTGAAGAAATGCGCCAGAATTCAATTTGAGCTGCAGCATTTCACATAGGAATTGAAGAAAAACTTCCAAAAATATAGACATACTGAAGGATCTTCTTGATTTTCCGAAAATCTTTTCATAAAAATTCATCACTTATTTTTCCACCCCACAACAAACTTTACTTTTTTGATTTACATATTTTTTAGGAAAGGGGAAAAATCAGGATGGCGAAACGATAATTAGTCATTTAATTATTTCGTTCAATTTTGTTTCGCATTTCAGATTTATTTCCGTATTGCTAGCATATTTCTAAAATAATCTATACTGCATTTTTTGCAAGTCGTGAAATACGTGTAGAAAATAAAAAGACAATCTCAAATATTTAAAATGTAGCAGTGGAGCTTATCAGAATCGTTCGAGTTTTTTTTTCCACAAAACATTCTTCATTTCATATTGAAATTAATAACGCTACCTGAGTCGAAAAATAAATCTTCATAAGTCGTATTTCGCTTTCAAATGTTTTAATAAACTTTTTTTGCGATGAAAATCATGAAATTATTAAAGACTTTTGACATAAGATGATTGCATCTTGTAGGTACAATAACTCGAGAATGTCAACCCATGATAACAAAAACTGTCTTCCTCTGTCCTCAATATCTACTGAAGCTAGTAGAAACTGACCTCCAGTTTTCGCCCGGAGTTTTCATTTATATGACTCTAGGAAGATATATATTTGTGTTTCTCTAATTTTTTTAGTGGTTGAAATAGGATTGGTCAGTGAGGATGGAAGGTTGGAGCTTTTCCGTTTTTTAATGCAATACAAATCATTTTGGGGAAAATCAAATGCATAATGTTTATTTCCAAAATCCAATTAACTGTGTTCTCGAAAAATTTTTGAGTAAAAAAAGAGAATAACAGATTGCAAAATAGACAAAAGCCAAAATTTTTTCTGTTTCTTTCCAACCCGATATATCATATGTCTTGTAAGTTTTTTTAGGAAGAATGATTATCTGGAATCAACAGGGCCTTTATAATTAAATGAATTCAGCTCTGTACACATTGTGTATATGAGACTGCTTTTAACAACGCAAGGGTTAATCGAAGACTGAATTTCAAATGCTTTTTATTTTTCGAATTGGGAAAGATGATGCGATTTTGAGAGAAATAGATCGATAAATTCTGTGGATCATTCCACGAAGAAATAAGTATTTTTTATTCAACTATTTTGTTCAATTATGTTTCGATTTCCTGATGTATTTCCACATTGATAACACATTTCTAGAATTTTCCATCACTGCATTTTTCATAAGTCGTTAAATGCGTGTAGACAATGAAAATACAATCTCAAATGTGAGAAACTTAAAATTGAAGCTTATCATAGAATTATTTGAGTTTTTTCATTTGACATTGCACACAATTTTTTTTGTTTGATATTAAAATTTATCGAGTCACCCGAGTCAAAGAATAAGTTTTCATAAGTGGTAATTTCAATACCACGATTCTCATTTCCAATGAAATTCCAAGACTGTTAACACCGACGTAACGATGAACATTGTTCCTTGGTGTAAATCATAGAAGTATGAGAGAATTTCGCAATCGAAAAATCATCTTGGCCCTGGAATTATTCGAAAATGATCGCCCATGATGACAAATGTCTTTACAAATTCTTTTATTACTAAACTCAATGTGATGATTGAAACAAGCTATCGCTCAAAGGAGTCCGAAGAATTCAGGTTAAAAATGTTAAGGTATTTCGAGCACGAAGTCACTTTAATTGGGATTTTTTCGGAGTAGACTCAAAATGGAGATAAAAAAAATAAAAAATCTTTTTTATGTCCGAAAAATCAAGTTGCCCGTCTAGAAACAGAGATATTGGCCCTCAGAGTTCGCCCTTTTCTCCATTTGATAACATGGAGATCCGTCAATTTAGTCATATTTTTTGCAATAACTTCTTCAGAATAATTGAAATTTCAAAGAAAAAAATCCTTGTTAAAGTGCCAGTTGTTAGGAATATTTACAAAAAAATATATATATTTGCCCGTTTAGCGTACGAGGAAAAAAATGTTGAAATATGAGAAATTGGAAAAAAAGACACATACCTAAACGCAGGTTCGTGCATACACACACACACGCGAGCTTGTGTACGTGTATATCCATACACACTGCGTTTGAGTGTATTACGCCAAACACGTTTCTAAATTTTATTGAGAGAAAAAATTAAAACAAGCACGCTCCTTGTGCGTTACTTGAAAATTTCACTACTATGCTCGAATTTGATATTCTGCCAATGCAATTAGCAGAAAGCTTCCGAATGGAATTCTTAATTTTATAATCTGCTAATAACTACCCTGATGCATCTGAATTTCAAATTAATCTTCGATCACTGTGATAGAATAGAACAAGTTACAAAAAAAATTTTCCACATCGATCGTGATATTTTAATTCCACTTCAGAATTAAAGTAGAGGTCTAAATAAAATCTATCCATCTTAAAAATAATCACATGTCATGAAAAAAATCAATATTATACAAGAATTGAGATCATACGATAAAACGGAAAAATTTGAAAATTGAATTTCAGGTTTTAATCAGTCTTTCTCGTTGTCATAGTAGAATGATAATGGGGTCATTTCTTGTGAAAAATTGTCTACTTTTCAATTATTAAATGAAAAATACTAGCGTTCCTAGGGAAAAAAATGAAGAAAAATTGAAATTTCTGGAAAAACTATTCATTTGAGCACTTGTATAGGAGAATTCGAAGGAAAAATCTGAAATTATCGGCATTCGTTAAGCTCGTCTAAACGAATTTTTTAAGCTAGACTTGGGCGAAATCGGTCCAGTAGTTCCAGAGATAGAGCGTCTTTTCATTTAATGGTTTATCAAGAATATTTCAGAAACTACCGGATCGATTTCGCCCAGATTCAATCCCAAAGGTCTCACTCATAAGATATACAAACCCACAAAATTTGAAGTTTCTAACTCAAATATTTTTTGAGTTATCGTGTTGCCCAGGATTTTCAAAGAATTACATGTTTGTTAACGTACCGGATAAACCAAAAATTTGAGCGCTCACGACCCTGAGGGTTTAATATGCGCCTTATCAATGCGCATCTCCTCGCTGAGGATGGATGCTGTGAATCGATTTTTCGCTGAGAAAACTCGAAAAAACAACTTTTCGATAATTGGCTTTTTCTCGGGAACCATTTGGTTGATTGAGCTGAAATTTCAGTGAGCACATGGCGCACACATGGTGAATATACTGTAAAATTTTCAGGTGGATACATACAGCCCTTATCGAGAAAAGCGATGGAATGTGTCATCGCACACACACACACACACACACACACATACACACATATGGGCATACATACAGACATTTATTGAAAAATATCAATTCTCGGCATTTCTGATCATTTGGAGTCACATTCCGATGAAATCTCAAATTCGAAAAAAATCACGATTACAATGCTTCCATTCGGAAGCAAAGAAAAAAATATTGCCGAATTTACATATTTAGTTTATTTTATGGATTTTACCATGAAAATAAATGTTAAACAACATGTTTCTCTAGATAAAAAAAATCTGTTGATCAATTTAATAACAATATGGCAATGCCTCTCTTGCACCCATTGTACCCTTGCTAGATACGAGGTGGGGCGCTCGAAATACCTCCAATTCATATATTTTCAGTTGGCAAAGCTATTCTTCCCATTTACCGACTGAACTGAGCACGTCACGAATACCTGCACGAGACGACCTTTAATGACGCCAGGGTTGGTTTGAGATTGAAATTTCAAATATTGTCGGTTTTCGCTTCCGAATGGGAGCTATGTAATCGGTTTTTTTTAGATTTCGAGATCTCATCGCAATATGGCTTCAAATGATCCAAAATTTTAAGAAATGATGTTTTAAAAAAATGTGTGTGCGTATCGTCGCTTCTCTTGAAGACGGGTGTATCTAGCGATTTCAAATTTTAATAGTATATTCAGTCCGAGGGCATCAATTGCTCAGCAAAATATTAGTTGAATTCAACCAAGAGTTCTTAAAAACAATAGAAATATTATTAACATTCAATGGGAATTATGGACAACAATTAATGTGTAGAACTTTTTATTTTTTTGCCCAGGCAATGAAAATAGAATATGATCTCTAAACATTAAAAAAAGCATTATTTCGTCGAGAATTCAATGCCCAACAAAGATAGCCATGGACGAAGTCAAAACAATGGCCTACACGCCTTGTAGACCAAGTAGAAAGCGAATTTTTCCTCAATTTATTACTAACATTCATTCTTATACACATATCAAACAATTGATGTGTGATTGAAACTTGTGAATTTCATTTTTTAGACAATCCTCATGATCCATAGAACTAATTCTTATGCTCTTTTTATTCTTCTTTGCACTTTTCTTTAAACTGAAATCATAATGATTTAATAAAAATACTTGACACCTGTAAAGCTTAGAAAAAAAATAGGGTGCGTGAAATTCACGCGCGGCAGAAGTGTAACTTCTTGCTGATCGTCCAAGGATCAGTGCAAGAATACCGTATCTTGCTTAGACTTCGAGACATTCAAAGAAAGTTGATGATAAAGAGCACTCAATTTGTCTACAAACTTGATATTTTTCTCTTCCTCAACATCCATTTCTTTTCAAGAATATTTCGGAAAGTGAGCGAGATGACGAAATTTTTTTGAAGATTTTTTTTTTGCAGAGAATCTCGAAAACTACAAAAAGGGTCTCTACGAAAATTTCATTATCTAGCTTAGTTTGAGAGAAATCCATCAAAATCCTACGACCAGAACATAGACTCATAGATATATCAAAATCTAACGGAGAAACGCCCTTTTTGATTCAATTTCTTCTGAAGCTCTTGAAACTTCAACAAAGAAAGGATTAGGGCAAAATCATGCTATCTCGTTTAGTTTCTGGGATATTTATCAGAAACAAATAACAAAAAATGAACTTATTTTAGAACGAAAAGTAACTCTATTCCAATGATTTTTTGAGAATATCTTGGAAACTCAGCGAGGTAAAGCCATTTTGACCTAATCCTTTCTAATAGCTTGTCTTGAAAATCAAGAAAAAAAATCACAGTGAGATCGCTGTATCTTCCTCCGTTTCTGAGTATTCTCAAAAAAACTTTCGGGAATAAATAATTCAAATAACAAGGAAAGTAGGTTTTTTTTGTCGATAGTATTTCGAAAATAACTGGGAAGCTAAGCGAAATACAACGATTTTACCTAAAGGCCTTCTGTAGAGAATTTCTAAGGCTATGAAGGATTGGAGCAAAATAACGCTATTTTACGTAGTTTCTGACATATTCCCAGAAAATTATCAACGAAAAAAAACCTTTTCCTGTTTTTTTGGTTTGTTTGTCAATTGTTTCTTGAGAATATCTCGGAATCTGAATAAGATAAATCAGTTTCAACTTTGAGCTTTCTTGTCGAGAATTGAGAGATCTACAAAAAAGGAGAAAAGCAGAATCACTCTATCCCACTTAGTTTCCGAGATATTCTTGAATAACTGATAATAGAAAATAAACAGTAACAGGACAGGTATTGTACTAACGAAAGAATCGACACACGAGGCATGCCGAAGCCAAAGATTATTTGGTGGGGCATGGACGTCGAAGAAAGCCGATGTCGATCCCTTCGCTAGTCCTACTATGACGAGCAATGCTGCAGGGATACGAGTGCACATGCGCACATTCGTTCTCTCTCTCTCTTTCTTTTCCCCCACCACCAAAGCGTGGAAAAGTAACGCAACAGCGTTGAACGCGAGGACTTCGTATAGGAAGTTTCACTTCAAAAAGAAGCTAGCAACATCTCCTGACTAATATTTGGAGTAACATGTTGGTAAATCACTCACGAATGTCAATCACTATAATTGGTGCCATGAATATAAGCATCAACGTTATGAATATTGATTAAAAACTTCTGAGTCAATAAAAGTTGTGAGTAATGATGAATGATGAAATGATATAATTTTTTTTTATATTGTTTGCTATTATTATGATTTTTAGTTGAAGGAGAAAATATAGAGAAGAATTGAGGGACGAAAATTAGTTCTTTGGATCATGAGGATTGTCTAGAGAATGGAATTCACAAGTTTCAATTACAAATTCATTGTTTGATATGTGTATAAGAATAAATGTTAGTGATAAATTGAGGGAAAATTCGCTTTATATTTGGTCTACAAGGCGTGTAGGCCATTCTTTGACTTCGTCCACGATTATCTTCGTTGAGTATTGAATTCTCGAGGGAATGATGCGTTTTTAAAATTCGTAGAGATCATATTCCATGAATTTTGAGGTTTAAAATCATTTTCAAAAAATTTTGCCTTGAAAAATCCTTATTTACGCGAGCGCTAACTGGAAAAAAAAGATAGGAAGCCCGGATTTGGGGAGCATTATTTTTTCGTCATGGAAAATGTAATTTTCACTTGGGAGCCGAAAAAAAAAAATAGTCGTCAAATTTGGCACAGTCTAATATATATATATATATATATATATATATATATATATATATATATATATATATATATATATATATATATATATATATATATATATATATATATATATATATATATATATATATTATATACATATATTATGTATGCATAGCGTTTTGCGGTCATCACCGTTCGGACTCCTTAGAAGGCATATTGAGTGATTTGAAGGGAGAAAGACAAGAACAGAGAGAGGGAATGCTCCAAATCCGATGACATGACGTCCTACAGCTGGAAAAAGTCACCTACAGTGATCCGTGCTTATTACACATTGAAAGTTTCATGGAAAATCGACCCCGATCATACCTTCCACTTCCTGCATGCAAGTTCGGACTCTACAGAAGGCATATTGAGTGATTTGAAAGGAGAAAGACAAAAACAGAGAGAGGGAATGCTCCAAATCTGATGAAATAAGATTCCACAGCTGGAAAAAGACACCTGCAGTAGTCCGTGCTCACTACACATTGGAAGTTTCATGGAAAATCGACCCCGATCGTAATTTCCACTTCCTGCATACAAGTTCGGACTCTATAGAAGGCATGATGAGTGATTTGAAAGGAGAAAGACAAAAATAGAGAGAGGGAATGCTCCAAATCTGATGAAATAAAGTCCTACAGCTGGAAAAAGACACCTGCAGTAGTCCGTGCTCACTACACATTGGAAGTTTCATGGAAAATCGACCCCGATCATAATTTCCACTTCCTGCATACAAGTTCGGACTCTACAGAAGGCATATTGAGTGATGTGAAAGGAGAAAGACAAAAACAGAGAGGGAATGCTCCAAATCTGATGAAATAAGGTCCTACAGCTGGAAAAAGTCACCTACAGTGGTCTGTGCTTATTACACATTGAAAGTTTCATGGAAAATCGACCCCGATCATACCTTCCACTTCCTGCATGCAAGTTGGGTTTCTACAGAAGGCATATTGAGTGATTTGAAAGGAGAAAGACAAAAACAGAGAGAGGGAATGCTCCAAATCTGATGAAATAAGATCCTACAGCTGGAAAAAGACACCTGCAGTAGTCCGTGCTCAACACACATTGGAAGTTTTATGGAAAATCGACCCCGATCATACCTTCCACTTCCTGCATGCAAGTTCGGACTCTACAGAAGGCATATTGAGTGATTTGAAAGGAGAAAGACAAAAACAGAGAGAGGGAATGCTCCAAATCTGATGAAATGAGGTCCTACAGCTGGAAAAAGACACCTGCAGTAGTCCGTGCTCTCTACACATTGGAAGTTTCATGGAAAATCGACCCCGATCATAATTTCCACTTCCTGCATACGAGTTCGGACTCTATAGAAGGCATATTGAGTGATGTGAAAGGAGAAAGACAAAACCAGAGAGAGGGAATGCTCCAAATTCGATGAAATAAGATCCTACAGCTGGAAAAAGACACCTTCAGTAGTCCGTGCTCACTACACATTGGAAGTTTCATGGAAAATCGACCCCGATCATAATTTCCACTTCCTGCATACAAGTTCGGACTCTACAGAAGGCATATTGAGTGATTTGAAAGGAGAAAGACAAAATCAGAGAGAGGGAATGCTCCAAATCTGATGAAATAAGGTCCTACAGCTGGAAAAAGACACCTGCAGTAGTCCGTGCTCACTACACACTGGAAGTTTCATGGAAAATCGACCCGGATCCTAATTTCCACTTCCTGCATATAAGTTCGGACTTTATAGAAGGCATATTGAGTGATGTGAAAGGAGAAAGACAAAAACAGAGAGGGAATGCTCCAAATCTGATGAAATAAGGTCCTACAGCTGGAAAAAGTCACCTACAGTGGTCTGTGCTTATTACACATTGAAAGTTTCATGGAAAATCGACCCCGATCATACCTTCCACTTCCTGCATGCAAGTTGGGTTTCTACAGAAGGCATATTGAGTGATTTGAAAGAAGAAAGACAAAATCAGAGAGAGGGAATGCTCCAAATCTGATGGAATAAGGTCCTACAGCTGGAAAAAGACACCTGCAGTAGTCCGTGCTCACTACACATTGGAAGTTTTATGGAAAATCGACCCCGATCATACCTTCCACTTCCTGCATGCAAGTTCGGACTCTACAGAAGGCATATTGAGTGATGTGAAAGGAGAAAGACAAAAACAGAGAGAGAGAGAATGCTCCAAATCCGATGAAATAAGGTCCTACAGCTGGAAAAAGACACCTACAGTAATCCATGCTTACTGCACATTGGAAGTTTTATGGAAAATCGACCCCGATCATAATTTCCACTTCCTGCATACGAGTTCGGACTCTATAGAAGGCATATTGAGTGATGTGAAAGGAGAAAGACAAAACCAGAGAGAGGGAATGCTCCAAATTCGATGAAATAAGATCCTACAGCTGGAAAAAGACACCTTCAGTAGTCCGTGCTCACTACACATTGGAAGTTTCATGAAAAATCGACCCCGATCATAATTTCCACTTCCTGCATACGAGTTCGGACTCTATAGAAGGCATATTGAGTGATGTGAAAGGAGAAAGACAAAACCAGAGAGAGGGAATGCTCCAAATTCGATGAAATAAGATCCTACAGCTGGAAAAAGACACCTTCAGTAGTCCGTGCTCACTACACATTGGAAGTTTCATGGAAAATCGACCCCGATCATAATTTCCACTTCCTGCATACAAGTTCGGACTCTACAGAAGGCATATTGAGTGATTTGAAAGAAGAAAGACAAAATCAGAGAGAGGGAATGCTCCAAATCTGATGGAATAAGGTCCTACAGCTGGAAAAAGACACCTGCAGTAGTCCGTGCTCACTACACATTGGAAGTTTCATGGAAAATCGACCCCGATCATAATTTCCACTTCCTGCATACAAGTTCGGATTCTACAGAAGGCATATCGAGTGATTTGAAAGGAGAAAGACAAAAACCGAGAGAGGGAATGCTCCAAATCCGATGAAATAAGATCCTACAGCTGGAAAAAGACACCTGCAGTAGTCCGTGCTCACTACACATTGGAAGTTTCATGGAAAATCGACCCCGATCATAATTTCCACTTCCTGCATACAAGTTCGGACTCTACAGAAGGCATATTGAGTGATTTGAAAGGAGAAAGACAAAATCAGAGAGAGGGAATGCTCCAAATCTGATGGAATAAGGTCCTACAGCTGGAAAAAGACACCTGCAGTAGTCCGTGCTCACTACACATTGGAAGTTTTATGGAAAATCGACCCCGATCATAATTTCCACTTCCTGCATACAAGTTCGGACTCTACAGAAGGCATATCGAGTGATTTGAAAGGAGAAAGACAAAAACAGAGAGAGCGAATGCTCCAAATCCGATGAAATAAGATCCTACAGCTGGAGAAAGACACCTGCAGTAGTCCGTGCTCACTACACATTGGAAGTTTTATGGAAAATCGACCCCGATCATAATTTCCACTTCCTGCATACAAGTTCGGACTCTACAGAAGGCATATTGAGTGATTTGAAAGGAGAAAGACAAAAACAGAGAGAGGGAATGCTCCAAATCTGATGAAATAAGGTCCTACAGCTGGAAAAAGACACCTGCAGTAGTCCGTGCTCTCTACACATTGGAAGTTTCATGGAAAATCGACCCCGATCATACCTTCCACTTCCTGCATGCAAGTTCGGACTCTATAGAAGGCATATTGAGTGATTTGAAAGGAGAAAGACAAAAATAGAGAGAGGGAATGCTCCAAATCTGATGAAATAAGGTCCTACAGCTAGAAAAAGACACCTGCAGTAGTCCGTGCTCAACACACATTGGAAGTTTCATGGAAAATCGACCCCGATCATACCTTCCACCTCCTGCATGCAAGTTCGGACTCTACAGAAGGGATATTGAGTGATTTGAAAGGAGAAAGACAAAAACAGAGAGAGGGAATGCTCCAAATCTGATGAAATAAGGTCCTACAGCTGGAAAAAGTCACCTACAGTAATCCATGCTTACTGCACATTGAAAGTTTTATGGCAAATCGACTCGGATCCTAATTTCTACTTCCTGCATACGAGTTCGGACTCTATAGAAGGCATATTGAGTGATTTGAAAGGAGAAATACAAAAACAGAGAGAGGGAATGCTCCAAATCTGATGAAATACGGTCCTACAGCTGGAAAAAGACACCTGCAGTAGTCGGTGCTCACTACACATTGGAAGTTTCATGGAAAATCGACCCCGATCATACCTTCCACTTCCTGCATGCAAGTTCGGACTCTACAGAAGGCATATTGAGTGATTTGCAAGGAGAAAGACAAAAACAGAGAGAGGGAATGCTCCAAATCCGATGAAATAAGATCCTACAGCTGGAAAAAGACACCTGTAGTAGTCCGTGCTCAACACACATTGGAAGTTTCATGGAAAATCGACCCCGATCATACCTTCCACCTCCTGCATGCAAGTTCGGACTCTACAGAAGGCATATTGAGTGATTTGAAAGGAGAAAGACAAAAACAGAGAGAGGGAATGCTCCAAATCTGATGAAATAAGGTCCTACAGCTGGAAAAAGTCACCTACAGTAATCCATGCTTACTGCACATTGAAAGTTTCATGGAAAATCGACCCCGATCATAATTTCCACTTCCTGCATACAAGTTCGGATTCTACAGAAGGCATATCGAGTGATTTGAAAGGAGAAAGACAAAAACCGAGAGAGGGAATGCTCCAAATCCGATGAAATAAGATCCTACAGCTGGAAAAAGACACCTGCAGTAGTCCGTGCTCACTACACACTGGAAGTTTCATGGAAAATCGACCCGGATCCTAATTTCCACTTCCTGCATATAAGTTCGGACTCTATAGAAGGCATATTGAGTGATATGAAAGGAGAAAGACAAAAACAGAGAGGGAATGCTCCAAATCTGATGAAATAAGGTCCTACAGCTGGGAAAAGTCACCTACAGTGGTCTGTGCTTATTACACATTGAAAGTTTCATGGAAAATTGACCCCGATCATACCTTCCACTTCCTGCATGCAAGTTGGGTTTCTACAGAAGGCATATTGAGTGATTTGAAAGGAGAAAGACAAAAACAGAGAGAGGGAATGCTCCAAATCTGATGAAATAAGATCCTACAGCTGGAAAACGACACCTGCAGTAGTCCGTGCTCACTACACATTGGAAGTTTCATGGAAAATCGACCCCGATCATAATTTCCACTTCCTGCATACAAGTTTGGACTCTACAGAAGGCATATCGAGTGATTCGAAAGGAGAAAGACAAAAACAGAGAGAGGGAATGCTCCAAATCCGATGAAATAAGATCCTACAGCTGGAAAAAGACACCTGCAGTAGTCCGTGCTCACTACACATTGGAAGTTTCATGGAAAATCGACCCCGATCATACCTTCCACCTCCTGCATGAAAGTTCGGACTCTACAGAAGGCATATTGAGTGATTTGAAAGGAGAAAGACAAAAACAGAGAGAGGGAATGCTCCAAATCTGATGAAATAAGGTCCTACAGCTGGAAAAAGTCACCTACAGTAATCCATGCTTACTGCACATTGGAAGTTTCATGGAAAATCGACCCCGATCATACCTTCCACTTCTTGCATGCAAGTTCGGACTCTACAGAAGGCATATCGAGTGATTTGAAAGGAGAAAGACAAAAACAGAGAGAGGGAATGCTCCAAATCCGATGAAATAAGATCCTACAGCTGGAAAAAGTCACCTGCAGTAGTCCATGCTTACTACACATTGAAAATTCCATGGAAAATCGATCTGGATCATAATTTTCACTCCCTGCATGCCACTGGGCGGTCCCTGTTTCTCCAGTGATGAATTATATATCCAAGTTCATCGCGCATTCCCATTTGTACATTTTGTATTTTACAGCCAAAGTCCCTCGATTCGCTCCTTTCGGACTATATTCTATAGATCGCACAGTGGCAAGAGTCATTGCACATCGATTTTGATATAGCCATGTACAGGGAAGGGCAAAATATGTATTCAGCCACTGGGTGGCCCTGTTTCTTCGGTGAGGAATGATACATTCAAGTTCGTCGACTATTCCCATTTGTACATCCTGTATTTTACAGTCAAAAACCCTTGATTCGCTTCCTTTGGACTATATCCTATAGATCGCACAGTGGCAAGAGCCATTACACATTGATTTTGATATAGCCATGTGCTGGGAAGGGCAAAATGAATATTCAACCTCCTAACATTAATAATTATTGAAAAAAAATCTCTCATGACGATTAAATTAAACAAAAAAAAATTGTAATAATTATTCCGTTAGAAAATTAAAAGACACTTACCAATTACAAAAATATAAATTCGAAAAAATATTATTTACAAAAGAATTGGGAAAGGATATTTTGGGTGTCAATATTATAAAATAATAGAATAATGAAAACATTTCACAGATGTCATTTATTTTTTCAAAAATGGAATAACAGCTGATGGAATTTCACAGACGAAAATTTATGCAATTTCGTTTAAAAAGATCTTAGTAAATATGAAGATACGCCCTATCTCGTCCTAAGAATATCATGTGGAAAATTATGAAACCTACAAAAAAGTATTGCATATTGCTAGAAAATAGGAATTGTAATTTCTTCTGAAAGAAGAGATTTTTTTGAATTAATTCGATTCGAGTAAATAGTAAAGATACGCCCTTCTCACCCTGAAAAAAAATTTGTAGAAAATTTTTAGAGCTACAAAAAATAATTTTTGCAAAATTGCTCTCACGCATGCTGCACTTCGGCTAGCACCTCAAGCAAAGTTAGACGCGCGCGTAGCGCGCGAAACAGCCTAGTAGATTATTAAAAAGGGAGCAGCCCTGTGGAGGGAGGTGTAACGATGTACTATGTAAAGAGCCGGGAGGCTATACAAGGAACAAATAAATAATAATAATAATAATGTAAAAAATTGTGAGACGTGCGCTAACTTCGTTATTATATACTTTTGAAAAGCGAAAATATGAGATCCTTGGCGGTTTCGTAGTTACTATTGAAAAACGATAAGTTCACGGTGAATTCTCGATTAATTTCGCAGCGAAAAGCTGTCAACATATGCGCAATTTTTTTTTAATATTCGAGCGGTAAATAAATCGTCAATCTGGTGATTGCTCAAACAAAATTTTGAAATTGGAACGAACAATACTTTTAAAAATTTTGGTTATTTGTATAAAATCGTTAATAACAATTTATACAAGATGAACTTCTCAAATTTGATTCAGTGAATCTGTGAAGAGTGTAATGAGGAATAAAATGAGCCCTAGAAATGAAAAGTTAATTGAAAATTGAAATTTTTTTTATTATTTTTCACATTCCTTTTAATCTTGAGAAATTTGATTAGTATTTATTTGTTCCTTGTATAGCCTCTCGGCTCTCTACATAATACTTCGTTACACCTCCCTCCACAGGGCTGCTCCCTTTTTAATAATCTAATATATTTCAAGAAAAAAAATAACTTATTGCTCCAATTTATTGTTTTTCTTATTTGTTAACATTATTCGCACTTCGACGCAACGTTGAGTCCCGCGGGGTAGAAAAAAGTAAAAAAAATTAGAAGAATAACGAAAAGAAAAATAGAACAATTTTTTACATTTTTCTGAACAAATAAATTATTATTAAGAAAAAATGCCCTCACTATCAATATATAAGACACTATCTCTCCAAAAATGATCCCTTCATATTTATCCATTCCCTCTCAGATTGTAATGTATTTCATTTAATTTGCTGTGAAATCAACATTGCTTCTATTGAATGTTGTTATATACAAAATTTTAAATATTGAATTTTTAATTCTGCTTGATTTCTTACTTATTCTCACCGAATGAAGTGGGAAATCAGCAAAAGGACAGGAAACTGAGGAGTAAGGTGATCGCATTCCTTACTCCCATACATTCATGCGGGCTCACCTACAGGCATCTTGCTAGCTATTCAATTTAACATTTTTCGTCCACTGATTCTCCGTGGTTTTTGAAAAGGAAGACAGTACCAAGTAGAGTTGCGAAACGGAAGGGTTACTCCTACGGAAAAGTAACTTCCCAACTCCGAGCTCGTTTCCCATTTATTTTGGGCCTAACCGATCGGTAAACCGCGGAAATTATTATCTATTGCCGTAGTAAAATTTTCTTGACACGACAACTACGCACACCTTCGTAGTCGCGAGTGCAAAGCATATCAAACACCTAGTGTCCCTGATTGGACTTAATTAAAATTTAATTCAACCATTTTATTATATTTCGACTAATTGACAACTCTAATTTTTTTTTTCTCATATTACTTAATTGGTGGTGGAAACTATCATTATATTTTAATTGTTCATTGGATTATTGTGACTGTGTAAAAATTTAGAAAACATAAGACTATACCAATTTGCTGTGTAAATTTTGAATTGTGATCGGTTCCGACGGCACCTGAGTGTACGCGAAGGGAAGGTGGGGTACGGGACCTAGACTTCACTCACTGGGAAAACCACGTCGGCTGCCTCAAAATTTTCCTCAACGCGCAAAAGGGGAACTGAAGTGTGAAGGGAGTTAGAGAGTGTATAATTTTATCAAATAGAAGCCAACGGGTGAGCCAAAGAAAGTTAAAACTTATTCATCTAAACATAAAATCATCGATTTCGGGTATCGTTCTATACGACAAAATTTTCTCTCTTTATATCAAAAGATGATATAAAATTTTGGGTTTAATAGTAGATAAATATTAAGGAATAATTATCCTTTGGGGAACTTGTACTTTGTTTACATGAGAAATTAAAACTTCGGGAATTTAGCAAATTCTTTTGAGTTACACACTTTAATTTCATCTTAACTTTAATCATCCATGACCGGAGACGCAGGAGATGTGTCTACACTTCAAGGTAGGGAATCCGCAGGGATTATTGCGCGATCGCAAGAACTGTAAGACGAGCGCGTAGTAATCCAAACAATTTATATCGATAAAACGACCCTCCGTCGATTTTATCACAATGTTCATAAAGAATACCTAATAAAATCATTCTTAAGGATGTAGTCTGGAGCTTTTGCACTTTTTACGAACATATTTCAGCAATTTTTTTTTACAACTAAATAAAATGCGATCATTCCAAACTTTTCAGATGTTCTGATTGACATCTTTAACTTCACGAAAATATTTTTTTTAAGTTCATCTCACAATATTTTAATAGCCTTTGTTATGGCCAAAGTAGCCACAAAAAAAAAAGATATGTGACTGGCCCGGGTGCTAGCGTTGGTGCACGTACTTCGAAATAGAAACTTCGAATGAATCAGTGTTCTGTAAGCTTGTCGTTATCGCAGGTGCCAGATTCAGACATTTTCATTGAGAAAAAAGAAAATGGTGGACTTTTGAAAAAAAAAAATCAAAAACTGCGATATTTTTCTTCGAAAATTCGGGTAAAAAATAGGAAATTTTCATTGAAAATTAATAATTGTGGCACCTGCGAGAACTATTCCAGTGTAGAATAACATATCCAAATTTCAGCCCAATCGGTTCGGTAGATTTGGTTCTTTGCCCCGGGCCGACCGAAAAAATGTTGTTTCGAAAAAAACGCGTTTCAAGTTTTGATAACAGATATCTAAGACTGTAAAATGCTTTCGAATATGTGTTATAACTTCCTCAATATTCAGAATTCTGGTCTAAAATTTCTACAGTATATCTCCACATATTGTACTTTCAAAATAAATTATGAAAAAAACTAGATTTTATAAACCTCGAGCTCCGGATTACATCCTGAGAATTTTAGTAACACTTGTTTGAGACTGTGAAGCGCTTTCGTATATGTATATAACTTCTTCAATATTTCGAATGTCGGTTTGAAATTTCTACAGTATACTCTCCATATATTTTCCTTTCAAAATGAATTATAAAAAAAAAATTAATTTTCCAAATCTGAAGCTCCAGACTACATCCTTAATGAAGAAAATATATTCATAATCCCAGTTTAATACAAAAAAAAAATTATTTCAGGATTCGAAATCAATTCGTTCGTACGATGACAATCAATGTCATCGTACGAAATCAATTCTATTGAGAATGCTACGATCCTCCCAAGCATCATTTAGAATAAAGCAATTGAATAGAAAAAAAACAATAGTCTGAGTTTCTGATACAACTAATTCTGTCTCTTTTTTTGCTAAAAATTCTTCGACTGAAAATCCCTGGCTTGTTTAGTTTGAAGTTCTCAATAAACAACGAAAAAACGAATGGAGAGGAAACTTATGCCGAGAAATTTCTATAGGAAAAATTTCAACAGAATAAGTTACGTAGAAAAATTGAAACCTATTAGTTTTTCAAATATTTCAAATATTTGTGCCATTGGTCCTTAGAAAATATTTTTTCGAAATAGTTAAAGAAGTTATTGAATTTCGTTTATTCAAACAATACATTTGTTTGAATGAAAGAAATTTCATAAATTTAGAAAATTGATTTGTTCAAATGAGGAAAATTAAGTAAATCCAACAAATTTTCTAATTATTAGTTGACCAATGGAAAAACTAATATTTGATATTTTTTACCACTCTTTTTTCTCAGTGTATTTCAGATAGTGTATAGAAGGATTTTCTGAATGGAAATTTTTTTGATGATAAAAATTTTGTCTCGAATTCTTTGATGAATATCAACAAATAATTACGTGGAGTTCAGAATTCAATTCTATAATTATTTATATTATTAACATTGAGCGTTATCCTACATAACTGGAGAATTCTATCTTTGCATTATCGACAAAATTCCCCAGCTCGGCCGCCATTGTGTCTCAGAATGAGACCCCTTTGGGGTCTCAAAAGTGTCTACAAAATGAGACCCTTGGAGTCTCAAAATGAGACCCTTGGGGTCTCAAAATGAGACCCCTGGATTTGCAGTGTTAACATGAGCAGTTTATATCTTTAGAACTATCCAATTGTTTACATTCAAGCTTAACTCAAAATAATCGTTTTAATGACCGTAATTTCTGCTCCAAGTTTCGTATTTTTTAAAGCAATTATTCTATAAAAAATATTATAATAATAATTGTTTCCATAAATTTGGATTTTTCTCGATTTCCACCGGAAGACAATAGTATTTTTTTTTTTATGAGAAAGTACAAAATTTTCTCTAAAAAATGAACTCAGCTTCATTGCAATCTGATAACATGAAGAAACAGAAAGATTGTTTGAAATCTGGACATTAGAAAGTCTTTCTATTATAATTTTCCCATTGTGAAGTTTCATCGTGGGATCTTAGTATTGACCTAATATAGAATTATGATTTATTCAATTATTTCATTCGATTTCGTTTCACTTTTCAGATTCATTTCCGTATTAATTATAAATTTTTCCAATTGTCCAGTACTGCATCTTTTATAAGTCCTAAAATACGTTTGAAAAATGAAAAGATTTTAAATGTGAGGAATTCGGCATTGAAGTTTATCATAAAAATGTTCGAATATTCTCCACAGAACGTTCTCTATTTGACATGAAGATTATTCTTCAAGTGCTGTAAGTGAATACTTTATCAGGAAAAATTGAAAAAATCATAAAAGTCGCCTATCTAGTCACGGAACCCGAGTGATACACGTGATCAGCACTCGACTTAAATAATCAAACTACGAAAAAGTTCCACATATATCCAACGTTTTCTTCGATGGTATAAAAACGAGGACGACCGACGATTACTGAACAGTCAATATTCAGTTATTTTTTCAAGTACTTAAATTTCTTTGAAGAACTCAGAATTTTTCAGAAATGAAAACCTCATTATTTTTCATTCTGTCAACTGAGGCATTGATTGATGGTATACTTGCTCATTTCTCTAACTATCGCTATTTTTATCCTGTTTATTGATTGAAATTCAATGATAACAGGGCAAGGGAGGCCAGCTGTAAATTATGGAATCAAAGCGAATTCATGCCAATTTCCATTCGCTGCAACAATATACCGCGAGTTGAGTCAAATATGTAATGGCGCTATCATCTCTGAATTTTACATAATAACAGCAGCCCACTGTTTCGACGGTGCAACTAAAAATCAGCTCAGTGTAATAGTTGGGAGTAGTTCACCGTCATCGAACTACCGTCAAGTAGAAAATACTTACCCACACAGTGGATATAACCCGAATGGATTCAGCAATGATATTGGTTTTATTCAGGTAAGTTAATTTATTAATAATTCTTGATATCCTTTTAACAGTAAAGAAGATCAGAGTAAAATAATCAAGATTTTTTTTGGAAGGAAAGAACTACGGGAAAAATTATGCAAGAATTGTTCTATCCCGAGAGAAAAATTAAGGCGGGCAACGAACAGGATTCAGGCGGTTTAGAGGCAGATTTGAGGGAAAGCAGCGGATAACTGGCGTGCTCCTAGCAGCACATGGCAGTTTCATTATTTTTATTGAAAAGTGGCAGGCAGTTTACAGGCAGCGTAAAGGCAGATCACTTGGTGGATTGGCGGAATGGCAGCATATTAACCGTAAGGAGACAGTTTTATGGCAATACCTACAAGCGGGAAAATGGCAGCACAAGAGCGGTCAACAGAAAAGACCGTCATCTGGCAGCTCAAGCACAGTTTTTCAATGACGTCATCGGTGAGCTGTGTTTGAGCTGCCAGAAGACCGCCTTTTCTACAATTCGCTCTTGTGATGCCATTTACCTGCT
The DNA here is from genome assembly GCA_963942555.1 of Aleiodes leptofemur. Taxonomy (NCBI): domain Eukaryota; kingdom Metazoa; phylum Arthropoda; class Insecta; order Hymenoptera; family Braconidae; genus Aleiodes; species Aleiodes leptofemur. The sequence goes on from OZ012609.1 coordinate 14,898,977, forward strand.
CGTACATGCTGCCATGAATCTGCCTTCATGAGGTTGTTTGACTGCCTTTCTCCATAATCGTCTATCTCTCATAATTGTAGTATTAATTGGCGGTTTCGTTACTAATTTGAATCATTTCAGGTTCACACCGATCGTTTGTATGGATTCGATTTTTCTTAAAACAATTTGTTGCTAGGACAAAACATTTGATATTACGATGGCTACGATGACTGAGTACTCTGCAATTCAGTTTTTTCAACCGGCAAACAAATGATTTCAACAATTTAAGTTACCCTACGAAAAAAATTATTGTGAAATGAATTAAAGATTGTGGCAAATGGTCCTTAGCAAATATTTTTTGAAATACCTAAAAATAACTGTTTAATGTACTGATTTTAGTCAATTCAACAAATTGATATTTCTAATTCAATTAAATTGAGTAAATTCAACAACTTTTGTAATTATGTCAACAAAATATTTGCTATGTTCCATTACTTTCTTATCTATTCATAATTATTTTAGAGTCTCCAGTTTTCAATAATTAATAATCATTTGGTAGACTATTTTCTCATTTGAAATAAACGAACAGTTCCCTTCATTGAATAATTCCCGTGCATTTATTATACAGACAATTTATTCATTAAAAAATTGCCGTGAAAAAATAGATATTTATAAACCAGAATAAAAATATATACTCTCAAGTATTACAGAATAGCCGTGCGGACTAAGTGAACATCCAAAGGAAGAAGATCAACCAAAGCAGCCTAGGTTCGAGCCCCGGTCCCGGAAAAAAAAAAACGTAATATCTCGGGAACGGCGCGACCGATCCTTTTTTTTTTATATCGGTGTGATCCGCATCGAAAACTGCAAATGATGGCCATAATTTCTGAATTTACCACACAAAATTAGGTGTACTTATAAGTACAATTAATTAATCAATTAAATATGGCATTATGAAGATGGCAGTCTAAAGGCAGGGTACTGGCATGTGGCATCTGCCAAAAGACCGCCCTTATGCTGCCACTGGATGCTTTATGCAAAAGGCAGTATAGAGGCAGCTTTTGGCGCAAATCCCGCCAGTTCGCCGCCAGAAAAGTGGCATAGAAACTGCCACTAGACTGCCATTTGGAAATGCCAAAACGCTGCCTCTAGCCCGCCTTATTTTTTCTCCCGGGATGATAGGAAGGATGCTAGAGCATCGTTCCGACTTCTTCCATATTTTCCCGAGTGGAAACGAAATCAATACTTCCAATTTATGCAATTTTGATTTCATGCTATCAGCTCAGAGAATCATTGGTGTATAATAATAAGATCGCACGTATTGCCTATGAAACTCAGAGTTCTGACTTTGAATTGAACTGTGTGCTTGTTCGGTTCAAAAGTACAGAAACCACCCGATCATTATGGCACCAAAGAGTTGTTATAACTACCTACAAGGATTGCAAAAAATTATATCCTGAACTCCATGTCAATGAACGTTGCATTCTCACTCCATATGAACCTGTTCGAAGTCCACGTCCGGTAAGAGTCCTTTCTAATTATATGAATTTTCGAAGGGATAAGGTGGGATATGTCAATTGTTTTCTAATTTATTGTTCGCAGATATCTCGGAAATTGTGTGAGTTAGCATAATTTTTGTAGCAATCTTTTTCGAAATTTTTCCAATTTTCTGCGATAAATATCCGAGAAAATCTCGCAGTTTCCACGATATTTCTTAAGAATGAATAATACGACAAAGGACATATCCTATTTTACTTGTTAATTTCTGAATAGATGAATTAATGTTTGGGATTCATTTTTTTATAGGGAGACAGTGGTGCTCCGATTGTGTGTAATGGAAAATTAACTGCAATACTCGGTACTTCTATGACAACTACAATTGATATGGCAGCAACAGTAGTACTGGTAGCTCCCTACGAGAGATGGATTGGAGATAGGACTTACTAATTCCAAATTTAAGAAATTGATATATTGGCCGGCCCAAAATTTATTAATTTTTAGGATAAGTGTAAGAAATTTGCATTAGTTTCAGAAAATATTTCTTCCTCGTAATTGTTCATGCTGCTCAATTAATAATTCGGCATTTATTCTTCAAATCAATTGGGGAAAAAGATTGGCTCTCATCACTATCTGGTGCAATCACTTCACCGTCAATTTGAGAGTATCCAGAAATTTTCATTTTCACCTTGTTTCTAGTGTAAAGTTGATGAAGAAGAAGAATTTCTCCTTCAGTTTCTCCGTCAGAAAATTATACAAGTTCTCTATTGTACAAATCAGAAGAAGTAGGGAGAGAGTCGAACACGTCGACTGAGATTTTCCGCAGTTTTTTACAGTCCTAGTGCAAATGCAGGCGTGTGGGGAAGAAAAATTGACTCTGCGGAGCCGAAGGGGGGGGGGGGGAATTGAAAGGTTATACAATGGATAAATAAAGAGTTAATTGAAAATATTCTCGATTACAACAATTTTTTGACGGATAGGCTGTTATTATTTTTAATGAAAAATTAAGCTTAAATGTATTCTTCATTCAAATATTTCTAATATGAGTAATAAATAATTCAAAATTAAATTTGAATGGTTACATTTTCTTACGGTTGTCTGAGTTCATCCCCATGCGTTCAAGATCAAATCCTTCAGTGATATTTCAATTAAAATAATGAATTGAAAAAATGATATGAGAAAATATTGGTCGGCTGAAATTAGAAAAATAAGGTGAGGTTAGTCATTTTTACGATTCTGGTATAAGATTTTTTGTGGTGCTAACGTCAGTTTCTACCATTCTAGCTCTCACTTTTTGCTCTTTAAAAAATATATTTTACTATCATCCGCATGAATTAAGGTATGAATAGCACCCGAAATTTCAATAGCAGCAGATTGAAAGAAATTGCAAAAATCTGTTGGAATTCTTCATTCGAACGCTAACTTCTCTCATACAGTTCAAACGCTACAAGATTACTATGCTGCATCCGATTTTTCTCAGATTTTCGTCATAATTTTCTCCCTGTGTGCCAATATATTTGGCAGGAAGGTTCCGAATGGAATTTTCAAACGCTAATTCGATTTTCAATTGCTTCAAACTACGTTAACTCACGAGATTTCGCACAACTCACAGTAATTACTTCTTAAGGTTCTAATCGTTATAGGATAAAAATGGTCTTGTTCAATGCAAAATAAAGTATGTACTTCAGTATGATGAAATAAAAAATGTCTGTAGTCTCAGGAAAAAATAGAAAACAATCGAAATTTCAGATTTTTTTCGAAAAAGGTAATTTTTTATAACAAGAAGAAAAAATAGATGAATCTAGAGAGTCCATTCCCTTCATTATAGCAAATTTTTCGAGCACAAGCTGATGTAAATTAGCCCAGTAGTTTTTAAACAATAAGCATCTTGAAAAAAAAACATTTTTTGCGAATATCTCTGAAACTCCTGGACCGAGTTGATGGAGAAAATTTATTTTCCTCAGAAACTATTCAATTGATTCTGGAGGAAAAATACTGTTTAATTTTTAGAGCGCTAAGTATAGCCAATCGAGAGAAAATTACGATACATGTCAAAACACTCAGGAACACACACACACACCTACAGACATGCTTTAAGAATATGATTCCTCGACGTTTTGGATCATTTGGAGTCATATTCCGATGAAAACTCGAAATTGAAGAATGTTGTGTTGACAATGCTTCCCTTCAGAAGCAAGATGAAAAAAAACAACAATCCCAGCATACTAGAGGAACACCAGTGTTTTTTTGTCAAGGTCTTCTACTCTAGAAAAAACCCTGAGTCATTTTTATTAATATTACGAGCGAAAAGGTAATTCATCAATTCTCTCGGTTATTAATTCTCTGTTACAATTAGCCCTGTGTTACACTGAGAAAAAAAATTTTCGTCTCAAAGAGATGTATTTTGTGCAAGTGAATCTTCTATAGATATAGATGCAGATGATCAATGCTTTTCTGAGACAAACTTTCCATATTTACTCGTACATAATGCATCTCTTTGAGACCAGAATTTATTTTCTCAGTGTAATGACTTCATACGATTCGTTTACTCATTTAGGAAGTTTAGATTGGAGAAAAAATGAAGTATTGAATCATTTAATTTCAATTTTGGTGAAAGTTTTCGATGAAACCGAAGAGCGAATCGTTTCCCAAGATATTCAATTCAAAATGATCGTTTCACATGAATAAAGTAAGAGTACGCGTCTTACTGCAATACGTGCGTCATTATATACATCGTCCAATTATAATCGTACTTCAAAGAGCGAACCGCAACTGCTACTGCAGTATATGGGATACGAAGGTAGAAATTTTTGGATTCGAAATTGAGAAAAGAATATTTGCATCTGGCATTTCTCGTGGTAACGAGAGACTGCAATTATTTCAGTGAAATAGTGACATTCATTAATTTGTTTGACCCCTCGTTACTTGCGTAATGAGCACAGTCTCACCTTTTTTTTATTTCAAGGTTTCAGTCATAATTCTGATAAGAGAATAATTTGCAAAATTTTGAGTATTTCCCTTGAATCCTCTCAAAGGAGGATTTTTCCTAGGAAGAAATTTCTAGGAAGAAATTTTTTCTCAATGGATTCATCAGAGGAGTCCAGGATTCATTCCCGAGTGTAGGTCTCTATGGAAAAATTTGAAAAGAATTGTGAAGGTACTCCAGCATGTTTCAGTTGCTGGCCATTTTTCTTCAAATTTTTCTTTGAAGAGCCTCATTCTTTAAAAGATCCTAATTCATCTTTGCATTCAGGTCCCTTTCGTTTCAATCCCTCCTATAATATTTAGTACTTAAGAAGGAATTGATATAAGTCAATATTAAAATTTGAAAAATTTGGAATGTCCTCATAATGACAATGACGTCACTTAATCGCAATTGAGTTCTCTTGAGTTCAGAGCGGGACTCTGTAATTGTCATTCTGATGGAAGCCTTCAACTACAAATGCGGGATCTTCAAAAATAACTGTGTAGTCAAAAGACTGAAGACCAGCCGTCTGCATTAGGTGCAGCACAAGAGAGAAGAAGAAGGAGCAGTCTAGCGCTCCGATGATTGTTAGGATTACGTTCCATAAAGTTACGTGCTATCTCTCCCACTCTAATTATTTCATGGTCCAGTTAAAATTGATCTCGAAAACGCGGTATTTCAAGTGTATTTTTCGACATATTTCAATATTCTTTGCATTGAACTACGTGCAGGAGTAGATTCCACTGCGCAACGAACTGCGTTCAAAAAGTTGGAATAGGAACCACGCGGAACATTAGGGAATGACCTTGTATGGACATGTGAACTTTGGGGAAATTTTTCTGCAGTCACGTGGAAAAATGAAAGAACAAAGTTCAGAGCTCGAGAGGCACTCGAAATTATTCATATTTTTTACTCAGAATCACTACTTTTTCATCCATTACTTTCCTACACATTCCATTGTGGTATGTAAACAATAATAAATACAAGGTCATTTCTATCTAGAAATATTCGCATAATTCCATCCTTCTGTGATCTTTGAGAAACCAGAATTCTTCTTCGCATTTGAAGAGCATAATTTATAAACTATGCGAATATCTCCTTTGTCTCAAAGATTTTAAGCCACACCCAGTTATTGGTTTTACCCAGTTGTTGGGAGTTTTCATGAACGGGGCACGGCTCAAGCTAACTTTTAATGTTTGTTACAAACAGCACAACAATGCCCCGTCAGTTATAACGTTCGGGGCCTTGCGGCTATTCGTGAAAGGGCCCGTACTCCCTCTCCCCACTTACTCTCTCTCTCTCTATGCCTGCGTGACTGCGTCACCGTTTTATACCTCAAATGCCATGTATTCGCGTCGATTAAAAATACCCGCGTGGATCATGAAACTTTACTTTCCGATCACTTTGCGGTGAATGTGAGAAGTGACGAAACAGGATTATCTTACATGAAAAAGAAAAAAAAACAATTATTATTTTATGATTTTATGATTTATATCTGTTATTCGTTTAGACTCTTTGGCTAAAAGTGTAGATTTTTTTTGAAATATTCCGGGAACAGTGGGGTTGAGAAAAATTTATCAGCGGACTTTTTTTGTGGCTTATGAAAGCTTCTACGTAAAAGAATTTGCAGAAATTTGTTTTCAATCAGAACCAGAATTTTTTCCACAGTGAACGCTTCATTCGAAAATTCAGGATATTTTTTTTGGAGATACTCTAGCATGTCTATATTGTTGGCCAATTTTTCCAAATTTTTTCCTCGAGCCTATGACTTTGCAAATAATTGTGCTTCATTTTATCCTATTTCTCGCAATTCCTTCAATAGTTTTGGGGGTTCAGGTAGTGAAAACGTCATAATTTGTTTTATAAATTTCTCTGCCCATGGAGGATAGAGAGTCTGAAAATCACATGTGAATCATTTTCAAAATATCTCGAAAATATCTCCAAATCCATTTTCTTCCAAAGATATTCGCAAGAATATCTGAATTAGTCCCGGATTGATCTCCCGTCTCTCCACTACCGCATTGTTCTCCCAAACTATTGCGGTCAAATGAAAAATCAAGTGATATAACATTACACATGTCGCCCCTATCGCAACTTGGTCCACTTGCCAATAGTGCGCAACGTCAAATTGACCAGCAAAATATTGCATAAAAAACACGGGTAATTGAATACAGATTATAAGTACGTGAGTAACACGATATTTCAGTCTACGTCGCTTTGTCTCGGTTGATTTACCCCACAAAATCCCACAGATTCGTTTTAACATGCTGAGGAAATATTTTATTTTTCCATTTCTTCATTTAAAATCCCAAGTCAAAGAGAGACAGAAAAAGATATCAGACAAGTGTGACTAGTTGCATTTAAACTCGGTGAAACGTTCACCATGCCGTGATGCTTGTTCAAATGCTGTGTAGTAAGAAATTTTAGTGTTGGACGTTTCAGCTCAATGGAAGTTAAAAGAGGGATATAAAGAGGAATGGCTTGTGCAATTGTTTACCGCCACCTGCACTCATTTCATCACGATATTACTTTTCTCTTCGAAGACCACATCGAAATATTGTGGAAATGATTTATTTATCAATAATTTTCCCATATCTACCACAAACTCAAATTTACACATTCAATAAAAACAATATAATCTCATTTAATCGTTTTACGAGTGGAAGAATAATAATTATGAAATGATTGAAAAATTATTTTTCATGTGAATGTCAACAATGATGATTCATTTTTTTTCTCTCTGTCATCTGCCTTTCTTTATATCTCAATCACAGTAATTAATGGATTTATTGAAGTGCAAGAATTTTCGAAGCATCAGACGATTTATGGGAGTCTCAGAATTAAAAATTTCTCACCGAAAATGTTTTATAAGAATCATTCATGATCGAAAAAACAAAACATATTAGGAAACATCAAAAGTAAGTACTTCGAAATCAGCAATTAAGTATGTATAAGCATGTTAAAAAATTTCGATTTGAGGTTTCAAAATTTTTTTATTGTTAGATTTCTTCAAAGAATTGAACCGTTAAAACGTCCGGACTACATACACTGAGAGAACGATTCGTTAACAGTTAACTCACGGATTGAGTTGAACTGGAAAACTTCACCCGTTTGTACCAAAATCGTATTTTCTTATATTCAACGAATATTATGTGTCCTCAAATACATGAGCCGGTTGACTCAACAGCGCATCAGTTAACTATTAACTAATACGCAGTTCAGACGTCATGCCCCACCTAACTTATATTTTTGTTTGAGATTTGATCTTGACAAATTTTATTAAATAATTTTAATTTCGGATGAGAATATATTTTCTTTATTCCATATGTATGACCTCTCGGCCTTTTACATTTGTTTCCCCCCCCGCTGTATCGCATTCGCCGAGGGACGAGGGAAAACCTCATTTATATTTTCTTGAGGAAAACCTGCCCAGATACAGTCGTCCCTTGCAAGACTCCCGCTCGGTTAGGTGAAACTGTGGAATTAGAGCTTTCAAAATCTTTTTGGCTTCCCCTCGCCGGGATTCGAACCCGGGCCTTCTGCGTGCCAAACCCCCCGCTCTAACCACACAGCCACCACCGTCGGTCGGATGAGAATATAATGAATATAAATAATATTAACACATAAATATATTAATATAGATAGTATATTTTTAATTTTTTTTGTCCTCCATGATGATGAATATTGAATTTTGAGGTTATTGTGATATTGGACAGAAGAATAAATAGTAGGACTCAATCTTCACATTTATTTCCTAAAACAAAACTGTTCTTTAATTTTAATTTTAATATTATGACAATTTACATTTATCTAAAGAGTCTTGTAGGAAATATTTTTACACAAACGTTCCTTTTAATATGAAATCATTTGTTTAATTGCACAAACACATGGATAATATAGCTTGATAGTTAATAACTCAAAATATAGTTTGTTTGAAACACGTAAATAGTAAATCTTAACTAATTAATAAATCCAGTAATTAATATTTGGCTTTGAATAAAGTTCATAAGGTATCTTGATATTAAAATGGCAAAGTCTTTGGTAACAGATGCACACGAGGTGACCCGTCAAGTTTAGCAGTTGAACGCTAAGTGAAGTCCCTTGGGCCTGCAGGGACTTGTCTCCCGTCTATTGCGTCATAAAACGTAAGACAGTGTTGCCAGGGTTGACGTCACGCATTCGGGTTTTCCCGCTCAATGGACCCCTTTGTCCCAAGTGTTGGTCTATCCGAAAATTCCCGAAAATTCTCCCACAGTCTGAAAAAACTTCTAATCAAAAGCGAAACGTCGCGATTTTAGGAAATAAATGTGAAGATTGACTTCTACTATTTATTCTTCTAGTCCAATATCCCAATTACCTAAAAATTCAATAAATAATATATTTTTTACTGATATCAATTTCTTTCAATTGATAGCTCTGTTAATTATAAATAAATCTAAATTTCAGTCAACAGATGGAAAGAAATTTATAGGCTAGGTTAGAGAGTGCAAAGCCGTTCCACTCTACCTACTATAGTGCAGTCACTATCGATTTTGAAGTGTTTAGAAATTTCAGTTTTTCACCTGTTTTTCTTCATTAAATAATAGAGAGAGAGAAAGAAACGTCAGAATGAATCAGTGGGGCAAAATGATCGAGGATTTTTTTTTTAGAGTGAAGGCTTCTACAGAAAAATATGAAAAAAATTATTCAACAATGTGGACATATTGAAACATCTTCAAATTTTTTTCAGATTTTTTCCTTAAGGCCTTCACTTCGAGGAAAGATTCTGGTTAATTTCGGCAATAGAAGTTTCGAGAAAGTTTTCTTGAGACTTACTCATTTCAGGGATATTTATGGATGTATGTGCAGAAATTTGTCATCTCCTTCAACTTCTTGACTGCTGAATTATTTGATCAATGAAAATTGACACGCGCAAAGGAATTCCGTAAATGTCACTCACTTGTGGAAAAAACCATTGAATAACATTTATCATCATAACTGGCTTGTTTATCATCTAAAAATGAATAAAAAAGTACATAAATCAAAGAGAGCACGATAAAAATACCAACTTTTTTTTTATCTTTGTAATCAAATCTCTCGCATAAATTTAATTTCAGTTATTTTTAAATGAAATTCTGCAACCTTTTTTTATCCACACACAATACTCGTAATATAGTAACATCACTGATAAATATTTATTTATTTACTATGTGGAAATGTTTTATAATCATCGTCATGTTAGCTACTGCCACTCGTGGATCTAATTACTAAATCAATAAAAATGATTTTAAAAAAATCAAGAAACATTGTATTAGACTGTAGAATGAATTATGCATCATAATCCTCGTCAATGAAACATCACATAATAAGATTATTAAAATCTTAATTCCTCAATTCCTCATGAATATTAATCAAAATAAATTTCTCGGGAGTGACTTATTAAGTCTCAATATAAAGAAAAGAACACATTGAAATGGCTCAATAAAGAGTGAGAAAATAAAAATTATTGGCAAGAATTTCTCTCGCCGTATAATTGAATAAGTTATGTAATGATTATTCAGCTACTTGACTATTTTTATGGACGAACTAATTCCAATTATTACAGAGTTTTGATTTTACCGACCGTGTATAGATTATATTTATTTTTCGTGACATCACTTTTTGCGGCAATTTGAATCCGATCGCCTCCAAATTTTTTTCTGAAACTTGTGCACTTTAATTAATTCAATTGATTTAATTCTTTAATTTAATTAATTAATTTAGTAATTTAATTTCCATCTTTACGCGATAATATGAGATTTCAACTACTATAGCCTGAATAGGTTCCCTGGCGATTCCATTACCACATTGTTACCACAGACTAGCGTGGTAGTTGCGTGGTCTTGCGTGGTAGTCTCATTTGGCCTCAGAGAACATGAAAAAAGGTTATATTCAGCAGAAATGGCCTATAAGTGCTGAAATATAATCATTTTCGTTTGAAAACGTACTCTGAGGTCTATTAATTGATAAATTAAGGCCCGGTAGTAATAATTTTGTACTCCGATGGCGATTTTACGCCCTCGCGCTCCACGGCCAACGCTGAAGCTTTTCCTCGAAATCTGCGCGGTCGGTAACGAGGAAAGCTTACAGCACGGTGCCGGATTGAACCACATAGTAGGGGCCCCGCTCATAAATATAATTTTTTCACGATGTAGTGATATAAGCCCGTACAAAAATTTAGAGAGGAGAGTGGGGCAGAATCCATTCGAAAATCGAGGTAATTTAAAGCGGAAAACAAGTGCCAGGCGTAATTTTTTTTAATTTTCTGAGAATTAAAATGTTTTTAGGCATTTTTGAGGGTTCAAAAAATATTTTGATATTTTTTTAAAAAGCGGTGGCTTGTAGAAAAAATCGGTAAAAATTCAACAACAATGCAGACATATTTTAGCATCTTTTCAGAATTTCTCAAATTTAAAAAAAAATATTATTTTCCAAAAACATGAAAATTTCAGTTTTTTCACCTTTCTATAAAAAAGGAGTTTTTACCCCCCAAAAAATGCCCAAAAAGATAAATTTCTCAAAAAATCTCGAAAAAATGAATTTTGGAGCTCATTTCCTGCCTAAAGTTTCGTCATCTTCCCAATGATATTTTACTCTAAAACAAAAAATCGCAAAAAAATCCATTGATATTTTTCAGTCAATAGGGGAAAGTGGAACAAAATGGACATTATAATCGAAGATGAGTTTTTCTGATGATTCCATTGGAAAGCTGAGAAAATTTTAGGCGAAAAACTAGTGCCAGACGTAATTTCTTTCATTTTTTTGCGAATTTGAATTTTTTTGGGCATTTTTCAAGGGTTAAAAAAATATTTTTATATTTTTTATAAAAGGGGCGGCTCGCAGAGAAAATCTGAAAAAATTCACCAATAGTACAGACATATTTTAGCATCTTTTCGAATTTTTTCAGATTTTTACTACAAAATGCTGCGGTTTTTAAAAAAAATCATGTTCCAAAAAACATAAAAATTTTAGTTTTTCGTTTTTTCAAGGAAAAAAAACGAGTTTTTACCTCGAAAAAATGCCCAAACAAATAGAATCCTCAATATAAATCGACAAAATGAATTTTGGTGCTCATTTTCCGTCTCAAATTTCCTCAAAGGAATTACGTCTGGCACTTGTTTTTCGCCTAAAATTTCCTAGGCTTCCCCATGAAATCATCAGAAAAACTCTATCACCCATTCAATGTCCATTTTGCCCCCCTTCCCCCTAGTGACTCAAAAATATCATTTTTGATATTTTTTACCGATTCTTTAAATTAATTTTCTTAAAAATCGAAAGGTGAAAAAAACTGAAATTGTTATGCTTTTGCGAGAAATGAAATTTTTCAAGAAAACGGCCATTTGTGAAAAAAAAAATGAAAAAATTTGAAAAGATGCTAAAATATTGTTGGTGAATAAGCATTGTTGGTGAATTTTTTCAGATTTCTTATACGAGCTGCCGCTTTTTAAAAAAAGAGGATGCGTGGGATCCCCGCGCGGTAGAAGTGAAACTTCTTGCCTATGGTATAGATAAAGATAAATTATTCGTATTTCTTCATTGAACAAGGGATAAAATTTTTCGTTAACAAATTATAGTTTTCGTCACAACCAGTATTCAAACCAATAGATTCTTTCAATTCATTGTGTTTGTAAATTCTCGAGAATTGCTCGAGATAGAGCGATTTTGGCACAATCCTTCTGTGTAGGTCTCGAAATTCTCTGGAAAAAAGGATTAGTGCAGCATCGCCGAACCTGCTTAAATTTCGAAATATTCAAAGAGAATTGCTGATAAAATGAAATTGATCCGTCTGAAAATTTTCTTGTATGTATTTTTTCAGCATTCTTTTTTTTACGAATATTTTTGAAATTGAATGGGATAAGAAAGTTTTTCTGAAGACCTTTTTTGTGAACAATTTTGAAAACTGCGTAAACGGTTTCTACAACAATTGCCTTCTTTTGCTCGGTTTCTGAGATATTCATCAAAACACTATGACAAAGCATAGACTTATAGATAGGGTCTCCGTTGTAATGGTTTTTTGAAAGAATCCATCGGAATTTGATGGAGATATGCTCATTCATCTTACTCTCTTTTTAATTCTCGAAATTTTCTACGAAAAAGGATTCGGGTGAATGAACGCTATCTCTCTTAGTTTCTGAAATACTTATAAAAAAGTTTACCGAAAAAAATAGACTTATACCTGGAATTTCTGTTCCAATAATTTTTCATAACTATCTTCGGAGATACTTTGGAAACTAAACGAAATAGAGCTAGTTCATCCCAATCCATTTGTATAGCTCTTAAGACTCTCTATAGAAAAGGATTGTGGTGAAATTACGCCATCTCGCTTACTTTCCGAGATATTCTCGAATTACTGATGATAAGAATTTATATCCTGTTTTATCTCTTACCTATTAGATTGTTCTTCAACGAATACCTCGGAAACTGAGCGCGATACAGGGAATTCGCCTGAATTCTTTTTAGCAGAGAACTCTAAGAGCTACGTGAATGGATGAAGACGATATCGCTCTATCTCCTTCAGATTCCGAGATATTTCCAAAGAATCGTCAGCCTTTCTGACCATTACACTAGCATCTAACATGCTACAGAGAAACTAGTGAATGAATCGACATCGGCTTCCGTCGGCTACCATGCCCCACCGTATAAATTTCGGCTTCGGTACGCCTCGGCTTTCGATTCTTTTCTTAGGACGACTAAACGCTACGTATCTACCTACTCCCCCCCCCCCCCCCCCCCCCACTCCGCTAGCTCCCTCACACCAACTACGAAAGATAGGCTTCCCCCACCACTCAGAGCGGGACCGAACATCAACAACGTATGACTTCTCCTTTCCCCCACTACTCAACTACTGCATTCCCCTCAAAAGTCTACACATCAGCGTGACGCTCGAAAAAAGTTGGTACCCTGCCAAAAGAAGTTTCACTTCAAAAATATCGAAATATTTTTTTAGCCCGAAAAAAGCTCAAAAAATGGCAAAATGTCCTCATGCCTTAAGGAGGTTGAGGAGCGAGCTTGGCGTGGTAGAAGTCTGATCATGTATGGTTTGCCTGAGCCTGTTGGTGAGGACGCTAAGACCAGATCTACAGCTGATGGAACTGCTGTTCGTCATCTTATAAAGCAAGTGGCTCCAGATCTGGTGAAGGAGTTCTCAAACTGTCATAGACTCGGCAAATTTTCACCAAGTCTGGCTCTTCCACGTCCTCTGAAGATTCCGTTTACTAGCAGCCAGCATGCTATTCACTTCACCCAGCAGTTCACGTTGGCGAAGAAGCGTCCATCACCGCCGGTAGCTTTGGCTTCACTTCGAGTTATCTCCGATAGGACGATTCTTCAGAGAAAGGAGTATGCTAAGCTGAAGGGGGAAGTAGAGAGACGTGAGCAGGGAGGCGAGCGGGGCCTGAAGATCACCACGCGGAATGGGTCCTTGATTATCACCCAACGCCAGGATACAAGCACAATTCCACCATCGAGATCTCAGTCTTCTGCTCCCTCTATTACCATCCATGCTCCTTAATGCCAAAGTACTCACTTGTCCTGATTGATGCCACGCTTAGGGATTGCGCTAATTAGCATTTTTTTATTTCATCATTATATCTTCGAGATTAGGTGTCTCGGTTAGCGGCGGGCACGAACTGTCACTATTTAATACTTATCATATGCATTACTATTGGTTGTCCGCTGCTATTGGGTCATCTGATGTTTTGAGTACCACTGGTGTCCTTGCGGCGCAATGCTATTATTACCTAATTATCATTAACTCAAAAATCTCATTGTATTAACTAGTTTTCACTTTATCTTCGAGCGTTTCTCCCTGAGGTTGATATTATCAATGACAGTTATAATTGAATGGTTACATTATTACTTGTGACTCTATCTGTAAAACATTGTTGCTATGTTCCTAACACCTTGTACATATTATAGTTGCAATTGACTTTCGGTCACTATTTTCTACTTTGTATGAGCATGTGTATAAATCAATTTCAACCCTGTTATTGGCCTCGGCTGTTGGGTTGTGGTTCACAATAAATAAATAAATAAATAAATAAGATCTTCATTTTGCCCCACTTTCCCCTATTGACTCAATGATACCCATTTTTTTAACGAATTTTTGTTACAGAGTAGAATATCATTGGAACGATGAGGGAATTTTTGGCGAGAAATGAGCACCAAAATTCATCTTTTTTGAGAATTCTATTGTTTTGGTCCTTTTTTCAGGGTAAACACTACTTTGTCTTAAAAATCGGAAGGTGAAGAAAAATTTTCAAAGGATGCAGACATATTTTCGCATTTTCTTAAATTTTTCCCCATTTTTTCTACAAGCCACCGCTTTTCAAAAAAATATCATGAAATAGGTCCATTTTGCCCCGGTTTTTCCTAGAAAATTTCTCATTTCCTCATTAAATATTCAAAGCGCCTTATTAACTAATTGAGTTGTTCAGTGTACGAACTAAATTATTTACAAAGCTTTGCATTATCTTTTTTTAATGGATACAGTTTTCTTATCAGCTGGATGGCTATCACCGTTGAGCCTAGTGTGCAAAATAGGTTTTTCAATTTTATCAAGAAAATTTCTCATTTTCTTGATCATTTTTGATTTACCAATCACGTATTTAATCGTATTTTTCATATTTTTTCTGTAATTTCGGTTTCTACTCTCTGTTACCATTTTAATTCAGGATTTTTTTTCAGAATAAATGGCTTCATGAAGAATTCTGAAAAAATTTGGAAAGATGCGAAAACATGTTTCCATTATTGTGTAATTTTTTCAGAGTTTTCTTATGAAGATGCCCATTTCCTAAAAATTCCCTAAGAATTTTGACAAATAACTTTCTTGAAAATCAAAGGCCTTTCCTCTTAAAAAATGCGTCAAAAAATCAAATTCTCTAAAAATTCGGAAAAATTACGCTTTCCCGCCTGAAATTCCCTCAGCTTCCAAATGAAATCATTAAAAAAAATAGAATATTCTTTTGCCTCTCAAAAAATGCTTCAAAAAAATCGAATTCGCTAAGAATTTTCAATGGAATCATCAGAAAACATTGTAGAAATGGATTTCCTCGAAGTCAAAAATCAAAAAATGGCCCAAGGCTGGTCCAAAAAACTAAAAATGGCCCAAGGTTGGGCCAAAAATCAAAAAATGGCCCCAGGTTGGGCCGAAAATCGAGGAATGGCCCAAGATTAGGCCAAAAATCGAAAAATGGCCCAAGGTTGGGCCAAAAATCGGAAAATGGCCCAAGGCTAGGCCAAAAATGAAAAAAAAGCCCAAGTCTGGGCCGAAATTCGAAAAATGGCCCAAGTTTGGGCCAAAAATCAAAAAATGGGCCAAGGTTGGGCCGAAAATCAAAATATGGAGTCTGTAGGGGCCAGAAATGGACATATGACTCCATAAAGGCGGAAATTGAGAATCAAGCCTTTATGAAAGCTGAAACTCAGAATCTAGCCTCTTCACAGGCTGAGCCTTGAAATCTATCCTTTTTCAAGGATAAAACTGAAAATCTAATCTTCATAAGAGCTAAAGCTCAGAATATAGTTTCTGCAAAGGCTCAAATTCAAGATGAAGCCCCTATAAAGTCTCAAACTCAAAAACTAGCCTCTGCGATGACTGAAATTCAAAATCGAGCCTTTATCAAGGCTAAGACGGAAAACCTAGCCATTAGAAAATGATTAGATATGAATGTAGCCTTGGGCCCTCGCTAGGGGCCAAAAATCAACAAATGGCCGAAAGTTGGGCCAAAAATCGACAAATGGCCCAAGGTTGGGCCAAAAATGTAAAAATGGCCCAAGTTTGGGCCACAAATCGAAAAATTGCCCAAGGTTGGGCCGAAAATCGAAAAATGGCCCAAGATTAGGCCAAAAATCAAAAAATGGCCCAAGGCTGGGCCGAAAATCGAAAAATGGCCCAAGGTTGGGCCAAAAATCAAAAAATGGGCCAAGTTGGGTCAAAAATCGAAAAATGGCCCAAGGCTGGGTCGAAAATCGAAAAATGGCCTGAGGCTGGGCCAAGAATCGAAAAATTGCCCAAGGTTGGGCCGAAAATCGAAAAATGGCCCAAGATTAGGCCAAAAATCAAAAAATGGCCCAAGGTTGGGCCAAAAATCAAAAAATGGCCCAAGGCTGGGCCAAAAATCGAAAAATGGGCCAAGTTGGGTCAAAAATCGAAAAATGGCCCAAGGCTGGGTCGAAAATCGAAAAATGGCCTGAGGTTGGGCCAAGAATCGAGAAATGGCCCAAGGTTGGGCCGAAAATCAGAATATGGAATCTGAAGGGGCCAGAAATGGGAATATGACTCCACAAAGGCAGAAATTGAGAATCTAGCCTTTATGAAAGCTGAAATTCAGAATCTAGCCTCTTCACAGGCTGAGCCTTGAAATCGATCCTTTTTCAAGGATAAAACTGGAAATCTAATCTTCATAAAAGGTAAAGCTCAGAACCTAGCCTCTGCAAAGGCTCAAATTCAAGATCAAGCCCCTATAAAGTCTCAAACTGGAAAACCAGCCTCTGCAATGGCTAAAATTAAAAATCGAGCCTTTATCAAGCCTAAGACGGAAAACCTAGCCTTTGGAAAATGATTAGATATAAATGTAGCCTTGGGCCCTCGCTAGGGGCCAAAAATCAACAAATGGCCCAAGGTTGAGCCAAAAATCGAAAAATTGCCCAAGGTTGGGCCAAAAATCGAAAAATGGCCGGAAGTTGAGCCGAAAATCGAAAAATGGCCCAAGGTTGGGTCAAAAATCGAAAAATGGCCCAAGGCTGGGTCGAAAATCGAAAAATGGCCCAAGGTTGGGCGAAAAATCGAGAAATGGCCCAAGGTTGGGCCGAAAATCAGAATATGGAATCTGAAGGGGCCAGAAATGGAAATATGACTCCACAGAGGCAGAAATTGAGAATCTAGCCTTTATGAAAGCTAAAACTCAGAATCTAGCCTCTTCACAGGCTGAGCCTTGAAATCTATCCTTTTTCAAGGATAAAACTGAAAATCTAATCTTCATAAAAGCTAAAGATCAGAATCTAGCCTCTGCGAGGGCTCAAATGCAAGATTAAGCCCCTATAACGTCTCAAACTCAAAAACCAGCCTCTGCAATGGCTAAAATTCAAAATCTAGCCTTTATCAAGGCTAAGACGGAAAATCTAGCCTTTGGAAAATGATTAGATATAAATGTAGCCTCGGGCCCTCGCTAGGGGCCAAAAATTAACAACTGGCGCAAGGGAGGTCCGAAAATCGAAAAATTGCCCAAAGTTGGGCCAAAAATCGAAAAATGGCCCAAGGTTGAGCCAAAAATCGAAAAAGTGCTCAAAGTTGGGCCAAAAATCGAAAAATGGCCCAAGGTTGAGCCAAAAATCAAAAAATGGCCCAAGGTTGGGCCAAAAATCAAAAAATGGCCCAAGGGTGGGCCAAAAATCGAAGAATGGCCCAAGGCTGGGCCAAAAATCGAAGAATGGCCCAAGGTTGGGCCAAAAATCAATAAATGGCCCAAGGTTGGGCCAGAAATCAAAAAATGGCCCAAGGTTGGGCCAAAAATCGAAGAATGGCCCAAGGTTGGGCCAAAAATCGAAAAATGGCCCAAGGTTGGGCCAAAAATTGAAAACTGGCCCAAGGTTGGGCCAAAAATCAAAAAATGGCCCAAGGATGTGCCAAAAATCAAAATATGGAATCTGTAGGGGCCAAAAATGGAAATATGACTTTATAGAGGCTACAATTGAGAACATAGCCTCCATCAAGGCGGAAATTGAGAAACTAGCCTGTATAAAAGCTGAAACTCATAATCTAGCCTCTTCACAGGCTGAGCCTTTAGATGTATACTTCTTCAAGGATAGAACTGAAAATCTAATCTTCATAAAAGCAAAAACTCAGAGTCTAGCCTCTGCCAAGAATTAAATTCAAGATCAAACCCCTATAGAGTCTCAAACTCGAGAACTAGCCTCTATAATGGCTAAAATTGACAATCTAGTCTCTATCAAGGCTAAGACGGAGAAACTATCCTTTAGGAAATGATTAAATATAAATCTAGCCTTGGGCCCTCACTAGGGGAGAAAAACCAAAAAATGGCCCAAGATTGGGCCAAGAATCGAAGAATGGCACAAGGTTGGGCGAAAAATGAAAAAATGGCCCGAGGTTGGGCCAAAAACGGAAAAATGGCCCAAGGTTGGGCCAAAAATCAAAAAATGGCCCAAGGTTGGGCCAAAAATCAAAAAATGGCCCAAGGTTGGGCCAAAAATCAAAAAATGGCCCAAGTGTGGGCCAAAAATCGAAGAATGGCCCAAGGTTGGGCCAAAAATGGAAAAATGACCCAACATTGGGCCAAAAATCAAAAAATGGCCCAAAGTTGGGCTAAAAATCAAAAAATGGCCCAACATTGGGCCAAGATCGAAAAATGGCCCAAAGTTGGGCTAAAAATCAAAAAATGGCCCAAGGTTGGGCCAAAAACCAAAAAATGGCCCAAGATTGGGCCAAAAATCGAAAAATGAACCAAGGTTGGGCCAAAAATGAGAAAATGGCCCAAGGTTGGGCCAAAAATGGAAAAATGGCCCAACATTGGGCCAAAAATCAAAAAATGGCCCAAAGTTGGGCTAAAAATCAAAAAATGGCCCAAGTTTGGGCCAAAAATCAAAAAATGGCCCAAGGCTGGGTCAAAAATCAATAAATGGCCCAAGTTTGGGCCAAAAATCGAAAAATGGCCCAAGGTTGGGCCGAAAATCAAAAAATGGCCCAAGGCTGGGCCAAAAATCAAAAAATGGCCCAAGGTTGGGCCAAAAATGAAAAATGGCCCAAGGTTGGGCCAAAAATCAATAAATGGCCCAAAGTTGGGCCAAAAATCAAGAAATGGCCCAAGGTTGGGCCAAAAATCAAAAAATTGCCCAAGGTTGGGCCAAAAATCAAAAAATGGCGCAAGGCTGGGCCAAAAATCAAAAAATGGCCCAAGGATGGGCCAAAAATGAAAATATGGAATCTGTAGGGGCCAGAAATGGAGATATGACTTTATAGAGGCTACAATTGAGAACATAGCCTCCATCAAGGCGGAAATTGAGAAACTAACCTGTATAAAAGCTGAAACTCATAATCTAGCCTTTTCACAGGCTGAGCCTTCAGATGTATACTTCTTCAAGGATAGAACTGAAAATCTAATCTTCATAAAAGCGAAAGCTCAGAGTTTAGCCTCTGTCAAGAATTAAATTCAAGATCAAACCCCTCTACAATGGTTAAAATTGACAATCTAGTCTTTATCAAGGCTAAGACGGAGAAACTATCCGGTAATCGACTAGTTTTACTCTGCCAAATATTATAAAAATTGTTAATAATTTTACCCACTTTTTGAATTGACTTGATGTGTTTTGATGTAGTAGAGATCGGTAGCGAGAATTCGAGGCAAGCCGACAGAATCCTAATTAAATTTTAACCAAAAACAACGGACTTTTGTTGGAAGTCAATAACCAATTTAGCCAAAAAAAAAAAAAACAACAATTAAATGAAATTGAGATTATCACCACGTTTTGCGTAACCCAAGGCCACGACGGGGACGTAGTGGTGCATAGGCCTCGAAAAAACCTATCACGACCTATCCTATGCGACACTCGGGATTTTGATGAAGAAATTTATTGACTTAAACACCGCTCACCTTCATTGAGCATTAAAAATTTTAATTTTTTAACTTATTAAGAAAACAAGTACATAGAGCATTAAAATGTACATTTGACGTACTTTTTCCTCTGGTCAATAACTTGTACACATCGCGTGGAACAATATCAATCAAAAATTACCTCATACCAAATTGAAACGAAAAAAAGCGAAAAAAACCTCAATAAATTTAATACGGATTAAATGAAACTTCGAAATACTCATCTGAAATTTGGATTTTCCAAAAAAAAAAAAACCATTCGCAGTGGTGGCAACTAACTTTTATTACAAAACACACAGTTTTGATGTTTCACTGCAGAGAACCAAAATCATACTGGTCTAGAAAAGGCTCATTTGGTTGAATTACCAAATTTGCCGTTCTCTTAAGACCATTGGTCTCTGTTTATCATTGTGTTTTCACACCAACTGTCTTTGTCAGGAAGAAATCGATTATTTCAAGACTACCTCACCTCTCATCCCACCCCCTCTCCCACACTCAATCAAAACAATGAACTCTACTCTCTTTTATATTTAATATTTTTCTATATTACTCTAAAATAAAATTTGATTAAGCAAGAATGTAATATTCATTGAGTTGTTAAACACAATGAATAAAATTCAAGTTTTTTGACTCGAAATTCACAACTCCACTTATTTTGTAGAAAAAAATTTTTGTAATCATAATTTTCGGAAATCAAACTCAATGCGAACCTAGAATATGCGCACTGAGCATGACGGATGAAAAAAATTGCAAAGAAAACAATCAAAACACTAATTTTCAGTTGGCAGAGCTATAGTACTCAATTACCAACTATCCTTTAGAAACTGATTAAATATGAATCTAGCCTTTGGCCCTCACTAGGGGAGAAAAACCAAAGAATGGCCCAAGATTGGGCCAAAAATCAAAAAATGGCCCAAGGTTGGGCCAAAAATCAATAAATGGCCCAAGGTTGGGCCAAAAATCAAGAAATGGCCCAAGGTTGGGCCAAAAATCAAAAAATGGCCCAAGGCTGGGCCAAAAATCAAAAAATGGCCCAAGGTTGGGCCAAAAATCAAAAAATGGCCCAAGGTTGGGCCAAAAATCAAAAATTGGCCCACAAATCAAAGAATCACCCAAGGTTAGGCCAAAAATAGAAAAATGGCCCAAACTTGGTCCACAAATCAAAATATGGCCCAAGGTTGGGCCAAAAATCGAAATATGGAACCTGTAGGGGCCAGAAATGGAAATATGACTTCATAGAGGCTTCAATTGAGAACCTAGCCTTTATACAGGCTGAAATTCAGGATCTAGCCTCCATAAAAGCTGAAACTCAGGATCTAGCCTCTTCACAGGCTGAGACTCGAAATCTATCTTTTTGCTTCCGAATGGAAGCTATGTAATCATGAAAATTTTCGATTGTAATTTTTTTGATAGAAGATTTTTCAAATGGTCTAAAAAGAGAGAAAATGTTATTTTCAGCGCATGTCTGTGTGTGTGTGTGTGTGTATGTGTGTGTGTCTGTATGTGCATAAAAGTCTCAACTACAGCAAAACGGTTTCATAGAAAAATTTCATATTTTGTGGCGAACTTTCTCTCGATGAACTCTATTCTTCAAGCTTCATTTGAAGAGAATCCGATCGGTACTTTTTGAGATATGTCCATTCTTCGAAAATCAGTTTTTGATGGAATTTCTGGAAACTATTCAACTGATGTTATTCATACTCATTTATTATCTCGAGAGTTTTATCAGCTAGATGCCTGTCAATTTTGAGCTCATGTGCATGAATAGTTCTTGAGTTATCGCTGTTTTAGTGAAATTTACAAAATTTGATATTTTGATGATGGTTTCGAAAAAGTTGTATCAGTGCTTTTGAGGGTATTCAAGCTCTGAGTGAATAGAGAATGAAATGTTACATTGATTGAAATCACTAATAGTTCTGCCAAATCACTAGATTAAAAAAGAATTCATGAAATACATCCACCTGAGAAACTCCTGTTTCCAGCCATTATTGAGTTCTATACTTCAATGGATGACGAATTCATAAGCGAATGTTATCTATCGCTAGTATATTATAATACTCGAATAATGATATATTATATCATCTGAGTATCAATGAAAAGTCAGAGTTGTAATAAACGAATTGTCATGAACAAATGATCTCTACAACTAGAGAGCAGGAAGAAACGAATAACTTCAACCAATTTGAATAACAACTGATTATCGATTAGTAAACAAATGGATAAATACGAAAAAGACAATTACAGAATATCTGAAAAATCAGATGGAAACATCCATTAAGAATTACACGATAATTGTTGACAAATTGAATGAATAACTTCCATTCGGAAGCATATTGCTAAAGTATTAGCAGAAAAAGCTGTATCAGTTAGACAAGCAATACTATTATCCACTTGTTTTTTATCACAATATGAATAATAACAAAGATGAACGATCAAGTTTCAGGATATCATTGTTTATAAAAAACTTGAATTCACCCTTTCCCCATTACCGAAATAATCAAAAAACCTTTTTATTTCAAATTGGTGTAGGAATGCGCTGAGAGAGAACCACTGCTTACCATCTTTTGAAGACACTGATACCATCCATCGGCTCAACCAAAGTTGGCGCTTCTTATCTCTCCGTTAGATGGCTACACCAATTCATTCCGACTATTTTATCTCTTCTCATCAAACTATTTATTCATTAATTATTCTGCTTCAGAGTACTTTTCTAAACAAAAATGATTATATTCCAGCACTCACATTTCATTTTCTACTAAATATAATCTTTTTCTACGTTCTCTGAGGCTAAATAAGACTACCACACAGGTCCACGCATCTACCACGCTGTTCCGTGGGAACCGAATCGCCAGGGCAGGAACAAAAAAATGTTCCTTTAATTTTTGCTGAAACTTTGTTGATTCGGGAAAAAAAACGGTTCGGCCGATTGGCTTGAAAATTTAGGGGGTGTTTCAGTACACAGTAAACTAGAGAAAAACATTAAAACATTCGCAGTTTTCACAAAATTCGCGAAATTTAGGGCAATTTTCAAAAAAGAAAAAAAACTTCATTTTTCGGTACTTTTTCGAACCAATTTTAAAAGTGGAAGAAAATTTTTCTTCAATGCAGCAGTGCAAGAACCTTACAGGAAATTTATTCAAGTTTACGAATCTCATCATCCGCTCGCTGTGCGATCAGTAGTTTCTGAGATATCAACGATTAAATACAAAAGAGTGTTTTTTGATTCAATTCACGATATCTCCGCAACAAATGGTCGTAAGGGAAAAAAAAAAAAATTGAAGCTGAAAGGTCAGGCTACATGATCCTGATAAGGTTCGAGTCGAAAAAAATTTTTTCAAGTCCGTGGAAAAATTTGAAAAAAACGAAAAAAAATTTGTCCGCTTTCAACCCTCTTATCTCGTTATAACAGATGCTCAAAAAAAATTTCCATCTCAAGATTTAGAAAGTAGAGACTTCAAGCTTTCCAACCATTTTTTCTTCATTCCGATCCGATGATTTTCGGCGAAGTTACAGCCATTCGAAAATCACGAAAAAAACTGACAAAATTTACTGTTCCCTCAATTTTTTAGCTGAGTGTATTTTCGAGATAACTTAAAATTAAACAGTTTTATTAATGTATTCTGCAAAATTAGGGGCTGCATTTCCATTTCTTTACTTTTCCATATATTGAGGACCACCTCCTCAACCCCTACAAAAGTTTCCAACTCCCTCAGATCATATGCGCATTCTCTCTGATTTTTTTTCCGAATTATTCACAAAAAACTTGGAAAGAAACGGTTTTATTAATTTATCCTCGAGAATGAGGGGCTGTCTTTCCATTTTCATAATCTTTCGTGTATGGAGAACAACCTCTCCAACCCCCTTAAAAATTTTCAACCCCCTCGGATCATGCGTGCAAGTTCCCTGAATTTTTTTACATTTTTTTTGAGAAAAGTTAAGATTAAGGACATCATAGTGGCAGGTTCAAATGATCGACTTTTTTTTTTTTCCTCTTAGTTATTATAATTACTATAACTATTTCGATTTTTCAACATTTTACCGATACTAGAACGATGTCCGAGATGATGAATTTTTAATAAATAATATTATGAATATTCAATATTGTTCCGCATTTGACTCACGCTGTCCCAGCATCGAGGACTGGGATTGGAGGATTCTCGGATTTCAAATACCAATATGGCCGCCATTGATGTTTTCATGCAATCAATTGAATTAATCGTCACTATATGTCCGGTAACATACATTTTTCACGATTTCAAAAAAAAATAGACATTCTGACGAACAAAAAACATATAAGGTTATATAAAGAAAAAATAGGTCTGTGACCATGAACTTTTGCAGTGAAACTGAAACTGAGCCTCGCTTATGGAGTTTCCATGTTAATTTAATTATTTTCAAAAATTAATTTTGGCCTTATTTGTCCGGTAACATGGGGTAAACAAAATTTTAAAAAAATCTACTCATGCCATTCTATCGAAAGTGACCAAAATTGAGAAGGAAAAATAGATTGTCCGAACCACTATGACATCCTTAAACGGCTTTATTTTTTTTTTTTGTTATTATTTCACCTCCGACGGCCACTGACATGGCACAGTGTGTGGGCCACTCAGCGGTACAGTCACTGCCGAAAGTTTCAGCCCGCGGCTGCTAGGATTGGCGGCCAGTTTCAGTGACATTCATTTCATATGTCTGAATTTGACATTTTCATGATTTTCAAGATCTAAAAGCTGTCTGATTATTAAGATGGGACACTGAATTTGTCTGATTTCAATTTTTTCTATGTATGGGCAACCTATTGTATCATGTCCACCCGTTTTCGGGCAGATTGCTATGATACCGGTCGGTAAAATTTTTTGACATTTTCAAAAAAGCCTCAAAATGAAAAATACTCAGATTTTTTTCTGAAAAATGACTTTTTCGCATAAACTAGCTCGAATATACTGATAAAACGGGTTTTCAGACGGGTTGGTATGATGTTTTTTTCAAAATGGTCGCCTGACTATGACCGACACTATGGACGTCTGAAAAATATCTTTTCAGTATATTGGATTCATCATTCAACAATATTTCAAAAATCAGACAGATTGCTATAATACAGGTTGGCAAAATTTGTTGACATTTTTGGAAAAGCGGCCAGGTCAAAGGTGGCACGGAAAATTTCTGAAATTTGGATTTTTTGGTTCCGGGTGATCATATCTATCAAGGCTATACGTTTTTGGCCAGGTTGCTATGATGCAAAAATCTTGGTCGTGGGCTCCTGTACTATAAGGTGAATACTCCATTCTACAGTGTTCCATTGTTCTACTTTGCCCCGCCCCCCCCCCCCCCCTACTAAATGAAATCTCTTCCTGGAATAATTGTTGGAAACCGTTCACTTACCATTTCATTTAGCATGTGCACAACGCCAATTTTCCACCGAGTTTCATCGGAAATTTTGCTGATAAGTTTGATGTTAACTCCTCGGAAAGTTTTATCTGCAATTCTGCGGATACTTCCAACGGCAAATTGCCGGATGTTTTGTCTACAAATTTCAATGAAAAAAGTAACCGACATTTTTCCGGTATATTTAAGGTGGAATATTGGAGATAGTTTTGATGATGAAATTGCTGATGAATTTGGTCAGGAGTTTTGGTGATAGATGTTGCCATTAACCAACCTCAAGATTCGGGATAATTCTCCTGATAACTTTGATGTTTTATATTTTTATGATATCTCAGTTGCGGCAATATCGTCCGCAATTTTGTCGACAATTCTGCAGCAACATTCCGGATCTGATGTCAACAATTGTTCGACAATATGCCGGTAATTTGTTTTATGGGTTTCTCAAGTGCCCATGATAGTATGAATTATTATTTATTTCATATCAAAGTCAGCTTGGAGTTAACATGGTGTGAAAATTAGTAATAAATTCTTTATAAAGATAAATTGTAAATATCATTTAATAAAAAGTTGAAATTTTCCCAAAGCTTTTTTTTTGTTCCATTAGGAGATGGTTGGTCTTTACTCTTCAACTGAATTCCAAAAATTGACTAGAATGAATAGGATTCTTTGCGAAAAAAAACAAGCAGGCGTCAACTCCTTGTGGGTTATTTGAATTCTCAGATTTAATATCCCTCCAATACAATTGGCAGTACGCTTCCGAATGGAATTTTCAATCTCTAATCCAATAATGACCATTTTAATTGACATGAATCACGTTAACTTTCGTTCACAGACACGTAAAATATTTTCCAATCGTCATATCAGGATGAGAATGGTCTCATTTTATTCGGAAAATTATATATTTTATTATGATGAAATAAAAACAATATGTGTTCTTGAGAAAAAACTGAGAAAAATTTACATTTCCGATTTTTTATAAAAAAGTTATTTTTTTCAAAATGAAAATAAATACTTTACCGATCAATTGGGAATCCGGAGAGTACATTCCCTTCATTATAGCGAATTTTTTAAGTCCAAGTTGGTGCAAATCAGTCGCGTAGTTTTCGAGAAATATGCCTTTAAAGAAAAATCATTTTTTGCGAATATCTCAGAAACGGCTGGACGTATTTTGCTTAGTTTCAATAGCAATCCGTACCTTCATCAGATATACAAACTGACAAAATTTGAAGTCTCTATCTCAAATACTTATCGAGTTATCGTTCCGCTAAGATATGAACTGAAAATCACTAAAATTAAAATAATTTCCAAAACTAAGAATCAGAGAAAAATTTACCAACAGTCAAAAATGTGAGTTTTAATGAGATGATTATCATAGCCCAAACTGGGCGCTACCAATTAATTTTTCAAAATTCAAAAAACGCTTTTTTGAAAATTCGATTTTTCTCGGAAACTATTCAACCGATTTCGCTGAAATTTTTATGACAGTATTGTGCACGCAGAGGAAAAATACTGTCGAATTTTGAGAGCGCTATGCATAGCCGTTCTAGAGAAAATGACGATACATGGCAATATACTCAGACACACACAGTCACACACATACACACATACAGACATGCTTTAAAAATATGATTTTTCGACGTTTTGGATCATTTGTAGTCATATTCCGATGAAATCTCGAAATCGAAAAATCCGACGAAAACAATGCTTCCATTCGGAACCAAAAATATGTTAATGTTTGAAAGTGGGCTGAAATTATGAAAAAAAAAAATGCCTGAGTGGAATCGAACCCACGATCTTCGCATTACAAATCTATTTTCCGCACGCTACGCGTGCGGTCAGTGGCAGTTTCCCCACGTTGTGCTTAAAAAAATTGTACCTTACACGTGCGGTAAAGATTTTCAGACTCGTCTGATTACAAAACTCGCCTTGGGCTCGTTTTGCAACCTCACACTCGTCAGAATAGTATATTACACATCTAGGGCGGGAAGAAGGCAAGTTCGACAAAAATTTGCCCCCGGAGCGGAGCGAGGGTGTCAAATTTTTGTCGAGGTTGACTTCTGTCCGCCCGTGGTGTGTATGCTATTTTTTGCATTGACGAAGCGGAAAACAGACGTTTTTAACCGAGCGAAGCGAGGTTGGACACGTCGTTTTCCGCCCGACGATGCAAAAAAGTACTTTACCGCACTTGTTAGGTATTATACTATACCCACCTTCTGCGCTATCAGAAGGATTCTTACATATTATCCAACGTTGATTCTTATAATCACATTGCAGCCTACTCCGGAATAAAATTTTTGAGTCTTTTGAGAGTCTTTTACGGTCTTCAAAGACTCCCAGAAAGACTTTTCAGTCTCTGGAGTGTCTCGCAAGTCCCGCAACTGTCTCTATTGTCTCTCGTGTCTCTCTGTGTCTCTCCCGTAAGGACTTCTATCTTTGCTGGTCTCTCCCGTAAAGACTTCTATCTTTGCTGGTCTTTCCCGTAAGGACTCGAATCTTTGTTAGGCTTTCAATGAATTTATGGAGATGTACAAAGACATGAGTCCTTACGGGAGAAACTGAAAAATGAATCAACTCTTTCATTTTAACTTAATAATTTTTAAGTTCTAAATTTTTACAATATTTGGAAATTATGTTTTTTTTTCATATTTGACTTCAATCAAAATTCCCAACATTAAGGGAAACTAGGGTGAAACGTACGTAAGGGATAAATGGATACATTTCATAGTCTTGGTGTTTATACTATGAAAAACTTTTGAAATTGATAAAAATATTGAAGATGGGTTTTTTTCTCTTGATTTTATTAGAAAGCTGAAAAAATTTGTGCTGAAAATTATGTGTCTGAAATTTTTTGTTTTAATTTTTTAATTGTTCAATTTTCGATCCTCCACTCAATAGAAATTTGCAGTCGTTATTCTTTAAAAATTGAAAAAGAAATATGCGATGCATATTTGAGCCCAATTGAGGAAAGGAAAAGTATATGTTTCAGATTAGCAGCGAGCAACGGGAGAATTTTAGGCGATCACCAGAGTTAAGCAGCATCGAACACAGTCAGTACTTGGATGGGTGACCGCCTGGACTATCTCAAGAACTACCGGACCGATTTCCTTTTTTTTTTTTCATTCACTTCATCTTTATGTGATTATAATGATTGTCATGATAGGTGATTTTTAATGATATAATTAGGCGAGAAATAGGAAAAAACGTTAATTAGCAGCATGAGAATCGTGGTCGCGACGAGACGAGGGACTGAGTCTCTGCGCTGAAGACTCTGGGGTGCGATTCTCAGGGACTTGCGGAAGTGTGGAAGGTCAGTTCATGCTTGAACCAGCAGAGGGATACGACTGATACAATTCAATAGTGAGCATGCAACTCATTGAATGACGATACGTCATGGGATGAATGAAGTGTCATAGACTAACACTCACAGTTGTAGGGCATCAATCAACCATTTATTATGGTCATGATTAACCACGTCGTAATGCATGAAGAGTTTGATGATGAATTTTCAATGCCATTGTTAGATTTTGACTGTTCATTAGCCCATGGCTTACTATAATTCAATGAGTTGCATGCTCACCATTGAATTGGATCAGATGTAGCCATCTGCGGGCCTCATTGTGTACTTACCTTCCACACTTCCGCCAGTCCCTGAGAATCGCACCCCTGGTTCGTTGAGCAGGGACTGAGAATCCCTGTAGGAGAGACACGTGTCCCGTACGGGAGGTCAGCAAGGTGTCTCTGGAAAGTCCCTGCCATGGCGCGAATAGGGACTCTGTAGAGACCGGGACAGGAGTCTTTCGACCACTGAAAGACTCGATTTTTTTCATCCCGGGTACATTCCTTAGTAAATTTGAATTCAATTAGATTTTTTGCCCATGGGGCTGGAAAAATGGGTTTCTAACCTCACTTTGCTTGGTTGAAACGCATTTTCCCAGCACCCTCGGGCAAAAAAATACTATACGCACCATGGGTGGATAAAAGTTAATTTTGTTACGTGTGGTCCCTTCTAGATTGGCTTACAGGACTCTGCAATCTAGGCCCACAGTCCTTTTTTGATGATTCTATGATTCTCCTTAGCAGCTCTCCGACTAGCTCGATGTTCGAGAGCTCACGGGTGGGTTTCACTCGGCTTCCGGGATTTTTGGGTGATATTGGGAGGTCTCAAATGATAACAAAGGATATAACTGATAAAATGGGTTATATAATGTTCAATTCGTTTTCACGTGAATACAAGGGTTAGTTTTGGGTCCACTCGCGGAGCTGATTATACGCGATGTGTTTATGTTGAAGTCTTTCCGCGGTCTTTTTCCAGTGGACGCCCGGAGGTGTCCACTGGTCGAGAGTAATCCCCGGAGTGACGACTTGTTGTGTCCGTCACATCATTCTCCAAAATTGCTGGATAAGCATTCTCACGCTTTGGCCAGTCTTTCACAGCAAAAAGACGGGCAAAGCGAATTCTCATAGTCACACAGTTCGAAAGATGAACTAGACTCATATTCGCGGCCGAAAATGCTTATCCCGCGTTTTTTGTAATTTTTTTACATAAAAATGGCTCACTTTATTTTTCTCATCATTTATTTTATAAAAGATGAGGAAAATAGGCGTAATAAGCACACTTAGAAGTCACAGTCGATTCGCAGTCGAGCGTTTTGCTAGGACGAATTGTATAAAGTCTTAATTCATCTTTCCGTCACATTTGACAATTACTCATTCAAAAGTAGTATTATTGTATTAATTTAAGAATAATATATTCGTAGCAAATAAAGTCGATTAAGACTAATATGCACGTAGCAAATAAAGTTATTCAAAGGTCCATTCCACGTGTTTCAAGTTCTCTTATATAATCATCAAGGTTATAATCATCCATTTGATGGTATTCCAATGAAATGAATCCTGAATGATGTTTCGAACCTCGATGATACATTTTAAGTCCAGACAATGCTTTCATTTTCTTAGGTATCAAATATGAGGGAGCATCAAACAGTGGTAGAGTTGATTGTCCAAAATCCGCATCAAGACGTGATTGTTGAAATTTAACATGAGTATATCCTGGTGGAGATGGTTCAGTGTCATTTGCTTTATCAGTTTGAATTGGATTCACCGGTTCAAATTGTAATTCGTTCCTAGTAATTGAAGAATTGATGATGAAATATAGATATAAAATCACTTAGTATAACAAAAGTTATCATGAACTCATTCCAAACGAAATGATACATACTGAAAATCATGTTGATACACGTTATTAGGGCTGCTGCTTCGAAAATCTCTAAAGCCACCCTCGACATCAAATGACGATCCCTCTATTTGAATTGAGAATCCAGATAGCATAGTAGGATTGGAACCTACTTTTTTGGGGGTTAACCGGATTCCTGATGAAAATGATAGATTCATTGGATTAATAAAAGAGGAATCATTGAATTCGCTTTCAATTTGACTTTTGAGAGAAAAAAAAGTTTTCACCTGTAATAACATGTCCGGGTTCGAGTCGTAGATCCTCGAAGATAAAACGAAGATTATGACTGGTAATTGGTTCCGAATTACAATATACATTTCCCACAGGTATCCACCTGAAATCAGTAACGTACCCAAGACTTCTCAATGTTCCTTCGGCTGCTTGAAGGGTAAGTATACGATTGACCACTACGAAACGTACACCAACAATGATTCTGGAAATGGAGAGTAGAGATTAAATGCGGCCAAAAATGACAGCAAACCAAGAATCACTCCACGCACCTATTTTCCCAACTTATGGTCTCTATTGGTGCCAAATTAATCCTCCATTGATTGCTCATACAGTGACAATGACAGGTACTGAATGGACTAGATAAGCTAGTTGATATTTTAATGAGTTTATCGCCAGGTACGGAGCAGTTCTCACTTCGGCCTTGAACTTCAGATGACTGAACATATCGATACTTGTCTCCAAATGCCTGTTTAATATTAACGAGGATGATTTAATAAAATTGTGAGGTAAAATGGACGCATTTGTAGGAAATGAGAATATTCAAAGTTGTAAAATTTTTCGATGATGCCATTAAATTGTTTAGTCGATTTCTGATGAAAAACATCTTTCAGAATCGATTTTTCGAAACTTTTTGCAAAGTCTACGGCCAACATTTTCACTTTTTCAATAATCTTCTTTGCTCTTATCTTCATAGCTCAAGTATAGTAAAGAAGATTAAAGTCGAATCAGTTTTAATCAATTGGGCTCATTTTCTAAGATTACTAAAAATAAATTTCCAATGGAATCATTAGAGAAGAATTTTTTTTAACCATTGAACGGAAATTCATCTTTTGCTGTTAGCACCAGCGTTAATTTTCTTACCGATAAACACGCTTCACTATCTTCTAGCCATGCACAAGTTGAAGAATCACCATGACAAGCAGCTGGTTCGTTGATCCACGTTGTATTACACCGTTTAATGTAATCGGGTTCCAAAATGGCATCGCACGAGAGACTACTACACTCATTGTTATTGTACTGAAAAATAGTCTCCTTGAAGAATCCCGTCAATTCGACGAATGATTCATCTAAAAAGAATCAGCATACATTATTGCATTATCTTTTTCTGCACGTTATGTATAACAAAACAGTACCTTTCACGTGCGATAAAGATTTTCAGACTCGTGAGATTACAAGACTCGCCTTCGGCTCGTTTTGCAACCTCACACTCGTCAGAAAAGTACTTTACCGCACTTCTTAGGTAATATACTATTACAACAATAAAGATCTTTACCTTGAGTCGGAATAGTGTTTTTTCCATTACAGTCTGCAGAAAAATGAGGTTGTATTGCTTTCATAAAAGATAACAACTTTCCTGTGTAGTTTAGATACTGGTTCTTGAGTCCAATACCGTAGTCTGGTGTAGTTGGCTGTGCAACTATGTTATTGGAGAATGAAATTAAAATAATATTTTCATTACAAGTCTCGATGTGAGAACAACAGGAAAAAAAGTTATTTTAGACATTTGAAACTTTTGAAGTGAGTTTTTGAAGTAACCGACAATAGATTGTCGAAATTTGGAGCCTTTCATTTTCAAAGTGTTCAATATCTGAAACATCTCTTTATCTTCTAAAATTTGATATGAAATCACAAAATGCAACTCGGAAGGAAGAAATGGTGGTTTTATTGTGTTGGCAAATTACCACGATTATTGGAGCTGCTATCTGCATGCACACTCGCACCCATCACATGTGCAGTTACTTCAACGTTTATCATCACAAAGTACAATTTCTGTACCGCCTCAAATTCATCTAGTCCAACGCATTCTCCATGCGTTCCATTCTAAAGGAAATTTAACCGAACATTTAATAAAAAATCGACGAAGTATGATGAATAATACATACAGTTGCCTTATCAATTCGGGTACTAAATTCTCTATACATCATTTCTCGGACATAGTTCTTCCTTGTTTCCAGGCAATTTCTGGTATGAATCCAATTCTTCATTGTCTGCAATAGAAATTGGAGTATTATATATAGAAGAAAAAGTGTGCATAATACTCTATACGCGCTGGAAGTGAAACTTCTTAGCGATATCTGCTTTTTGAGAAATAGAAAGACAATTATTTAGATGAATGTACATGAATGAAAAACATTATTGAACAGAGCTTTTTGCATGTAAAAACGAAAGAGTACGTAGACTACTGCGAGTTAGAATTGGAATTTCATCGTCAGAATGATGAAATTCATGTACTCTGTGTAAAAAACTAAATTTTATTGATTAATTCTCCCCAAATACTTTGAAGATGATGCACACGATTTGTAATACAATTTTTTTGTAGGGTGAATTCACAAATCATTGGTATATTTCCGAATAATTCCTATTGTACTATGCTACCCGCACTCTCCATGAGCCTCCATCGTGACGCTTGAAGCACCCAATTCTCAAGTCGCTACCATCGCTAAAGACGTTTCACTTAGAAAACTGAAAATCTTTTTCAACTTTGACTTAATTTTAACAGAATTTTCAATTTTTTACAGCGGTTAAGGGGTTTGGGGAGTTATCTCCAGAATATGGAATTATTTTGAGAATCATACAATACGTTCCTAATGTCATCATTATTATGTAGTATTTTTTTCAAAATTTTCATATATTTTATTGTAGACTAATTAACAGTAAAAAATTGCATCTTATACGTGGGCTCTTATTCATCAAACCTGGTTTAGCATCGATCTATGCTATCAACTCAGGTGATAACAAAAGTCTCCTGCTATGGCAGATTTTATGCATAAGAGCCCATGTATAAAATGCAATTTTCACTGTTAATTAGTCTAAAACAAAATACATGAAAATTTTGAAAAAAAAACTCCATAATAATGATGACATTAGGAACGTCCTGTATGATTCTCAAAATGATTCCATATTTTGGAGATAACTCGCCGAACCCGTTCACAATGTTTGGTTTTATCGTAAATTTAACATGAAAAACGACAATCATTCCTCATCAATTTCATATCTTAACTAAGAGATAATTCGTTTTTCTTTACAGAGTTGTTATATTACCGGGTCTTCCATAATTTCCCTCCAAAACTCGTAGTGGCTATCGCAAAGGTGAGTCAATTCTATCCGTTGTCCATCGTTTCCTGGTATTCCATATGGTCCGATCCCATATTTTCTATCCCGCATGTCCCACAGATCTATAATGTCTTGCACGAGTGGGTTGTCCAAATTGTAACCATCATTTGCGAATAATGAAGCGATGTTTTCTACAGAAGGATGAGTAGCGTAAATCTCTTCTATTCTTCCTATCACGTTTATTGCTCGTTTAACTGTCAAAATCAATGTGAAGTTTTACACTGTTAATGGAGAAAAAATCAATACAGCTATCTTTTCTTATGCTACGAAAGCATATGATACTTTTTTTGCCGTTGAATTATTTGCTATAACGTATAATGGAAGAAAGCCTCATGTCCCAAACCATAAGGCCTGCAAAAAACCACAATCTTCGGCATGCGATCCATTCGGAGCGGCCTTGCTTGTTGAAGATTTCTTTTTGTTTCCAAAGGAAAGCTATTTAATTGTGATTTATTCCGATTCCGCGATTTTCATCAGAACAAACCAAATGAAAAGGATAGGGATCCCATTCGGAAGCAAAGAAGAAAAATTCTTGAATAAAAAACCAAAACAAGCAGGAGCCTCACTGCTTGCGCGTAGTTCGACAACCCCATTATTCATGCGATATTTATTATTCGACCACTAAAATTGGCAAAACGCTTCCGAATTGAATTTTATGACGAATCAATTATAGTCTACAGTAAAATAAAGGACATTAGAATTCTTGATGAATTTTCATTCATAGGAACATATAAATTGAAAATATAGGAAAGTTGCTCCCATCATGAAATGTTCTATTCTTTCTAAATCGTCTATTCGTCCTGAATCAATTTTAGCCATTCTACGCTGAAATTTAAAAATCTAAAATCTTAAAGTCATGCATCGAGGGGCTTTTACCACTCTTCCAACCATCAGATCGGAATGACGAGGCGCTGACTTCATAGCAAAAGTTGTCTACTTTTAGATAATGAATTCGAATATATTGGCCTTCTCAGAAAAAACTCAAGAAGAATACAAATTTATAGAAAAATTCATTTTTTGAATAGTTTGATAGAGTAATTGCTCTAAGAAATCTGAAACTTACAGCAGAAAATACGAATATTGAAAGCTTTCTTTGAAGCTAAATTTGAAGATAATCGATGAAATAATCTCGGAGATATAGCCTGTTTTTAAGAAGCTGTTCTATGCAAATATCTCGAAAACTACTAAACTGAATTTGCCAAGATTTACCACCGGCTTTCGTGCTCATAATGTATACAAACTCATGAAATTTGAAGTCTCTAACTCAATTGTTAATTGAGTAATGGGGATAACAAGATTTTTACAGGAAATTTTTCGGTAAATGTGTCTCTTAACACACCTACCCCATATTCAAGATTTTTTCGAGAAAAAATTGGATAGTCCTGCACCGGGAGTCGAACCCAGGATCTTCAGATGTCATGTCGGGCACTCTACTTTTTTTTTTTTTAAAGTTTATCAAATTGAAAGAGTTACATTATTTGTTTGATACAGGTGTAATAAACTTAGCGAACAAAAACCTTACCATTATATGTGAGTCTAATTGAAAGTTTGGTGGCTCCTTGCCACGTCTCTACTTTCTAGAGTATGTGTATCTTCTATACAGATCAATAATGAAAATAAAAGATATTTGTTATATCAACTTTTGAGCCTCAGGCACTAATGGCTTTATGTATATATTTTTAAATTTATTTTTGATGTGTAAAATTTTCTACTTCTATATAGAAATAAAAAACCACACTGGCGTTATTTTGAACTTATCACTAATCCTTACAGCTATTTATGTACATATTCCCAAGCGATTAGCTATCACAGCCTCAGAAATTGGCTACTTATGATGTCGGGCGCTCTACTTTTTTTTTTTTTTTTGATATCAACAGTTTTTATTGGCACTTAAAAAAAATATTTACATATGTACAGTATAAAACAGTGAAGAAAAAAACTATAATCATTATTTACACGTGTTGTGATTGTTGAAGTTTATGGATGTTTACATCTCTCGAACTTCTACATTTTATCTACATGGAAACTTAGTCCATGAAAAAACATGATTTATATAATTTTATTGTGAGTTGTATTTAATATTTGTATTATAATATATTGTTGATTATTAGCGACAGTAAAAAATTTTGTGTTACAAAAAAACTTTCATTGCTTTCATTTGTCGGGCGCTCTACCGATTGAGCTATCCAGTTCTATACCAAATTTCCATTCAATTGCCTTGAAATCTCACTCACTCAGTCTTATCCCCACTCCGCTGTTTCTTCATACAGCAATTTTAAATTAAATTTAATTCATTTATTGGACAGGCTGAATGAGATATAGAATAGGTGTGTCAATCTGCACATTTACCAATTTTTCCAGAAGTTGTATACTGGATAAATCCAAAAAACGGAGCGCGTGCCACCCCGGGGGTTGACTATGCATCTCATAAGCGCGTATCTCCTCGCTGAAAGTGAACGCTGATATTCGATATTTCATCGAGAAAAGTAAAAAAAATGTTTTCGAAATTTCCATTTTTTCCAGAAACTATGGGACCGATTCAGCTCAAATTTTGAGTACTTGGGGCACATATAGCAAACATACAGTCAAATTTTCAGATCGCTAGTTAGCCCCGTTCGAGAGTAAACCGGGAAATGCGCCAGCACATACACACACACAAACACACATTTTTTAAAGAGTGCAGTTCTTGACGTTTTGGGTCATTTGCAGTCATATTACGATAAAATCTTTTTAAAAAAATCATGATTACATAACTTCCATTCGAAAGCAGAAGTAAACGAAATTCGTATTATTTTCGAATTAGAAATCCTAATTCATTTTCAGAGTGTTACTTCATCGCTCCTCTTTCCTAGAGACAAAGCTCAATTCATTCGGCCTTGCCGCTACATGCCACGTGACTCAATTTATTGCTGGAAACGAGCAACAAGCGGCTCCATGACGCCGTATCTTTAGAGTTTATTAACCCTCTAAGGCCGATTTCAGTTTCCCCGCTCCACGACCGACTACTATAGTAGGTTACTACGCATTTGGCCCTTGAGGGTTACAGAAATTGTAAAAGGCTGAGATGCCATACAATAGATAAAAGGTTCAAAATTGAAAATAAAAATGGAGCAATTTGTATAATGATCTTTTTTGAAAAAAAATAATGTTCCTTACTGTACGACTAATGAAAATTCATTATTTACTCACCTAAATCCAGTGTTGATAATAAGCTAGAAGACGAATTCTGTACGTAGATTGTGAGGTAGAGAACCAAAAGTTGTGTTTTGAACATTTTCAATTTCGTATGATCGTTCTTTGAATGATGCTCACTGTAGCTATCCACAACTGATTCATACCCTATCGTACGACTAGCTTTCTTTGGCTCCGATGCCCCCACCATAAGAATTTCAGTTTCGGCACATCTTCCGGTGTCGATTCTTTCGTTAGTCGTACAATATGCTGAGCACTTTCAGATATTGGATTTGGATTGGTAAACAGATGAGAAGGACGGGAAAACCAAGTACACCAAATATTTTTCTTTTGTTTAATTTCTTTACTATTCAATTCTTTCCATTCATTGCGCAACGCCAATTTCATCTACTATCCTAATAATAAGATAATGAATGAATTTGAAAAAATAATGCACAACTCTGCATCTAATTGGACTTCAACTTGCGAGCTGGAAGTAGATCCACAGACTTGTACTATTCTGATTTCATATTGTTTTTTTGTTCAAAGAATCAAGGCGCGTAATTGTCGACGTTTTTCTCAAAACGCACCAGCGTTTTTTTTCTACTAGCCATTTAAATCTCTTATCCTATTCGCTAATTCATCCCTTAAATTTTATTCGCAGCATGTCTCTATAGATTTTGAACAGTTTTCGAGATGATATTGAACAACGTGCATATTTATCAGTATTTTAATTTTAATTTTATTTTCAATTTCAACGTCAATTTTTAATTCTGAATTTTGTATTATTTTGATTTCTAGGCCCTGAGGAAGCCGGCAGAAAGCAGGCGAAACGTCGTTCATTTGACAATTAATTAGTATTGTTAAATTAATTTTTTCTAACGTCCTATGATCCCTACTTAATAGTTTTCGAGATATTTCCATTTGAAGCCAAACGCGTCTGATGTTTACGGTCTGTCTCTGTGTGATGCAACTTCATAATTACAATGTCTACGAAACTTCCATATTAGAGAACAATTCGGGCCACCATTCTGAATTAATTATAAATTATCATTTTTTTGAATTTTTTCCCACATAAGTAGTTGAATGAGGCTAATATGCATATGGTAAAAAAAACTATTTCGCTTGGTAGAATCGAGGGTTAGGAATATTCAATTCAATTTTCCGAATGCTATTTTAACTGTATAGGATTGCGATGAACTCTGGCGCGTCTAGTGATGATTGAACCATACTTGTTGCAATGCCACCGCATCTCCTGATTGTCGCCAAACAGAAACGCTGTCACATTTTTTCGGTGGTGTTCTCATCATGAATATGAATGTATTATTTTTATTAAAGCTCTAAGGAAATTGGGAAGATTATCATATAATATCCATAAACTCCTAGTCAAACCTACAGCTGAAGTAGCATACGTTATTTGGAATGATATTGAAAGAACTAAAAAAGCAATCGAAAATTCAATTTAAGGACTGAGATTATGAAATTCCCGTCAAAGCCTCAACAATGAAGATAACTTCATTATCAGCTCCCTTGCAGACTTGCAACCATTCCGGAAACCGTCTGGAAACATTATAGAAATATCGTGTAATCATGCTGAAACCAGCATGTTTCCAGAGTGTATTCGTTCTATTTGTACGCCGAGTTTTCATAATGTGGCCAGAATGTTTCCATCGTGTTTCCACGGTGTCTCCACCCGAATCGAAACTTTTTGACGTAAATTCAAACCGAATGTAGGCTGAAAGTTCGTTCAAATCACCTTTAGATTCTCCTCCGTCCACTCCTCTCGCATCTCTGTTTTACCGCAAATTTCCATTTTTCAATAATTCCTCTTCTATGTACTTAAAAATTTTCCATCGTAACCATTATTCTAATTTCCTAAAAACGAAGTGAAAAAAAGAAAAAAACTTCGGTGCAGTAAGTTCCCGAGATAGTCCAAGCGGTCGCCACCCATCCAAGTACTGATCACATCCATCATTTCTTGACTTCGATGACCGTCTGAAGATCTCTCGTTGTCTGCTGCTAATCTGAAACATATAACTTCTCCTATTCTAATTGAGCTCAAATATGCATTGCATATTTCTTTTAGGATCTTTCGAAAATATAAACAAATTCGCTATGAATTTTGTAGAAATGAGTATTTGGCGGTTCCAAAAATTCTCTACTCTTCTAGAGATACATTCTGGGTATACTTTGGATACACTCTGGGAACATTCTGGGAACTCACTCTATAAATGCTATTGCTATATACTATTGCTCATGCGATACAAGAGGGATGCCGGCTTGATGACCAAATGTCCGGAGCCATAATGAAGAAGAAGAAGGAACCTAATCTGTTCTTTCATTTTTCACCCCTTTCTCTCCAAATTCAATAGGAATCGCTAACCGATAGACTTTGAAGTTTGTTATGGTAGAGGAAGAGGAGGAGGAGAAAGATGACATCAATAAGTAGACATAATTCTCGTTGACTAATATTTAGTCATAAATATGTTACAAAAAATGGTATCGCCAGTGATGTTAAATACCTCAATCTTATTATCCTCCAACTTTTACTTAAAAATGATTCGATGTATACTACTCGACCTTCAAAATTAATTGATATTTCCCTTTTGTTTCCTCAAATAATAGCAAAATATAGAAATTTTGCAGAATCGCCAAACAATTTCTATTTGAGTAGACTCCAATTATTATTTCCCCTGACAGCAATAGGGATCTTTTATTCTCCGGAACACCGCTAGAAACTTATCGCCTTGATTTCTCGTTACTTTCTGCCCTTCCTCCGTACTCTCGTAGAGCTTAGGTATAATAGGATCTTCATCCTATAATGAATAAATATAAATACAACGTGATACAAATTAATATTGAAGTTTTCGAACGAAAGATTCATGAATCAAGAGCCTGATAATATTAGACAATAATAGCTATTTTGCGTTTACTCACTATTTCATCTTCAGTGATTCTCTCAAACAAAGGGTGATTTACAAAGTGTTCAACAATCCAATCATGGAGGTCTTTTACATCTGTGACGGTATAAATTATTGCCTGAAAGAATATTTTTCTATTAAAGTATAGAAGCGATGCATCACAAATACCTATATAGGTTATACAACAGTCTTTTGCTCACCTCTTCAGCTAATACATAGGCATATTCAGCCAAAAGGGTTTTATTAACTATCCGCCATTTGTGCTTTGCTTTCTTGAAATGAGGGTCGGGATAGAGGAGAAAAATTTTCTTCAGCTATCATGAAATTATGAAAATTGTGATTACTTTTGCACATAATAAATTAATATTATTTTCATTAAATTACCTGTCCTTTGTGAAAATAGTTGGGTAAATATTTCATGGCATTTGTTCGCAGACACGCGATATTATTATATTTTCCAGGATTCTGGAATCTTAGAGCGGCAATGCGATCCATAACATAATCTGAAACTTTCAGCCGTATTTCCAGTCCTAAGATCAGCGTTTTTGGAAACATAGTGGAAAGGGTAACTGTAATGAAAAAAAATAATTAGGGGAGTGTAAAATAAAATGGTGATTTCAATAAAAACAGCTTGAGATGAAATTTTTTTCTGCGATTTCATTGAAAAGCTGTAGAATTTATTCGGTAGAAATCGTGTTGGAATTCATGTTTTCGGAGATTCTATTTTTTTGGATACAAATGACGGCTCAAATCGTTTCAAACCTTGTAAAACTGAAACTTTTTCGAGAATATCTTCGATTGTCTTTGTCTTCGCAGTCTGACATTAATCTTAAATGAAAGGTGAAATCATTTCCTATCGAATTATATATTTCTAGAAATTTTTTATCGATTTTTGAGTGATATACAGGTCACTTTATAAAAATAAATTTTTCCATCATATCATCTTGAAAAATCGATTATTTCTTTTTTAACAAACATAACTTGATGGCAAATGATCTCACGTTTCATTCAAGATTGAGAACCGGAGATATTCTTGGAAAATTGAAATTTTCCAATTTCATCTATTTACGGCTGAAATTCGAATTTTCAAAAAAAAATTAAAAATCTATATTAACATATGTTTTCATACAGAAACTCCCTCAGTTTTTTTAATAGAAACGTGGGAAAGATCCTATTTCGAAGATTTTCAGTGATTTGCAGAAATTTCTATAATATATTTCTATATAATAGTAATAATAATTGATTTCTATATATTATAGGGCTGAAGCGGACACAGTCAAGTTCTGATGAGAACATCAGAACTAGAATGTGTCCGCTTCACCCCTCACCCCCTTTTTTCTCCACCTTCCCCTATCCAAAAATATAAATGAAGACAATGATAAAATGGACAATATTACCGAGTAATCCGCCGTATCCACAACCGATATCAGCAAACTCAACTTGCCTCGATGCCGCACATGTTTTATCTTCTGATTCATCAACACATTCTGGATATAACAAGCCCCACTTCATCAATTCTGGTTTCAGAGGGCTGAAAAAAATATTACAGTTAAAGATGAAACTATGTATAAAATATAATAGAGAAGACAAACTTAACAAAAATTAGAAATTAATTATAGTTACTATTCTATACAATGATCTGCAATCGGATTAGAATGTGCTCGTTGACGATAATATTTTTTTTGTGGTAAACTCAACGATTTTGAGTCCCCCATTATGCTAAATATTACAATATTATCCTATTTTTTGAAGAAAATATCATTGACACACTTGTCAGAGTCTCTGTGATTATTTCCCACACGTGGGACGTCTGAATTCTTTGGTTAAATGAGTGCCAGGTTTGGTTAGGCTGCTTCTCCAATTTGGCGCGAAATATTGAAAAATTGATGTATTTTCAAACAGGAGAAGCCATTTTTTTCTCCTTTCTTGCGAATATCCCGGAAACTAATGGAGATACGTCATTTTTGCTTTGAATCTTTTTTGTAGCTGTCTAAATACTCTTTAAAAATGAATCGGGGTGAAAAAGGCCTATCTTCATTAGTGTCCGAGATATTAACAAAAAAAAAGCGGCAACAAATGACTTTTACATCTTCATTATTGAACTAAGTTTAAAACAATTAAAACAATTAGTTTGAAATTATCATTGTTATCACTGCCTTTTTTTTCTTTCGTAATTTGCTTTATTCCCGCGTTAACTGCGAGATGGCGGTATAAAGCAGGCGGAGAATTTCTAACATTTCCGCATTCAATCAGCTGACGAAATATGTGTTATACATTCCATCTGAATCTCGTGAAATTCACCCACACATTGGTGAAACTGAGGAGAGCTTTTAGTTATCCATCCAGTTAGTGAGAACTTGTAGTATATGTACAGAGGCCAGAGCAGGCTCAAGGTTCATTGAAAGTGTATCACAATTTTTTTTTTAATTTTTACATTCTCAGGTGGTTGATTGTCACTTTCCCGGCACTTTGTAACTGTCGCAATCACTTCTCATTGAGTTCATTGTGATATTAATTTGATAATAAGACGAAATGGCAGCTCCAAAAACCGAAATCTCAGTTCCAAATGGAATTAAATTCTTAATTGGTGGTACCTCCGGGTGAGTATTATTAGATAATATTATTTTTCTGTGAAAATGACCTTCATGTTCAAAAATACGTTCGAATTTAAAAAAATATTTTTTTACACTCGAATACTTTGGGCGTTTTATTTAATTACAATGTAGAATTTTGGATGTCTGCCCAAAAATTGTTGAGTATTTTTTACTTAATCTATTCATGAACTAATAATAATTTAATTAATATAGAATGGCTGCCACTTGTTTTGTTCAACCTTTGGACTTGATTAAAAATCGTATGCAGCTCAGTGGAACAAAAGTTTCAACAATTAGCATTGTATCAACAATTGCTAAGAATGAAGGAATTTTTGCTATGTACTCTGGACTATCGGCTGGATTGATGAGACAGGCTACCTATACTACAACGAGATTGGGAATTTATACATGGCTTTTTGAATTAGCATCGTAAGTCAAGTCTCAAGTGACTTTAAATAGCTCAAGTGTATTGATAATTCAGGAGTGAAGAGGTAAAACAAGATAAATCAATGATATGAAGTTTTTAGATGAATTGATTTACTTTTGTCATCATTTTTTCTTTAGATATCTCGGAATTCAAGCGAGATATGGAAATTTCGATGGGATTTGTTGTTTTATGTAGAGAATTTCAATAGCTACAAAGAAGGTCCCTACAGAAATTTCGCTATCTCATTCAGTTTTCGAGATGTTCTCCAAAAATGGACCGAGGAAAATAGAATCGTTAAAAATGGAGTAAATCGACTAATAAATAAACATTTAAAATCATTTTGTAGTCCATAAATCATTCAAAATTTGATAATTATTCAAATGAAAGATCCTATCGATCTTAAGGGGGGGGTAGGGTTAATTCGGTCAAAAAAAGGCATATTTTTATGAATTTTTATTGACGAAACAGTTAATATAAATGATGTTGTTCCCATGAGGTATTCTTAAGTCACATTTC
The DNA here is from genome assembly GCA_963942555.1 of Aleiodes leptofemur. Lineage (NCBI taxonomy): Eukaryota > Metazoa > Arthropoda > Insecta > Hymenoptera > Braconidae > Aleiodes > Aleiodes leptofemur. The sequence goes on from OZ012609.1 coordinate 14,942,633, forward strand.
AAGAAGACTCTGTGAAATTTTCGTGGAAAAATATAAAGATTTGAGCCAGTGGGAGCAACTCTTGTGAGGCGCCTCGGAAAAAAAGCGTTTTGCGGTGGACAGCGGAACTCAAGACTGGATCATCTAAAACGAAAAAAGCGAAGTGATTCCGTTTGTTTATAAGATTACCCAGGTAACCCTGTCGAGAAAATTTTTTTTTTCACATTTTTGGATTTTTGGTTGCACTTTAAAGTCAAAAACCCGATTTTCGACTAAAAAACCAACATTCAAGCTCCTATAAAAAATACTAAAAATTAAAAAAAATGAAAAAACTCGACAGCGTTACCTCGCTGAATATGTTTTAAAAGGGTGTGCAAAAAATCAAATCGATCGGTTCAGTAGATTCTGAGTGAGAGTGTCCACCGACTTTTAAAAAGCAAGTTGTGGGAAAATCGATTTGAAGTTTGAACTTAAATTTTGAAATTTAAACTTTTTACTTACATAGAGTCGTCAATTCCGCGTCCGCACAATATGAAACTATCATCAGAGGTGTCCAGAATACGTTTCCACTCTTGTCTATGGCTAACGCGACCTTCTTTGCTTGGAAGCGTAGTTTTGATTTGAGCTCGATTCTAAACCACTCATACTAAAAATGCTGTATTACCGTCAATTTTTCTCGGATCGACTTGAAATTTTCACAGAATATTCCTGAAATATGGTACTTTCACCTCAAAATTTTTCAAAAAATCGAGAAAAAAAAAATTAAATACCCTACCCCCCCCCTTAATCAATTTCAAACTTAATATAGATCGTAAGAAAAGCGGAATCTGAAACTCTCGTTCGAATAAATTGAAATATAATGATTTACTCCCGTAAATAATGTACAAATAAATGAGGGTATATTTTCTTCGATAAGAAATAATCTGAATGGAAATAACAAGCATTGAACAGATTATTTTTCAAGAATGATTAGACCATTTGTTCTTTCATCCTAATCCTTCTTTGTACATCTTGAAATCCTTCACAAAAACGGATAACAACAAAATCGCCCTATCTCGCTTAGTTTCCGAGATATCAAGACATCTACTTTTACAATTTTATCCCTTCGCTACTGATTTATTACTTTTGAAGATGAGAAACTTCTTTGTGTTCCTACTATATGTCAAGGCATTTCCTAGAAGCAATAAAAATCAATTATTTCGAAACATTCTATAATTTTACCACTGACTAAATTGAGATTTCATCAATTTTCCTTTGAGCAGAAAGGATCGTCAGCCAAATTTCATTACCAAAGCAGCACTCGGAATGGTAGCAGGATGTGTCGGAGCTTTTGTAGGAACTCCAGCTGAAGTTGCACTCATTAGAATGACGGCTGACGGTCGATTACCAATCGGTAATTACTCAATTATTTGCTATTTCATTAAACTAATGATCTAACTATAACATCAGAGTCTAATTTCGATCGTAGAAATTGGAGAATCGAAGAGAAAATAGGATTTTTAGTTTTTTCTCAATTGATTCATATTCTTCCTCTCATTTCAGCTGAACGACGACTGTACAAAAATGTATTCGATGCATTATTCCGGATAATCAAAGAAGAGGGTCTCTTCACACTTTGGCGTGGGGCTATTCCCACAATGGGCAGAGCTATGGTAGTTAATGCAGCACAATTAGCATCATATTCCCAAGCTAAACAGGCTCTCCTCGACACTGGATATTTCGAGGAAAATATTATGTTGCACTTTGTTAGCTCGATGATCTCTGGACTCGTGACCACTGCGGCATCTATGCCTGTTGATATTGCAAAAACGAGGTAAAAATTCAGTATCGAATGAGTGAAACAGGATAATGATAATGAAATCAGCACACATCCAATTTTTCCGATTTTTTCTAACACATAAATTACTATAAAAAAATATTTAAGAAATTTCCACTTACATTTTTTTGAATTTTCTACAAGTACATATTGAAAAAAAAATTGAAAATTATGAGATTTAGCAAATTTCATCCTCTCAAAGATTTCGCTATCCCGCCTAATTTTTGAAATATTTGCAAAAATTGATAGAATGAATAAAAATTGTTTTTCCTCCGTAGGATTCAAAATATGAAGATCATTGATGGTAAACCAGAATACAAAGGAGCATTAGATGTACTTGGTAAAGTTGTACGCAATGAAGGAGTTTTTGCACTGTGGAAAGGATTCTTCCCTTATTACGCAAGATTAGGACCACACACAGTTCTTACCTTCATCTTCCTCGAGCAAATGACAACTTCTTATAAAAAATACTACTCGTAATTTATAATTGATCAATGTCTCATAACAATGTGCCAGACACTTATTGGACTTTAGATTTCTCCTTCATTTTTTCTTCAGAGATCAAATAATATGCTCCAAGTCAGCAGGGTTATGATAATTATTTATTATCACGTTTTTTTTCTTCTTATTTTCAAAAAAAATTTGGAAGGATTGAGTGTTTTCTTCCGTGCTTGCTTTTTTTCTGCAAATATTTATAATATTTTTTTCAAAAGATATATTGGAAATTGTAATTTTTATTTGCGATTTTTCGCTAAATGGAAAGAAGAAAATACGCTTAGGAAGAATGATTTCAGTAGTAAAGTGGTCAAGAAGAATAATTCAATAGCGAAGAGTTAAAACAGGATTACTTGATTTTTTTGGCGATTTTTTTTCAAGAATATCTCGGAAACTAAGTAAGATATCGCGAATTTCGCAGAAATCTTTTTTTGGATCGAGAAATAACATGATGAAATTAGCACATATCCGACAATTTTTAGAATTTTTTTAAACGAATGATTTACTATGAAAAAAAAAATTAAAAATTCGCACTTATAGTTTTTAAAAAATTTCTGCATGTGTATATTTTTTTCCTAATAATTTATCTATTGAAGGAAAAGAATTCCTGAAAAAAGTCAGATGTTATTTTTAGTATCGTGGAATAATGAGGTTTACAAAAATTATCATCGGAATTATCTCAAAAAATAAATGATTTTCTTCACAACTTCACTACTAATTTGCTATTAGATGATTCGAAATTTGCGCACAGGAGTACGAAAAACACTGAGGAATTCGTTGAATTGATTTCATAGATTTTAGTGTAATCATCCGTTTACATTCGGGATATCAAAAGCGATCAATGTGAAATTACAAAAAAGAATTTGTAACATGACCATTTAGGCATTGAAATTCATTTAGAATATTTTACACTAATTATGTGTTCTTAAATGTAGATTTACAATACAGAAACGATGCATTCTTTGAACATTCTCAGAAAAAAAAAGTTTACTTATCATCCGGAATTCGTCAGGTACGATTTCCAAAGATAGAGCTATTAATGTAATGTCAAAATAATATTATGTAATTTGTTATCAATTGCGTATGTAAATAATGTAACTTTAAAGAGTTAAATTAGAACCATGAACCTCTTATTTTGTTAACAAACAACTTCAATATATTTTGTGTATAGCCCAATTTTGTAATAAACATTATTTGAACATTGACATTCGTTCTTTTTAACATTAAAAATATGAGAATAAAGAAATTAATTTTTAAAAAAATTAAAAATTAAAATAAAAAAGTTTTTTATATGCTCACTTTTTCTTAAGAATGTTGCGGTAACTAATCAAGATAAAGCGATTTGTATAATGACCTTGTTTACAGAGAATTTCAAGAGCTACAAAAAAAGGTCATAATGAAAATCGCTCTATCTCGCTTAGATTCCGAGATGTTCTGAAAAAATTGGTAACAAGGTAAAATCCATTTGTCTGAAATTTACATCATCGCCTCAGAAACAAAGTGATGCAAGTGCTATTCTGCTTCTCAAGTGACGATATAGAAATGTAGATTTTTTTTACGATTACCACCTATTCTCTCTGATTAACGCTTTCATTTCAGCATTTATATTATTTTTAAAAAAATAGAAATTAAATTTTTGTATTTTTCAAATGACACTGACAAAAGCAGATATCTCACAATTTCAAGATTTTTTTCTTCTTCTAACAGATGAATATAAAAAGGAGAAAAAAAAATCTGAAAATTTAGAAAGGGTCAAAATCTATAAATGAAATTTTTTTTAATATTTCCTTTTTTGTGATTTATTGTCTAAAAAAATGCACAAAATTTTTATATATCTGCTGAATTCATTATAATTCTTTTAAACAGATCCTGGTAAGACGCCACTAGGCTGTTGCGACTATTGGCAGTACTAGCAGAAGAAGAAAAAAAAAAGAACCTGACTGAAGCAGGAGTTTGTGGTAACCTAGAATTCCTTGTGAATTTCACTCCAAAAGATCCCGTTAGACTTAGGAATTTACACTTGAACTTCACGTAAAATAGATCTTCAACGAGTTATCAGAAAAATATAATTTTCATTCAGTGCACATTGTTATTGAGAATGAAAAGGACTTGTACATCGACAAGGACGAGTGACAGCACTTTCGAAGGATTATATTAATAGATCAGTTGCCAATGAATATATTCCTGATCAGTTACTAAGTGTCAATAAATACATTCGAGATCAGACAGATGTGTAAATTTTAGTTTCCAAAAATTCTCAGTTCATAAGTATATGTGAAAGTGAAAGGGGTGGGGAATGAGCAACAAGTGATCATCAGATGAGACTAAATTGAATTCTGTCTGTCAAATTTCCACGTTTCATCCAGAAATGAAAATACATGCATAAGGTAGTTTTTAATGACAAAAAAAAATGACAGATGTCAATGTTTTTATTACATCATTAGTCTTTTGAGAATATCTCGGAAACTAGGCGAGATAGAGCGATTTTGCTTCAATCCTTATTTGTAGAAAATTTCAAGAGCTGCATCAAAGTGTGAGATCAGAATCTCTCTATCTCACTTAGTTTCTGAGATATTCTCAAAAAACTGATGATAAAAACTTTATAGCTGTAATTTATAAATTGTTTCGGAGTAAAGACCATCGTGATAAAAATTCAAAAAATTCGACAATAATGTAGATATGTTCGTGCATCTTCACGATTTTTTTCCACTTCGAAATTTCGAAAAGAAAATCCTTGTTTATTTTGTTTCTCGGTCTCCCCCAATTTTTCCGGAAATATCTCGAAACCTAATGGGCGAATGCCTTTTTTGTACTCATCTATTTTGTCTAGTTCTTGAAATTTATCTGTTGTCTACAATACAAGCTTGGGGTAAAAAAGGCGTATCTCCGTTAATTTCCGAAATATTCTAATTGAAAACTAAATTTTTTTGTTTTCCATTTCAATTTTTTAAGTTTTATTTTGATTTTTCTTTCATTCGAAGTTTCAGATTTGACGAGCTAACTGGAATATCTCAAGAATTATTATCAACGGAGAAAAATATCGAAGAATAAATTTCTGACAGTTTGATAAGCATCAAGGAATTTCCTTAGAGTGAAAACTTTGTGAAAACAGGAAAAAGTTAAAGAACAATAAGCGTAATGACGAGACCTCCAAATAATGATAATCTTATGACATTTAAACTAGTAGTTGTTGGAGATGGAGGTGTTGGAAAAAGTGCCCTGACAATACAATTCTTCCAAAAACTCTTTGTAACTGATTATGATCCAACAATTGAAGATAGCTACATTCAACATACAGAGGTTGATAAACAATGGTGTATACTGGATGTACTAGATACAGCAGGCCAAGAGGAATTTAGTGCTATGCGTGAGCAATATATGCGAAAAGGAGATGGATTTCTTTTAGTTTATTCAGTTACAGATAAACAATCATATGAAAATATTGTTAATTTTTATACGCAAATACTACGAGTTAAAGATAGAGATGTTTATCCAATGTTATTAGTTGCCAATAAAGTTGATTTGGTGCACTTAAGAAAAATAACAGAGGAACAAGGCCGTGAATTGGCTCACAGATTAAGTATTCCATACATTGAAACATCAGCAAAAGATCCACCACTTAATGTGGATGCAGCCTTCCACGAGGTAAAGTTTATTGACCATTAAGGGGTTTGAGGAGTTATCTCCAAAATATGGAATCATTTTGAGAATCATACGGGACGTTCCTAATGTCATCATTATTATGTGGTATTTTTTGCAAAATTTTCATGTATTTTGCTTTAGACTAATTAACAGTCAGAATCGCATTTTATTGCTAATAAACCCATCATTGGGTTTCCAAGGAAATAAAAAAGAAAAAAAAATGCATTTTATACATGGACTCTTATGCATCAAACCTGGTTTAGCATCAATCTGCGCTATCAAATCAAGTGATAACAAAGGTCTCCTGCTATGACAGATTTTATGCATAAGAGCCCATGTATAAGATGCAATTTTGACTGTTAATTAGTCTAAAACAAAATACATGAAAATTTTTAGAAAAATACTACATAATAATGATGACAATAAAGAACGTCCTGTATGATTCTCAAAATGGTTCTATATCTTGGAGATAACTCCCTAAACCCCTTAACCGCTGTAAAAAATTGAACCCCTTAAGGTATTTCGAGCGCTCCACCTCGTACCTAGCGAGGGTACAATGGGGCAAAAGAAGCATGGCCATATTATGTTATTAAATTGATCAACAGGTTTTTTTATCTAGAGAAACATGTTGTTCAACATTTATTTTCACGGTAAAATCCATAAAATAAACTGAATATGTAGATTCGTCAATATTTTTCCTTTTTTTTAATTTTTTCTCTCAATAAAATTCAGAGACGTCCCTGGCGTAATACACTCAAACGCAGTGTGTATGGATATACACGTACACGGGCTCGTGTGTGTGTATGCACGAGCCTGCGTTTGTGTATGTGTCTTTTTTCCAATTTTTCATGTTTCAATATTTTTTTTCTCGTGAACTGAATGGGCACATGTATTTTTTTTTTTTTGTAAATATTTCTAACAACTGACACTATCACTGGGATTTTTTTCTTTGAAATCTCAATTATTTTGAAGAAGTTATTGGGAAAAATATGCCTAAATTGACGAATCTTCTTGTTATCAAGGGGGGAAAAGGCCAAACTTTGATGGCCAATATCTCTGTTTCCAGATGGGCAAGTTAATTTTTGGGTCATAACAAACATTTTTTATTTTTTTTTTATCTACATTTTGAGCCTACTTAGAAAAAATTCTCAATTAAAGTAATACCACGCTCGAAATACCTTAAGGTAGTATCCCGGCAAACTTGAGTATCGTCAGCTCCTTTTTTTTGTTGGTGCCGTATCAAATATGATGTTTTTTTACATTTTTCTAAATTCTTTCTTAATTTTTGCTCGTGTAGTTTATGAGATATGAACTATCTAAGTTACTGAAAATAGCCGTGGTGGGGATGGAACCCCTTGGATGGGAGAGAAATACCGAAATTACTTAAAAGCTAGACAGTTGACCCATTATTCAAGAACAATTGGAGAAGAAAACAGCATTTTAACTAAATAATCGAAGAAGAAAATCCAATTCAATTCGCTGTATAGTTGTTGTCAAATTTTGATTAGAAGATAGCCGTAACTATTTGCTTCTTTCTTTATCTCATGCATGTGATAGGAGATAAAAAATGCAAAGAGAAATTCGAGAAACAAAAAGAAATGATATTCACTAGCTGAAGATATGACTTTCGAATAGTTTGATCACTTTTCCGGGTGAATTGGAGCATATTTTCCCGAATTATCAGCAATTAATTGGAAACTGACCTATTAAAAAACTTCATTTTTTTTTCTGTTCTAACGACCGTACTTAGGGATACTATCTCAAATCGCATGAATATTAGTCCACCTGCAGTAATTAATTCTCATATTTTTCAGGTCGTACGAATTATTCGAAATCAACCGCCAACGGAATTTGAAAAAAATAGACGGAAAAGGAGACGTACCGGAAAATGCACTATTTTATAAATGACATATTATATTTTTTGGCAATGCCAAACAGCCATAATGTGAAATATTTCCTGTCTATTAACACAAAGTATGTTAATTACAATAACAATTTAATATACTGCCTACGGAGATTTTGTCAAATCAAAAATTATGAGATGACAAATTTATTCATAAAAAAAAAAAGAACCATAGACAAGTCGAATCAGAGTGGAGGTGAGTGCTGATAATATCTAGTCATATGTGGTATTTTTTTTCTCGAATACCTGCAGGAAAACATCGATCTTGTAGGGCGTATTCGTTCATCAGCCAGCCAAAGACAGCGAGAGTCATATAATTTCGTATTGAACAAAATTTTTAAAGGCAATGCAATAATCTTATAAGTATTGCATCCAACAATTCATGGAGTCTTTCTAGAAGTGGCTTGCTAATGCATCAGAAACAGTCTCATGAGGCTAGAATTTTTCATTGAGATTTTTCAGAAACGATAAATTGTCTGAAAGTTATACGTGACTGTGATAATTCTAAAAAATCTATGAAAAATTTATCCTGCAATTGTCTGATCTGTTTTACCTCAATAATTTGATGTCATTGGAGTGTTTAAATGGAAAAAATTTTCAAATATATGAAGTGTAAGAATATTTTCAATCGATATGCAAAATTCATATAAAAATGTAGATTTTTTAACGATTGCCTATTCTCGTAGAATAGAACGGAAATGAATTACTCATTCAGAATCATTTCCTTATTTCCTTCCCATTCTGAATGTACATCGTACAACGAATGTACTTATTCTATGATTTAGTATCATCGAAACAGAAAAAAAAACTCAAATTGATTTCATTGAAATGTTCATTTAGCTCCAATTTCTCCCACGCAATTCATTCGGAATTTTATTATTTTCTCCTTTTTTTATTCAATCAGCGCAATTTGAGGATCTACATATCACTTCACAGATTATAATTTTCATCAATCGAATGGAAATGATTTTGAATGATCTAAATCGCATAATAATCGGAATTAAAAACGAAAAACAAAAATTTATGTATGAATGTGCGTATGTGTGTGTGTGTGCTTCGGTCAATGTTTTGTGTCGTGTAATGGCTCAATATTTTTCTAAATTGATTTTTTCTATCAAAAATCCGCAGTTAAAGGCTCCAAATTGAATTTCGTAACACACAGGAAATGTTTTCCTTTAAAAAATTTCATAATCCGAAATTAAAGCGATGCAGAAATTTTTCTCGAACACAAAAAGTTTAAAAGAAATTTACTATCTCTACTAAATTTGTAGATATCCTCAAAAATTCAAAATTCAACGAAGCGCGTATGAAAAATCCCCATAGAGAATTTTTATAGAAGATTTCTATAGATTCATTCTATAGAGAATCCTACAAGTTTATCGTGAATGATACTGGGATATTTTTTATACGTGTTGTTTCTATAATAATTATTTCTATACGAGTTGAGTTTCATGTGATTCTATACTGAATGGACCAGGGAAATGAAGATTGTAATGGAATCCAGATGTGCGTATGAAAAATCCCTATAGAGAATCTCTATAAAATAGTTCTATAGATTCATTCTATAGCGAATCCTATAGCTCTATTGTATATGATATATTGAGATATTTTCTATAGATATTGTTTCTATGAGAATTGTTCCTGAACGAGTGGAGTTTCATGTGATTCTATAATGAAATTTTGTGTCTATAAGAAAAATGTTTATAAGCTTTGTGCTTCTTGTGCTCATTCTTCCAACTCTACCAGTGCCTATGAAAAATATCTCAATATCATATACGTATATCTATAGAATGAATCTATAGAGATTTTTCATACGTGAGATGATTGGAAAATTATTGAGCTCCTAACAAAATTGCGTTGCACGTCAGTTTATTGTGAGAATTCTAGTTTTTACGAATATTTTCTGTGAAATAAATCGAAAACTGTATGAATATGTTGTAAAATTGAATAAATAATAATTTCAATGCCACTTAACGCATTCGATTATTCTGAATTTAATGAATCATGTCTCATTTGACAGAATGAGAATTATGAAAATTTAGTAGACTCGATTATCTCCATTTTTATTTTCACTCAAATTATTTACATTCACTCAAGAGCTGTGAAGATCAGCGAAATATTTTAAGATATTTTAGCTACTTGACGACAAGATATTTTCAAGTCTTCAACAGGGGCTTTTGAATTTTGGCGATATTGAAAATCAGCTATCGTTGAGGATTTAAAAATTCTTGATGAATTTTCGGTTTTCGGAGATGATTTCGAAGATTTCGAACTCGTGGCAATTGCTCGATGACTTTGTGATTTAGTTGAGCAATCTCTTGATTCATCTGGAACCCTCGGAAATGGCAGGAGCATTGTGCTACCTTAATCATGAATAAAAGATCATAATTATGTTGAGTAGAATAACATTATCAGAAAATTAATGACTTTTTGAGTGAACATACGACTTTCATCCCGGATTTCTTTGCTGAAGTGGTGAGCCAAAAGTGCAAGAGTTTTATCATCAATTTTTGCCTCTGCAATAAGCAAAATAATGTTTAAAAAAATTAATTACTGCATTAAACATCAATCGCAGAGATTTACAATGAAATTAATAGACATCGGACAAATTTTTGGATTTTTTTTTAACAAATAAATTATGGTCAACTTGTCAAACTTGTAGTTTTTTGAATTCTCTGCATGTGCGTATTTTTTATTTCTTTGTAAAATAATTCATTTGTTAAGAGAAAGAAAAATCTAAAAATTGCCAGGTGTCTACTACTGTTAGTGTCATTGAAAGATACTTTTTCCTGAAGCAATTCGACTGTCACTGACACTCCGACTGAGTGGAAACATTTTCTCCTTCAAATTTTGCTGCGAATCCTCACTCGCTTCTCTAGAAATCGTCAATAAATGCTTATCCTCCTCTTCAGCAGTCCTTGATTGTGCAGCACAGTTACTGCACATCTCTGCAGTTCTTTCACATGTCCTAACGTCAATACTCTCATCTGATGAAAACAAATTTTAAAAAATTCAATATTCAAAATTCAGGATAAGTCTTTGTTTTAATATCTCGGAGACTAAGCGAGATAGCGTGATTTTGCCCTCATCTCCTTTTGTAGGCCATTTCAAGAGCTACAAAAGAGGTTTCAACTAAAATCCAGCTATCTCCCTTAGTTTCCGAAATATTCTCAAAAAATACCTCTTTACTGATACATTACATAACAAAAGCAAATTTCCAAATTAAAGGAATTACCTTTAGATCCATTACAACAACTGCATACAGATGGAGGAGGTAAGGATATTACCTGTGGTGATGCTGAAGGCTGATCAAAAAGAATTCTATCAACGAGTCTCGCTGAAATGCAATTTTTTTTATAGTCTCGAATCTCGAAATAGTAATAATTGATGAAAGATATTAATGTTCTCCTAAATTACCAGCTAATGGACCGAGAACAGGTGCCAAAACAGATGCAGTTTTCAGTGATGGCATCATATTTGTATTTTTCTTTTATTAAAAAAAAAGTATTAATGCTAAATGATGATACTTTTAGATATTTTCGTAACTATGTTACAAATACACTTCTCGCCATTAACTTCGTCACGTATGCCGTCTACTTTTTTTTATTCTTATTTCTTCTTCTTCTCCTCCTCGAATAATCATTGGTCAGCACACCGAGAAAACCAGCACAAAACATTCAAATATTCAAGAGTATCACAATTCTCTTTTTTTTCGCTCATTTTCTCGTGAATTCATTTTTTAAATAATGGAACAATATTTTTTATAAATTAATATTTATTAATAATCGCCTCGAAGGAATGATGCCAACAATACAAATTGAATAGACAATTTTCACTGCACATTCTATCAATATTTGCCTTTTTTTTATTCAATTATATTCGTCAGCTTTTTATCCTTATTTTTCGCCATTTACAATAAACTTTTTTTTTTGAGATTTTTCATCAGCAAATCGCAGAGAGGCTCTCATTACCCCGAGTGTAAGAATACTAGAGTCCATTCAATTGAAGGCATTTGTTATTTTCTGATTTACTTCAACATTGAAAAGTTGTCATCCTAATTCCAATTAATAAAAAATAGTTAAAAAAAAAAAAAACTTTCGATGACCCCATAATTCTTGAAATATTCAAATGTTGAATTACTATTTTCTATCTAGAAACGTAAAAATATAAAATAATGGAAAAGAAAAAAAAATTAATCAATCACTCATTGTCCGTACTCTCAACTCTCGTTAAATTCTAATTAAAGATACTTTTAATAATTTTATCAGTGACCTTTACAGCTAATTTCTTCAAAGAATAATATCTAATATTGATGAAAAAAAAAAGAGAATATATTTTTGTAAAAGTTAGAAATAGATGCGATGACAGGATTTACGAGTGATTGGGCCTTTGCACTTTGGGCATTTCTTTTGTGTACTAAGAGTAGCAAGGAGACATTCTTCGCAGTATATATGGCCACATTTTGTTGACATAGGTTTACGTGCAGCTCTGAAATCCTCGAAACATACTGGACAGGTAAGAACTGTTGGTGAACCATCGACCGAGTCATTTATCTGTGGAATTAATTTAGCTATTGGATCTTCCGAAATTATCGAAGAATCAATTTCAATTACTGGATCCTCCTCTGATGCTGCTGCACTAGTCGTTGCTGGTGATCTTTTCTTTGGTCTACCAGCTCGACGTGGTGGGATTTCTCTGTGGAATATAAAAGTAAAGATAAATATTTTGGTTTTAGAATTGGCTTTCTAATAAATCAGCAGTCGCTTTTCGTTGCCTAATTTCTCCGCAAAAAAAGCGTTCAAATAAAGTGTCGTGAGATGGATTTTCCTCAATAATTCCATTGAAAAGCTCAGGAGAATTCTATTTTTTTGGACCGATCTCAAATAAAAGGTTAGATCATTTACCATCAATTCATATGGTTTTAAGTTTTTTCGAATCGATTTTTGGATGACTTTCAGATCAATAGAACTGACAAAAAGTAGAAAATCTAAATTTTGAAAAATAAAAAAAATAATAATAATCGATTCTTTGCATTCTCTCTCTAAATCATCAGAAAAAAAACCTATCTCAAATATTTGAACGGATTTCAAGCAATTTTCATGATATAAAAACGATTCTGAAGTTTTTAGATAAATTAATTCTATTCCATCGTCAGTTTTTTAAGAATATCTCGGAAAATAAGCAAGATAGAGTGATTTCATCCTCATTCTTTTTTGCAGCTTCCTACAAAACCTTAGGACCGAAAGGGCGTATCTCCATTGTTTACCGAAATATTGGAAAAAAAAACTGATGACAAAATAAAATCAATTACGAAATTCTGATGACGAATTGTGGATATTTATTGAATAATATTCAATTGTTTCCCGGAATTGCCCCAACAATGAGAACCTTCGATGTTTTTCAGTTTTGTTATTTCCCAAGGCCAATATCATTTACCACGATGGTACTGTATCCATTGCGTTAATGATAATTATCTCGAAAAACTCAAAATTTTAACGTGCATTAGTAAATTCTCAATAAATTTTCACTCTTTTTTTTTTTTTGTGAATCGCCAGATAAAAACATGATATAAAAACAATTATCCACGTTTTAGACATGAGCAGATAAACCTCAAAAAGTTTCAGTGCCTTAAATGAATGAATGAAAAATAATTCAGACAAAACGATTTTATTCCATCATCACTTTTAAAAAAAAAACCTCAAGTACTGAGCGAGATCGAGCGATTTTGCCTGAATCCTATTTTGTAGCTTTCAAAATTCTCTACAAAACCAGCCTCAAGCCAAAGGGGCCTATCTCCATGATTTACCGAGATATTTTAAGAAAAACTGATGACATTCAGATTCAAATGATCAATAGTAACTAAATAATATTCAACTGTTTCCCAGAATGGCCCCAACAATAGAAATCTCCAATGTTATTCAAGCTTTGTTCATTCTCAATGCCAAATTTCATTCGACAAGGCTAGAGGCACAGAAGTGCCTTCAATTAATGCATTGAATTCTGCATATAATGTTAGTGTCTTTAAGTGTACGTAAAGTGTAAGTAATTTAACATATACTCAAAGAGCATGTTAAATACACGCAAAAGGCACTTCTGTATCTCCAGCTTTATCGAATTTCATTTACCGTGCTGGTACTGGATCTATTGCATCAATAATAATTGTCTCGGAAAGCTCGAAATTTTGACGTGCATTGGTACTGCTTGTTTCATTGCATATTGGTTCATCACCCTGACTGACAACACGCCCGCGTGTCTGTCTTGCTGCTGGCATAGGTGAATCAGATGTTAAATCAATGTAATGAATTGGCTGTGGTGATGTTGATTGTGCACGATTACGGCGTCTTCTTTTTGGTGCAGTTGACATGATAATTAACCTCTTCAATAATCTGTCAAAAGAATAATAAATAATTCTATATTCAAAAGTGACTAATTAACGATAATTGAGGACAATTCTCTTCGAGAATTCTGGAATGTTTTGCACTTACAGAAGGAAAAAAAAAACGGTTCACCAAATTATCTAGTTTCCAAATGCCCCTGAGTTATGGAAATGTCTCGAGAATCCTCTTGTTTTTACCCCTCGTCCAATAAAAAATTTTATTTCTGATTTTTCATGTATTCGTGATAAAAACAAATAATTCTACAAATAAATCAAATTCTTTTGTTTTTTTTTTCTTGAAAAATGTATGGCACAAAATATAATTTTTTTTTGTTGTGCTACCTCAAGATTTTCGAGATTGACATTGGCATGCTCACTAGCGCCACGTTACGGTCATACACATACACAAGCAGTTTTTGTACACAAAGCATGTGTGTTGTGTGTGTGTGTGTTGGTGGATAGAGAGAGAGAGGAGGAGGAGGAAGATTCATTAGTTTGCTGAAAAATTTTGTGGTTGGAGTCACGAGAAGTCTCTCATGTTTTGTGCGGGTCAATTATCGAAGACGGGTCATGGCGTATGTCAATGTTGCCGAATGGAAGACAGAACAAGTTTGTGAATGGTTAAAAGGTGCATTTAAAGAAAATAATAACAATTTAAAGAAAAGTTTATTGTTGAAATTTGTGTGTCTTTGGAAAAAACAAAAGATGATTTTTTTAGGGCGTGACAAGCATTACAAAAAATGAATGATCATTGGGCGTAGTGAAACCATTGTTTTCATGCTCCAAATTTCACAATTATTTTCCCCGCACTTTTTATTGAAAACAAAAAAAACATGATAAAAATATGAATTTTCGCGATAAATTGATCTATTGTCATTTCCTTTGAAATATCTTGCAAACTAAGGGGGATAGAGTAATTTTCATCATGACCTTTTTTGTAGATCTTGAAATTCTCTATGAAATAGGTCATCATAAAAATTTCTCTATCTCGCTTACTTTCCGAAATATTGTGAAAAAACCTGATAAATCTAGATATTTTCGTTTTTTCCTTTGTTTTCGTGGAACTTGTTCATTCAATAATGCACGATGACTAATACCACCTTAATTGATTTTTCATAGGTCTTGACAATTCAGTACTTCCCTACGTACACAGTTTCACAAATAACAAAGTATCTGGACAACAATTATTGAGTTTGAGACCCGAGGATTTGGAGCAATTGGGTGTTATTAAATTAGGACATCAAGAAATAATACTTGAGGCTGTTGAATACTTGAGAAATTTTCATTATGAGCTTGATCGTGAAAATCTACAACTACTTGCATTAAGATTATCATGCCAGGCACATAGTTTACACAATGAGCTATCAAGGCAAACCGACTCAAAGCCAGTTACAACACAAACATTATCTGATGTAGTTGGTGTTGTTACAGCTGTTAAACCATTGGTCAGATGGTTAGACAGACCACCATTCAGTGGACAACTAGAGTACAATGATAAAAAAACACAGTTATTAAAATTGAGCATTGAAATGGCAACATGTGCACAGAGAGATAGATTTGCTGAGAAACCAATCGAGGAGATAAGAACAACTTGCGGTGAATTAGCTAAATTGGCTGATTATATTATTCAGGATATTTCGGATCCAATGATACTACAACCATCTAGCTTGGATTTGGCAACACTCAAGAAGAGGCCTGGCGATGATTTGGTAAGTTTATTATTCAAAAATATGAGATTCTTCAATTGATTCACTTTTGTCATCAGTTTTTTTTTTTCAAATAACTGGGTAAATAATGGAGATACGCCCATTCTAGCCAAAGACGGTCTTGTACACAATTTCGAGTGCTACTCAAAAGGATCAGGACAAAATTGCTCTATCTTGTTCAGTTTCCGAAATATTTTCAACAAACAGTAAAAAAAATAGATGTCTCCTTTTATGTTTTTAATACGGAAATCTCTTTCTTTTTGGGAAATATCTCGGAAACTAAGCGAGATAAAGTGATTTTGCATGAATTCTTTTTTTAAAGAAAAGATAATTTCAAGAGCTACAAAAAGGGATTAGGATGAAATCACTCTATCTCGCTTAGTTTCCAAGATATTGTCAAAAAACCAATGGTCAACTCGTTAGTATTCATTTATTTGTTTTTTCTTCTTCCAATATTTTCTTTTTAAATGTCTCGGAAAGTAGGCGAGATAGGGCCATTTTGCCTAACAACTTTCTTGTGCAGCTTAAAATTTTTTAGAAGAGAGGATTCGGATGGAAAAATCGTATTTCCTTTAATTTCCGAGATATTCTCAAAAAATGCTACTAAATCACTTTACAATAGTGAAACAAATAATCACATGAATGAAAAAACTTGCGTGATATACGAAACACTTTTAATTCACACGCCGGAAGCATTTCCGGCCTTTCCAGGCTTCCAAACTGAAGCAGTGAACAGAACAAATAAAAAAAACCTCTTTTATGCTTCTCATTTAGTCCAGTCCTTTCTTCTCCATGTAATAACATGAAATTATCAAAATTCCGTAGGGTTTTTATATTCTTCCATCCTTCCATGGAACTCATCAAATTGCTGAAATAAAATTTAGCTCAATAGCACATCAGTGTGGTAAAATGGAGGAAGGTGATGAAATTGTTCAGGTGATTATAATAAAACATGATTAATTTATAATCAATTGATTTTTATTCATTGTGACATTGTTTAAACAGGTTAATTATCAAACTGTCGTGGGTTGGGAGAGAAAGAATGTCCTCGAATTGTTCAATGAAAGTCCTACTGAAGTTTTATTGACACTTAAACGTCGTCCAAGGCATACTAAAGTTTATGGACAAATATACATAAAACCATACAGATTACCAAGTAATAAAAAGACACCATATGCAACAAGATGGCAACATAATTTACCATCACCAAGGCCTGAATTACTGACAATACCGGATTTTACGATGCCATTACCAAGGTGACAAATATTAAATTATTATTTTTCTTTTTTAGAAATAATATCAATGAAAATTTTGATAGCTCACTTCCAGAATGTATGAAAAATCGTCTGAAAGAAATTGTTAATTAACATTGAAATAAATGAAATGTGCATGATGTGGGTATTTCTATACAGTTAAATGGCCGGAAATGATAAAAATATCTTCTTTATTTAGCCCGGTACCCCCGGTATTCTTTTCATTATTCAATTCAGTTCATCTTCCACGTAAATTCTCGGTTCTTCAAAAAAAAGGATCTCTTTACATTCTTAATTTTTAGAATTTCTAAAGGAATCAACGTTAATATTCACTTTTTTTCGTCATTTTTCATGAAAGAACATCTCAGAAACTAAGCAAGATAACCCAATTTAGCTTGAATTCTTTTTTGTACAGAATTTGAAGAGCTGAAAAACAATTTCCTACAAAAAATTTTCTCTCTTGCTTGGTTTCCGAGATATTCACAAAAATCATTGACCTATTTTGCCCGCGAAATTCGCCGAATTTTTATTTAAAAAAAATAAAATGAATTCTATCATTATCACAACATGAATCATCATGAAATTATCTTAATCCACAGGCACACACCAAAGGATCCGAGTCCCGAGCCCGCAAGTATAATCAGCACTGTCAGTATGTTAGACACAATAGCAACTGATAGCAGTGATTCTGATAGTGAAATTGAGCCACCGCTCTCAGTACGTCTTTATGCATCAAAGCCACGTAGTTTAGTACAGCGTCGTGCAACAATAACTGGTGCAAGTCCTACAACAAAGCATGCAGTTGATATTGAACAATTTTGGAAAGAATTGAAACAAGAGCACAGTACAACATTTCAACTGCGCGATAAAGCTGCATCCTGTGCCCACGGATTGGACACAGTACCATCAAATCTACGTCCACAGACGTGTCTTGGAATTGAACAGACAAAGAGAAAGAAAAAATTTGATGATGAAAAGAAAACAATTGAATGTGATTTATCAGAAATTAAAAATACGCGAAATATTATAAGTAATAATATTGACTGTGTTAATGAAATTAATTCAAATTCAATTAAAATTATTGATAATATATCCAGTGAAAATGATAACAGTGTCATTGACAAAAGCAATAATAGTTGTGATACAACAGTGCCTTTGTTGGGTAAATATGATGATAATGATGATGATAATAGCATTGTTACGGATAAAAGTGATGCTATTGAGAAAAAATTTGAAAAAAACAACCGAAAAGATAGAGGAAAATTGGACAAGAGCTACAGTACACCAGCCTATGATTTAACAGAATTAATGCCTGTTGAAATAATTGAAAATTCTAATCACACGAATTTAATGATAGATAATTGTACGAATAGTATTAAAGTGATTGAGACTGACACTAATAATTTAATAAGCAATTCAGAAATTGAAAAATCTCTTGATAATAATGAAATAATTGATGATATTAAAATGGAGGGAAGTGTTGCTCAGAAAATTAATTTTATAGAGGAAAAATTTCGTGAAATCAATTGTAAAGAATTGAGAGGTAACACTGTCAATACGATATCTGATAATGATAATGCACTTGATAAAGAAGACCAAAGCCATGATGATGTACATGATATTGAAGGGAATTTAATTAATAAGTCATCAGATAATTTTAATGCATCCAGTCGTGAAAGTAGTGAGGAAAAATCGGAATCAACTGGTAGTTACAAGGAGGGAATTTACAGTAGTAGCAGTGAGGCTGATGCACAAATGCCTGTCGTTAAATTTCAGCAGACACCTATTCTAACAGAAAATAATAAATCATCAGAAATCACTGCTAAACTGCCTCCAAAGAGCTCTGAATTAAATGCAGTAAACAAAATTAATGCTACATGTGATTCTAAGGAAAATTTGAGTCCTCAAATAACTAGAATTGATCCGAAACCCCGTGTTACACCACCAGAGCCACCGCCTCGTAAATATTTTACAAAGCCATCACCGCTGAATTTAAATATGACACCACCTGAGCCACCAGAAAGGCCAAAAATCCTTGAGAGAAAAGAAATTCGTCGTATTGATAATAATCGCTCAAATTCCGAGACAGTGCAGTCATTCGAGGGTTATCGTGATTTCGTTGAAAAATCAACAGACTTCATTGACGAGCCAAGTACACCAGTAAATGAACGAAGAACATTGATAGATCATTTTGGTTATTCAGAAATTGATAAATACGATAGACAATTGCTGAGAGATGAAAAACCAATTGTTGAGAGATACGAGCCATTTACTGAAAAATTCGGCAACGGAAGTGCCTTGATTATGCAGAACCAACCAACCGAGATTATTGCTATTCCACGTAGTAATGACTCACCGGATGGAGCTGGATGTTCATCGCAGCACTCACAGACCCAAGAATTTAGGCGTACATTGGAGAAGGATAAACACAGTGAAAAGGGTGTTGTTAATAGAGCAATGATGGTTGCACGAAGTATTGGACTTCATGGTTCATCAAAATTGTCTTCTGGTAGTCCTAGAAGCAGCAGAAAACGGAATATACTTTTGGCTAAAAGGAGGAATGTTTCTGTTAAAGACATTGGCATTGGGGATTTGGAGGGATGGTTAACATACAGAAGCAGAGGGGCCAGAGGTGCTTGGGCAAGATCGTGGTTTGTCCTGAAGGGCTCATCATTGTATCGTTTCAAAAACCAAGAGAGCATCAAGTCTGACTGTTTAATTGTATTACCAGGTTTCACAGCATCTCAAGCAAATGAAGTTAAATCACGAAAATATGCATTCAAAGTTTATCACACTGGTACTGTATTTTATTTTGCTGCTGATACTGAAGACTCATTGATAATATGGTTGGACTCTATTAATAAAGCAACATTTGGAGCTGACAGTGCTAATAGAACAAGTGGATTATTCAGTGAGACTGATGAAAGTGATGGTGAATCCAAGACAAAAACGAAAAATACAAATTCAGAGTCAAAAATAAATTCTGATAAAGGCTTTGGCTCATTGAAAAAATTAGGAAGAAAGGATTCTGGTGCTAAGGATCATGATATTGGTGGTGCTAGTTTGGATAGGAAGTATCTGAGATTTTTGGGAACTAGAACACAAAATGTACCAGTTCCAACTGCTCAATTCAGGAGTTACAGAAGAGTATTACCATCATCTACACCAAATAAAAAACCAGAATCAGTATCTAATTCACCGGATCTTCGTGTCACCATAGCTGGCAGTACATTTTACGGATTGACATCTTCTCATAGTGCTACTGACGTTCCCACAACGACTCAAGACATGCCTGATTATCGTCAAACTACAGACAGGTAAAATTGCAAGAAAAATTGAATAAATCGTCGCCCAAGAAACAAAGTGGCGTAAGTGCTGTGTATAAGCATAATACTTGCGCCCTTTTAACTCTAAGGCGACGAAATGTAATCATTAATTATCTTTCTATCTACACTTGCTTTTCATCTATATTAACAAATAACTGGACACTTGTAAATTTCATGATTTCTATTTAAAAATTAATAAACTAAATTTAAAAAGAAAACTCTCTGATTGTGATTTTTTATTTAATTCCTAGGAGATCACAGTCAAGCCGAAATCGCCGACCCGATGACCTTCGTGGTTTTGTAACACTCGAAGAATTCATGCTTTCTCATCACGATAATCGTCAACGCTCCATTGCCAATAGATCTGTATCACCAAGATCAACACCATTAACAAATGACCATGTGCATCTCCAATATCGTCAATGCGATGACAATAATATTGTATATGGACCAAATCGTGGATTCAACTCTGAATTTATCAATAATGGAATGATATACGGTCATCCACGTAATGGTGAAGAGACTCCAAATGTCAATAGACCCATTTATTACACAAAAAATCCAGGTAGATCAACGCCAGATCGTGTTGATGGAATTTATGGAGCTAGGTATGTGCGACGACCTCAAGAGGATATTGTTTATTATCCTCCGAAACTCGATACTTCGAGTCACTGGCAAAATGTCTCGAACGAGTTAGCAAGAGAACAACAACGAGCACATTCTTCATTCAATGGAAGAAGTGATTTTCCTCATTTACACAGGGATGATCGGGTTACTCCGAATATGAGCAGAATCCGGAGAAATGAAAGTGCAAATGATCGTGAGTTCTTCAATGAAGAAGTTCCAGTTCAACCGCCTCCAAGGATATTTATCAGGGATAATGGATATTCTGGATCGAGTGGAGATTTAACTTGTTGTACATCAGGAACTCTCCAGCGAGTAAGAAAAGAGGCTTCAGTCAGTAGGAAAGGAAGTTTCAATCTGAATGATCGATACAGGAGCGAAGACAAGAGCTGGATGGATTCTCTCAGGCGATCGGACAAAAAATTGAGTTCTACGCAAAAATCCAAATTGAAAAATGTAGCACAGTATCAGCCACCACCAATTCCATCTTCGCCGTTCGAGCAAGATGGTATGAGAGCTGCTTTTGAAATGCACTTGGATAAAGGTGAAAATGTGCAGAAGCCGAGTAGACTGAAGAGTTTATTTGGCAGCAGAAGTCCCCAGAAATCTACCAACAATTTGGATTTATCGAAAGAGCAAGAGAAGACACTTCTAGGCTCGCCCAGGCTTCATCGGGCCTTGTTTAGAGACAGGAGCTTCAACCAGAGACAGCGAACTCCAGCGACCACCACCGTCACCACTGCCACCAGATCTGGCAGCCAAAGCCCTGGAGACAGTGGAATAAGTCAATCTATAAGTTCATACAGTTGCATCAGTCAATCGCACACTCTCAGTCAGAGCTTCAGCTCTGTCAGCTCCGTCAGCGACTGGAGTCCTGATACTCCGTCCATAAATTCAGAGAAAATTAACCATGGACACAAGAGAAATATTAGGAATTTAATGAATCCCCCAACGCTGCCTTATATTCCACCACCAAGCTCACCCCCTCCTGATGACTATCCTGGCTTGGAATATCCACCGGTTTTTGAACCAGGAACTTACTCGTTGTCGGATGCCTCCTTGCTCAGGGGTAGGAATAATCAAGCTCAGAATGAAAATTAATAATTCAGTAGTAAAATGATAAAACACGATTTTTCATGATACTAAAAATAACATAAATCTGAAAATTTTTATTTTTTTTGTAGCAAATGAATTATTGAAGAAAAGGGGAAAATATGCAGGTATAGAAAATTCAAAAAACTATAAGTGCAAATTTTTTTAATAAGTTTTTTTCTATAATAATTTTTTTTTTTTTAATCCGAAAAATTATCAGATGTATGCTAATTTCTTTATCATGATTTTTTGTGAATATCTGAGAAAATAAGTGAGATAGCCAAATTTTTGTAGGCCTTAACATTTTCTACAAAAAACAAGAATCTACGAAAATTATGCTATCTCGCTTGGTTTCCGAGATATTCTTGTTTTACTGAATTAATTCATTAGTGAAGTCACTAATAATTGCTATTATTATTATGGAATGTATTATTTCCAATTGTTTATATATATATCATTAGCAGTAAACAAGCTTTTGCTGAAAAAAAAGACGACGGTTTTGACGTATTACATTGTTAAAATTGAGCAATTGATTAATATTTACAAATAGAGTAATTTTTTTCATAAAAATTCTTCGATAAAATCTAGAGTTAATAAGAAAGTAAAGATTACATGAAGAAACCCGTCCACTCGTGCCTCTGAATCAATAATTTAATTGAGGATCACGGTTTTTTATTAAAAATTTTGGTATTAGATTTGCTGCTCAAATCGATAAAACTTTTTTAGAATTTTATATTTGAGGCAATAAGATAGATAATTTTGTTCGAGCGCTTGCTTGAATAATGGCTTTCGAATTTCAAATAACAATCGAGTATTATGGTATTTACTGTATTATCTGTGAGGTTTTTCTGTTTATTTTGGTGAAGGACAAAAAAAGAAAGAAGAAGTTTTCACAATGAATTGTGAATAAAAATTGTTTTTTCAAGAATGTGATGAATTATTTACAGCAAAAGTGCCTACAATACATTTTAATACATATCTTTTATGTAGGAATTAGTGAAAAATAACAAAATTTAACTAATATTTTATACATTTAGTAATAGTAAACTATTATTTAATAATTTCCATGTAAATATTGTTTATCGAAATAATACAATTTTATTTAATCATCAGATTTTTCTTGAATATTTCGGAAACTAAGCGAGATAGTACAATTTTTGTGGAGACCTTTCTTGTACCTTTTGAAAATCTTTGCAGAAAAGAACGAGGGCAAAATCGCTTCATCTCGCTTAGTTTCAGAGATATTTTTAAAGAACTGACGACAAAATGAGATGAATTTGTCTGAGAATTTCAGATTCTTGAAATAATGAGAAATAAATTGAATATTTCCACGCACTTTGTACTTGTCTTTTCTTTCATTTTCAAAACATTCTTGTCCTTGAAGAGAAACACTCGTCAATTTTAACTGCCAGAACAAAACGAGAGGTTCATCGATTTAAACTCGGAAATTTAGTGCTTGTATAATCGTTATTGCATATTTATTTTTTACTGCTTGACTCAATAATGGAAAAAATCGTTGGATTAATTGATGGACCAGTGGGTAGTCTTGTTGGAGCTGGACTTCAGATTATTGTGACCAAAATTACGAGTGGATCTCGTTCTCCCAATGATTCCAACGGTCGAGTGAGTAATTCTACTCCAAGGGATTCTGAATATCAGAGAGTTATGAAAGTTTATGATCAAGTTGAGGCACATCTTCATGGTGCTATGAAAGTTTTGAAGCCAGCAATGGAAATCAAAGAAATTATGATGAATCAGAAATCCAAGTCTGCTGATGTGCGCTCAGGTATTTCACAAAATTATTTTAAAAATTTTTAATGATGAATAATTTTTTTTATTCAAGAATATCTCGAAAACTAGTGGAGATAGGGTGTTTCTACTAGAATTATTTTTCGTAGAGAATTTTAAAAGCTGCAAAAAAGGTACCCACACTAATTTTCACTTGGTAAATGTTTCTTTCGCTTGATTTTCGAGATATTTTGTAAAAATTAATGAAATTTCGGGAAAAGGTACAAGAAGAGAATTCTCTTTTTTGCCGTTGGTTTTTTGAAAATATCTCGGAAACTAAACGAGATAGCGTGATTTTACCCTATGTTTTTTTTTTTAATTTCAAAAGTTGCAAAAAAGATATCAGCAAAAATTTCTTCATCTCGCTTAGTTTCCAAGATAGGGTGAATGATCCAGTGGTCGAACAGATAAGACTCGTCAGACACCAGTGATCGAATATAAGAAATTCGATGATTACTGATATATTCAACAGTTTCATAGACTCTTATTTGAATTGATGAACATAATATTGTGTTTCGAAGATGAGAAAAATGATATTTTGCTGGATCACCAATTTTTTCCAGAATGAATACGTTAAATAGTTCGAACACTGGTCGATTCACCCTATTCACGAAGAATCATCGCAAAATCTTCTCACTATTTGTTATTTTATTTTTTAGAAAAACTCCAACAATCTGAAATTAATTACTATACACCTCAGAAAAATCGTTCGCAATCAGGTCAAAGAAGTTGTAAATGTTCTGATAAAAACCTGCCAAAATCGAGATATGATCAGTCATTCAAAGAGAATTCATCTAACGCAAGTGTAATAAATTATTTTATTTAAAAAAAAAATATTTTCATAATGTAGATGAACTGCGAGTATTTCCTTTGATTTTTTAGAATTCGAAATCATTCATCTGCTCTTCTCCCCTGTCGAAGAAGAATCGTTCAACATCATCAGCTCATTCAATTTCTAAATTATCCAATATCTCAAAGATCAGGCAGAACGATACAACAGAGAATGGATTGAAAAATTGTGGAAAATGTGGAATTGGGGTGAAAGTTGTTAAGAAGTTGGCTGTGACACCATGCGGTCATACTTTTTGCTATCGATGCATTCCACCAAAACATTTCTCTGCATGTCCAATTTGTAAGAAGCCTCTGCTTTCATCACATCTCCGGAGTCTCAACTATTGATTCTTGCGATCAGTTCCATAATTCAGTAGCAAAGAGGAAAAAAAGGATAATGAAATATCTTGAAAACTAAACGAGATAGGCTGATTTTTTCGATTCCCTTGTGTAAAAAATTCCAAGAACTACAAAAAAGGCTTGGGACAAAATCGCCCTATCTCGCTTATTTTCCAAGATATTTCAAATCAACTAGATGATTAAAAAAAAACACTAAAAAAAAGACTTTTGTTTTACGCTACTGAATTACTCACACATTATTTAATTGGCTTTCATTGACTTAGAAACAAAGTGGCCCAAGTACTATACTAGTATATAACACTTACGCCACTTTGTTTCCAAGTCGACAATTTAATTTTACTAGGATAAGTTCTATTATTTTGACTTCATTTCGGAAATATTTAGAAAATGCTGCAGTTAAAGAGAATTTATGAAGAGACCTTTTGTTCTGTAGTAAATGAGATTCTCTGGAAAAAAGGTCTCTTGATATTTTTATCTAAATCCTTTATTTCAAAGATATTTACGAAATAAGTTGAATTTTCTTTTTTTTTTCTCGACTTTTCACGTTTTTGTATCTCAATTTAATGTATTGCATCGTTTTGATTTTTTCCCCTTATTTGAATAAAGAATTTTCATCATGCAAATCTCAGAAGGTTATTTAAAATAGCATATAAGATATATCAAATATTGTAAATTTCTTTTCTTTTTTTTTCGACCACTCTGTAAAATTGTGACTTGTATTGTGCTTGATATGTCGCTGATGACCTTAGCAGTTAAAAAGCGACATTAAATAAATTTTAATTGAAGAAAAAAAAGTTATTTAAAAAAAATAAAAATATTGGTTTGAAAAAAAAAGTTCTTTTTTTTCAAATACTTTTGGCGGGAATATTTCGCAGCGCCACCGTACGATCGATATCTGAAATCCCAACAAGTTTTCCACACAACTCCCGGATTTTTATCTAAAGAAAAACCTTAGAAAAGCCGTTTTATCCAAAGCTCAAAATTCCAAAAAAGTAAAATTTTACCAAAAACTCAGACGCACTACGAAATTATCAATTTATTGATGAGAAAATAAAAATAGTGATTGAAGGTGTGTTTAGACAATGCGTCTGATTCGTTGAGTGACCGCGCGTAAATTACAATCAGCTGGTGTAACGTGCTTTCTGAACAGGTTCTTTGTGTGTCTCTTCCTCCAGATAATTTGACATTTGAAACTGAAAATATAACATTTACTAAATATGATAGGAAAAAATGAAGCATCTAATGTAAATGATGCTAGAGTCAAAACAATTACGGAAAAGAGGAAAATTTTGGAGGACAATTCTACTGAGGTGAGACTAAATTTTTGATTTATGTGTAATTATAAAATAGGCAAGAGGAGACAGTGGATTTTTATCTATTGAAAGTCACCTATAAAGTGCCGCGAGCGCATAATGCGATGTTTCTTTGAGAATATCTGGGTAAGAAAGTGAGATAGGGCGATTCTATCTTAATACTTTTTTGTAGAGAATTTCCAGAGGTACAAACTAGAATTCCAGTAAAATCACTCTATTTCCATCAGTTACCGACATATTCCGCAAAAACGAATGTGATTTCGATATTGGAAAGGGTAAAAGAAGAAAATTCCCTTCTTCGCCTTTTTTTTCATATGAAAAATGTTGACAAAACTAATAGAGATACGCTCTTTTCCCCCTAGTCCTCTCTTGTAAAGAATTTCACGAGCTACAAAAAAAAAGATTGGAATGAAATTGCCCTATCCCGTTTAATTTCCGAGATATTCTCACGAAATTCTCGTAAATTGTTTCATCTCTCTACTCATTCTCTCACCAATAATTTTTCATAATTCTCCTTTAAAGATTCGTGAGAGAGTGACAAAATGTTTCGATCAACTATCAAATTCATTGAAAATAAGAGAGAGACAACTACTCCGTCAAATTGAAGCTGTCCACAATCAGCAATTGTCGATAATTCAGTCAAATTGGGAGCTTCTACCATCCGTACCATCGATAAATATTAATCTTGATTATTGCAAGAATTTGGAGGAGACAATTTTAAAATTCGGAAGAATAGAACTTCCAGACAAAGATGGTATTGTCGTTAAAGACGCTGAGCCCTATAAAGTTGAAGAGTATGTTGAAGCAAATAAGGATCACGTTAGTTTTGATAAATCAATTAAATTTGATGAGACAAATCTCGTAATTGATTTAGGCAAAAAAATTGATTCATGTACTAGTGGTAATACCACATTCTTACCAAATGGTTCCTCTGACAGTTACAATGTTTATCCACAAATTGAAAATTTCAAGCACACTGGTAATAATAATTGCTCAATTTTGTGTTCATCATTGTTAGAATCATCGTTAGATGCTACTTATGATTCTGAATGTAATTTGAGACTGGATAATACATCAGAAAATTTGTGTTCATCTGATACTATTAATTCTACTAATCAAGTAACAGTTGTGGAGGCTCCACTAAATCCTGAGGAACTATCAAATTCAGGAGATGATGAAAAAATCGAGGAAATTATTGAAAATACTGATAAAATTCTAGAGAGTACAAATACTAATGGGAATGATGAGCACCCGAAGCAAATTCAACAATGGTTACAGCAGATTCTTGTGGAAACTGAAACTGAACCAGTTGTACATGAAACTGAACAGTTTGTTGAAATATCAAAGTCTCGATACAGAGAATTTGAATTTCCTCTCAAGACATAGAATTATTCTTAAGTTATTGATGATTATTGGGAGAGGTGGGATACAATGGATATTCCAATTGAACGATTAAAGATAGAGATTTTTCGGCAAAATCTCTGGTTCTGTTGCTCGTAGCCATCTGAGGCTGTTTCTCAAATGCATAGTGAGCTGATTTCTCATAGACTTATATGGTTCAAAGTTGTTTTTATCAATTTTGCAAATACTAATATGCCATTTTCTGACAATCAGTTTTTGTCTTATAAGTACTTGAAATTTTTTTTTTCTTCCACCCCTTAAATCGATGGGAAATGAGTTCACTTTTCATTCGAGATCAACCCCAGGTCGTGGCGACCAATAGAACCAGAAATATTCCCGAAAAGCTTGAATTTTTCAAAAACAGAAGGTTTTTAACGTAAAATCTCGCGCAAAGAATTGAATTTTTGAGAAAATAAAAGGAAATAACTTCTGATATATGCATTCCTTGAGAGCTTTTCTCAGCTTTTGAATGGAATTGTCAAAAAAAACCTATCTCCATTATTTTCATTAATTACGAGTAATTTGCATAGTATAAAATACCAAAACTAGTAACACGTGTCCGTTTTATCCAGTGTGTTCAGTTTACCCCACCTTCCCTTATCGATGGAATTGTTCAGTGATAACTTCATTAAAATTATTTATTCTCAACTTATTTAATTTTCAAATGTTTCATGTCCATACTGGGGCCAAAATTTCCATAAAAAAGGAAAAAAAACAAAAGTCTGATCTTCCAATCATATTGTACTTTTATTCGATTTTATTGTGAAATATTTAAATTATTCGCTAATTTGCTTCTTATTGGAGATCCTTTTATCATATCATAATTAGAGAGAAGTCATGATAATTTATAAAATATTCTTTTATTTCATAAGGATTAAAAAAGGAAACGTGAAAGATAGACATCTCTTCGGTGAAAGAAAAAACTTTTATTCATGATTTTTTGAGAGATATTTTGTAAAATCTAGGAATTTTCAATTTAATTAATGTATTCATTATGCAACTGAGTCCGTCGAATTTTTCGAGAAAAAAGAAAATAATTAGGAATGAATTAGCCAATTGGCTAAACGTAATTCAATAATTGTCTGCTTAAATAATAATTTATTATTGAGTACTTAAAAATACGGGTAAGGATTTGAAAATGAAATATAAACATTTTAATTGAGTCATAGTTTTAAATTGTGTCAAGAGTACGTAAAATAAATACAATTCATGGATTCATATCTAGTAATTAAATATTTCCAGACTTATTGTGTGGCATATTAATACAAAGTTGTTAATAATCGATGTGGAAAATTTTTGTGTAATTCTAAAAATTTCTTATTTCGGTTCTTGTTTTTATTTTTGTTGTTCTAGAAACGTTTCAGTGGAAATTCACTGAATTTGATCGATTATTACATTAGAACAATGGTAACTTTTAGGGAGAAAAATTTTAATATAAATAATAATTATTCCGACCGTTTCTCCTCAAATTTTGATGATTAAATTCAGCCATTTCGGTCATTCCATTGAAAATTTTCCATATGTTTTACAAATTTTTGTACTTATAATAATTATTAATTGAATGAATATGTTAATTTATTTATTCTCAAAATAATTATCTAATAAACAAACAAATCATTTGAATTCTACTTATTTTCTACAAGATCTCTACATTATCCTTGCTCAATACTGCTCCTTATTATTATTAATAAAGCGTAATTATTTGATATAAATTGTTTTTGCGGAATACTATGAAGCGGACAAAAATGGTAATCAATTCTCTTTATTCAATTTAATCGGCATTTTGAGTTTCTCAATAGATTTTCTACTCAGCAGAATCATTGAAGAAAAACAGAGAAACAAAACAAAAAACTAAGATAATCTCCAATTTACCAAACTTATAATAATTTTAATATATCTATATATACATACGTCATTATAAGTTGGTTGATGTTAATAAAGATAGTGACTCAGCGTAATGATTTTCAATTATTATTTATCATAGCTGAAAGGGGATAAATGACCGAAGACGGTCAATTATTGGATTAATTGTATATATTCTATAGCTATGACACAGTGTGGGTCATAATAATGGCAATAGTATTTGTGCTAATGTCGCTACATTCCTTGACACATCGTACTGATGTTTTTTAATCAATCATTTACGCGTCACTTGATAAAATACCCAGTCTTCAAAGAAAGATGGAACGAATGCACGATCTTTAGTGAATGTAACTGGTACTGATAATTGAGATAATACCTCTTCGTACATGGTAAGTGACTCGGGACAAGAAGCACCATTTCCCTAAATCATTAAAATTCATTTTTGTAATTGGAAATTTAACAAAAAAAAAAAGGATAAATCGATTTTTTCGACCAATAATTTTCGTTTAATGATTAGAAAATAAAATTGACTTATCTTGTTTTACCTTTTTGCTAATGAATTAGTAAATTTTATGAAAGAAAAAATACTCACGTGTGTCATGTACTTTCCTGATGGTTTCAGAACTTTCATTGACGAATTTAAAATTAATCTAATGAAATCCCAAGCATCACCGTGTGGCGTTGTACTTATTGGTATGTCAGTGAGATCACCAAAAACATAATCAAATTGACGGCCCTCTTCAATCATGTGAGCCAATGCCTTCACACAATCGCCAATGATTATCTATTTTTCAAGCAGAAAACAAAAAAAGAAAATATTATTCAATTCTTTTTCAATTAATAAATAATTTATTTGAGAGTAAAAACCTCGTAGTTCTCCCCCTTTCTTTTATCCAAACAGTCGCCGCAAATACTCCTCATGTACTGACTGCATGCCTTAATAACAATGTCATCAATCTGAAATTAAATTAACATTCTAATATTCCATTGAAAAAAATCGAATGAATTCAGTAGCAAAGAAGTAAAATAGGATAATTTGCTTTTTTCCCTCTCTTTTTCTACTAATGTTTCGGAAACCAATGGAGATACGCCCTTCTTGCCCTCATGCTTTTTCGTAGAGACAGACAAACCTTTTGATATTCTCTACAGAAAAGGACTTAAGAAAAAATTGCTCTATCTCGTTTATTCTCCGAGGAATTCCCAATAAAGATCGACTAAAAAATCGACTTATCCGTTTTTTAAAATGCAATCTTGTTATTTTTTATGAATATTTCGGAAACTAAGCGAGATAGGGCGATACTGTCCGAATCTTTTTTTGTCAAGACTTTCAAAAGATACAAGAAAAAAATTGAGGCAAAATCGCGTTATGCTCAATTTCCAACATATTTGTGGAAATCCTGTTTTATTTCTTCGCTACTGAATTCAAAAGGTGCAAAAATTACCTCGAGCATCGTAACGTATTTTGGCTTTTCTTTGAGCAATTCCCAGAGTAATCCTCCATCTCCTCCACCTAAAATAACAATTTCCTTTCCAGCGTAACTCTCTTTTCCCCGTTGCATCAAAGTCTCAGTGTATATTAGATCAGCCTCAGACATATCTGATTTATAACAAAAATAAATTGATTAAATCTGAAATAATTTTTTTTTTTCGTAATACGTACTCTGCAGTTCATCTAGCACCAACAAATTTCCGAGAGATTTCGAATGAACAATTTGCACCTTCTGATATGGGGATCTCGCCTCAAAGACTAACTTGTCAATATCATACTCGAGCAGTCTCTCATCTTCAAAAAAATAATAACAATAAAATATAAAATTATCCATATACGAGCTAATGAAATGTATTTGATTGCATTTGAAAAAAAAAAGAATTATTGTGATGTGGAAAAAATTGCATGCCTTCAACTTTTCGCTGTGATTTAATCCTCTCAATGAGAAAACAGAGGAGCGTTGCATTTAAAAAAATCGGTAGTGAATAAAATAGTCAACACATTGAGCTGCATTCCATGTAACAACATGCAAATTTCGTGAGAGAAAAGTTTTTTAACAAAATCAATTAAATATATTGGAAAATATAAGTATCTGTGATATTCATCAATAAATCATGTTTTCAGAGATAGGAGAAGGTGCGGTAAAATGGACACAAGGAGTGAAACGGACACGTGTTAGTTTTGGTATTTTATAATATGAAAATTACTCGAAATCGACGGAAATGTTGGAAATAGGTTTTTCCTGATGATTCCATTGAAAAGCTGAGGATATTTTCCATGGAAATCATATATCAGAAGTTATTTTTTTGAATTCTTCAAAAATTCAATTTTTTGCTCTAAATTGGAAGATAAAAACCTTCTCTTTTTGAAAAATTTAATTTTTCCGGGAATATCTCTGATTTTTCCAGTCGTAGCGACCTGGAGTTGATCTTGAATGGTAGATGAGCTCATTTCCTATCAATTTATATGGGGAACAAAACAATCAAATTTTCAAGTAATTATAGGATAAAAACTGATTTTCAGCGAATGGGCTATAAGTATGTAAAAAATTGATAAAAAAAGTTTTGAACCACAAAAGAAAACGAAAAATGAGCTCCCTTTCATTTGAGATTAACTTTTAGTCGCTTCGACTAACAGAACCGGAAATATCACCGAAAAAATGAATTTTTTCGATTTTAAAAAATTTGGCCAAAGAAGTGAAATTTTTTAAAAATTGAAAAAATAATAATTTTGACGCATGTTTTTCATTTAAATTTTTCTTAGCTCTCCAATAGAATGATTGAGAAAATCTCTATCTTGAACAGTTCAATTGACATGTCCATTTTACCCCTTCCGCTATGAGAAAATGAGAAAAAAATAATAATTAAATTGATAATTTATTTAATCACACAACCGCTATATAATCATCTATATCAAAACTACACTTACAACTACATGTAAACTGAAATAATAAAAAAAGCGCATTTCAATATTGGTATGCACCATAAGACTCGTTTACTTGCTATGAATTGAGAAAATCTTCAGGCAATTTTTGCCAAGTGAATTGAATCCACTTGGATTTTAATTCTTATTAATGAACTATTTATTTTTAATTGTTATAAATTATCTTGTTATTTCACTGTACTTTTTAATCTGCTCAAATTTTTTGCTTTTTTTTTGTTGTTGAAAAATCGAACCGTAAACACAATTATAAATAAAAACTCACCGGCGGTAGGAAAGTATCTCTCAAATGGACCACCGCGTTTAATTGGGGCAAGCGCGTGTGATCGAGTGGCTGTTGCCGCTGCCTGCATTGCCGTCTCCAAGTCTCTGGCCGACTACCATTAGCCGTCAAGCGAACCAACGAATAAACAGAACAAACGCATCTATCTAGTTAAAAGAACTCTCTACTTTCAATTTTAGAGTAAAAAAATGAAATGAAACATTTTTCTTTCTTTTTTTAAATATTTTGTCTTGTTCGTCGTGATCAAGTTCTTTTTTTTAATGATAAAATGTTGAAAGCCATATATGAAGACACCCCTTCATTCATAATTCATGAATAACAAGCATAATCACGGTCAATTTTAATATCGTTGTCCTGGAAGCAAAAGGGCACAATTGCCATTTATTTCGTTTTCTAATGACAAAAAACGCATAATTTCCTTTTTGCCAATCGATTGTTCACCCCTTCCCGGTTATTTACAGCATTTATTTTCGCGTAACAAAAAGGCGTATGGCCCAGTTATTAATATAAAAAAGATGTATCTCCCTTACATACGCCCTTTTGATTTTTTTTTTTTTTTTTAATTTGAAGAATCATGCACGGAATTTTAATGGAAGAGGGGCGCATCTCCTGCACATACGCCTTTCTATTTCCAATCATCTTTCTTAATTATAAATTCTCTATTGTTACTTCAATTTTTGGCACTCAAGCCGTTTTACTTTGAGGCTGACGATATATGTAGAATAATAAATAAATTCATCGTGATTATTAATCGTGTTAATTCATCTGCTTTTTATGAGTTGAATGAGACAATCAACAAATGGGTACTATCCCATCATTTTTTTATTAAATTAAAATATTATGAGTGTATCACTGGCTGTGTGCTATGGTGATTCAAATGCTATTTTTTTTATTTGTAAATAAAAATTATAACTTTGTGCAGGGAATTCTGAAAGTTTTCGAGATAGAAAAAATTTGTTAAAAAAAATTAAAATACAAGAAGTGCTGGGGAGATTCGTCATTCAGCATTCCTGGGCAAGCGGCCTATTCCTAAACTGTCTAGTATTATGTTTTTTTTTTCGAATTTTTCTTTCATCTTTTAATCTTTTATAACAAACAAATAACATTATTTTATAAAAAATGTATAACACAATTGTGTATCATAGCAGAATATAATAGGGAATATGTATAATAAATGTAAAAATGGATTCAAAAATAATTAACGCAAAAAATATATCAAAATCAATAATCAATAGTAATGAAAAAAATGAGGATAAAAAATTCAAAACTAGGAACAAACTGAAACAATTTAAAATCTTTTTCTTTTAAGCATATTTTCTACCTGATAGTGTCAAATAGAGATCATATATGGTTCCTCGCCTTACAGGTGGTAAACGTTTGCTGCGCTGGCTATTCAAAGCCATGGCAATGTCAGCTTCCAAGTAACGCCACTGCTACAATATCCTGTCAGTTAAGCGATGTTTCCTTTCCCGGTTTTTCAATATTATAATTACATAACTAAATATTTCTCTTATTTTTCAAAATACATCTGCTGTTGAGTAATTATTTGATGTTGCAAAAAAAAAAAAATTCTATCAAGTCTCTCACAAACTAGGACGAATGCAGCGGCAGATTAGAATGTCGTTGATTTTTAATAAGAATATTTAATAAAAAAAAAACGTAAATATAAATAATTCAGTGTGCGAAGTGGTAAAAAAGAGTGAACTATCTTTGAAAACCAATAGAGATATTGCCACCTTACAGAAATGAAGTGGCGTAAGTGCCATGCTTATACATAGCACTTACGCCCCTTTGCTTCTGAGATGACGATATGATTTTTTTACAAATTCAGGGGTAAAGAGGTAAAACCGGATAACTCCATTTTTTGCCCATAGTTTTTTTGCAAATATCTCGGAAGCTAAAGAGAGGGGGGATTTCGTGCGAATCATTTTTTGTAAAGAGTTTCAGAAAAAGTTCGGAGATATTCCATTCCGAGATATTCTCAAAAAAAATACTGACAAAAATAATCGACTTATCCTGTTCTACCTCTTTGCTTCTAAATCGCTCTATCTCGCTTCACTTAATTTACGTATTCGCCTACTGGATCTACTGTTGTGCATTGTAAGATGAATAATACCTCGAAACTCATGATAGCTTCCTCGTCGTCCTGCTTGTAGTACTCAACGTTAATTGTCACCAGTCCCTCTGCATAGCCACGAACAGTAATGAGGCTGCCTCTTGGTCCAGTATAAAGTACAATGAAGCTTTCATCGATGCTTGATTCTGTCAATTGCTTCAAACCATTAAAATGATCGCTCAGAACATTTGAAATTGTCGATTTCAAATTTGAACGCTTGTCAACATCAGCTATGACATTCGAAGAGACCGTGAAGTCCAGCAGAACTGTGTGAGCCACCATTCTGTTGTTCCTGTTGAATTGAGATGGAGATAATTAGAAAGTATTAACGCTGAAGATTTATTCAATCTTAATAATTAAATAGTATTAAAGTGAAATGGCGAGATGGTGTGATTTTGCCTTAATCCTTTTTTTGAGCTCTTGGAATTCTCTTAAAAAAACGAATCAGGGCAGAATCGTACAATATCGCTTAGTCTTAGAGATATTCGGAAAACAAGAATGGGGTAAAACAAAATAATCTATTTTTTTATTTAGGGGGAATCAGGGCAGAAGTGACCTCCAGGACCAAGTGGTCCAGGATTCTTTTTTAGATGGATGCCTTAACGAAAAATATGGAAGAAATTCACCAAAAATAGAGACGTATTAGAGCATCTCTTCAAATTTTTTCAGATTTCTCCAAGCAGTCTTTGGCTACTAAAAAAAATCCTGAATTATTTTCAAACCGAGATCCATTTCCCTCCTGTCTCCTCTATTTAATATGGACAGAAAGTTTGTTTTTTGCCGAAGAAGTAATCACTCCAAAAATTCGAGTACCCCAAACTTCAAATTGCAAAAATTCAAAGATTCTGGAATTTTTAGCAGACTTCTAAAATTTATAAGATTCCTTGAAATCTATAAAATTGAACGGATTTCTGAAAATATGATCGATTTCTATGAGAATTCAAGAGATTTCAGGGAATGCTAAAATATTTCAGGATTTCATGGCAGAAACAAAGATGTATAAAAAATCAAATGCGAGAAATTTGATGAAAATAATAACACAATCGTCAACTAAAGTTTGTGAACGATTTGAATTCATACTTCATCTAACTCATTCACGAACTTTAGTTGACAAGTGTATAGCCATGTGAATATCTTATAATTTTCTACGACTTTCCTCAAATCCTCAAGATTTCACAAATTCCAAAGATTTCGTGGAATTTCTAGCGGATTTCTCTAGTTTCTGAGTGATTTCAAAACTTTGCTCTAGATTTTATGAGATTTCAAAAATTCAAAAATTTCAGGAATCTTCGGAGGAATTCTGGAATTGTGTTAAAAATTCTAATTTGAATGTACGCCAGATTTCACAAGTAATTACCGCCTTGTTTCATGTACTTTTTAAGATCTGCTCTTATCACTAGTGTCACTGCATTTCAGTCTGTGTAAATTTTTGTGGATACAAGTGTCTTTTCGGTTTTCGTGCTCGGCAGTTATTTTTTATTTACCCAATGTTATGGCGCTTTTTTCCCCTTCTATGATACTTTGGTTCGTCGTCTGGGCACAAATTTTTGTATTCAATAAAATTCTGGATTTTTTTTACATGTTTTCGGGAATATCTCAAAAGTTAAGCGAGATAGAGTAAATCTGCCCTAATGCTTTTTTTTGCAGTTCTCGAGATTCTCTACGAGAAAGGATTAGACAACAAAATTCGCCCTATCTCACTTAGTTTCCGAAATATCCTCCAAAAAGAACGAAATTTCAGTATTGAAAAGCTAAAAGAAGAGAATTCTCTTTTTTGCCGTTTGTTTTTGAAGAATATCTCAGAAACTGAGTGAGATAGGGCTATTTTGCATCAATCCTTTTTTTTTAGATAATTCCAAGAACTACAAAAAAGGATTGAGGCCCTCACCGCTCTATCTCTCTTAGTTTCTAAAATATTCTAAAAAAACTGAGCAGAAAAAATTGACATTCTTTTTTACCTCTTAGCTACTGAATTTCATTAAATTCATGATTTTTCTCTTTTTTTATCAGTGTGAGTTAGGTATTGTAGTTGGTCTTAGGTTAAGTTCAGTTTAATTAATCTCCCAATTGTCCACTCTGACCTCATGTACATTGTTATTATGAATAATAACAGGTGATACAACTTCTCATTCCCTTGAAAAAGATGAAAACAAAAAGAAACTCGGAAATTAAAAATACAGTTTGTCGAATTTTTCGTCAATTAACCGAAAAAATTGCTTCATTGATGCAATAATAAATAGTTTGGCTGCTAATGGGAAAATAAAATTGTCCTTGAAATCAATGAAAATAGTATGGTTGTATTATTTTTAGC
This sequence comes from Aleiodes leptofemur, assembly GCA_963942555.1. NCBI lineage: Eukaryota > Metazoa > Arthropoda > Insecta > Hymenoptera > Braconidae > Aleiodes > Aleiodes leptofemur. The sequence goes on from OZ012609.1 coordinate 14,980,040, forward strand.
ATTGAGCGAAATCTAATATTTTTGTATTTTCTTACATCATTATGTAAGAAATTGAGAACATTCATAAATTTTCATGACTCGAATATTTTTCAACAATTTTAAAAATTGTACATTATTAGTCTTTATTTGATGATAATCATCAAATGATTGTGTGACTGACAATTGTATTTTCAATGTTGTTTTTTGCGATTAATCTACTTACTTGTTTGATTTAGTTGATTGTCAATTTTCTCAATAGAATGTAAGATACACAGGATTTTATATTTTTTTAACGTGTAAATTTTTCTTATTGTGTGCATACACTGGAGCAGCCGGAAATAATAGGACCGGTCCGATTTAAAGTCGTACTGACGAAAGAGTGGACTCACGAAGTTGTGCCGAACTTGAGCCGAATAAAGCCGACATCTTTCGGTAGTTACACTATACAATCTGTTTACAATGAGCTTTCAAATCTTTCAGAATTCTATTTGATTGGCCAATGATGTTCATGCAGCATGCACTCAGTCAATTGGAAGGAGGCTTTTTTGAGCGGGAAATTTTTGAGTTTAAAATTTAAATTTCTTCTTTATTTTTAAGTTTTGGTTTATGGAAAAAAGGGAGAGGCTTTTTTTTGTCATTTGTTTTTCAAGAATATCTAGGAAACTAAGGGAGATAGGGCGATTTCGTCCTCATCCTGAAAACTATATGAATAACTGAAGGTAATATAGAATCATTTTTTAAAAAGTAGTACAATAACAAACAATTGAGAGAGTATTTATTAAATGTATTTAATTAATTATGCAATGTTGTTGGTTCTCAGGATGAACGATATATTAGTATTAATTTGACGAGATACTGATAATGTCAAGAGCCTGATGAAGCTTAAATTATAAGCGAAACGTTGCGAATTGACAATGCTTTAGTATTGTTTATTAGGAAGAAAACTTCCAGTTTCCCATGATATTTCAAACCAATTTTTTAAGAATATCTCGGCAACTAAGCGAGATAGGGCGATTTTACACTAATATAATCCTTTTTTGATGCTCTTGAAATTGTCTGCAAACAAGAATTCGGGCAAAAAGGGCGTATCTCTATTAATCCCCTTTGTGAACAAAAATACCGGTGAAACGGAACTATCGAATGGAATTCGATATATCGAATTCAGTGCGAGGCATCACGTCAATTAATTGATATTCAAAATTTTTCTTCAAAATATCGATGCAGGCGCGCGTTACGTGCTTCTAATTACTAGTATGTCATCAAAGCTCAAAAAATCTTGGATTTAATCCGAGATAACGCATCTATCAATCCATATATTTGACCGTGAAGGCACCAGTTACCGGACGGTTGAGGAAATGGTACCGGTTCCCGGACAAGTTAAAATTAAATTATTAAAATGATAGAAAATTTCAATTAAATGAATTAAGCAATTTACTTGATTGTTATTTTAACATTTTGCAAGTATTGAAAAACTAGATTTTTTCACTTGAATATTAATTATTAGTATATTTTGCTACTGCATCCGAAAACTGGGACCCGTCCGGCCACCGGGTCCACCATGGTAACAACTGAATAGAAGTAGATATAATATTTTTTTTGTCATCAAATTACCGTGGTGGCCCAGATTTCTGAAACTTTAGAGCGAGTTTCTGACAGTATGAATCAGACAACAACTATTTGTTTATTGAATGTAATTTAATTATATTAATACAGTAGAACGTCGATTATCCGAACGTCAGTCATCCGAAACGTCGATTATCCGAATGGTGATTTGGATTATCCGCAAATATTAATTATCTGAACAATAATTTTGTTCATTCGAATGCTCAGTTATTCGAACGATTACGCCCTGAATAACCTGCATTCGTTTTATCTGAAGAATTACTTTTTCCGCAGACTCAAACGACTTGTGTGTCCGAATTATGATTATTTTTAAATACCTATTTAACTTCGTTCTATACCATTCAATGATACAATAGTTATCATGGGAATTCACCAAAAAATGTTCTTTTATTATTAATGTTCTTTGTATTATTAAATACAGGGTGACGTCAGCATCCACCTTACAAATTTTCGAGATAAGAAAAATAAGAAATGACAATTCCAATGGTGTAAAAATGAATCAATTTGGAGAATAACCATCTGATTTTCTATCTGATTCCATTGATTTTGACGGTATTAGAATTATAATTGTCGATCCTTGAAGCCCCTGAAGTTTGTAAGGCAGATGCTGATTTTGAAAGAATCAACTGTTTTTTGCCCATGAAATATTAGTGTTCGGTTATCCGAACTTTTGATTATCCGAAAGGGGCTCGGTCCCAATCGATTCGGATAATCGACACTCTACTGTACATATTTGTTGCACTAGACGAGCTCAGCAATTAGAATACTAAACAATATATTGTACATTTAAATATAACTGAGAAATTTGCAAAAATTGTTAGTTACTGGGACGCCGTCAGAAACCGGGGTCATCACGTTGTGTTTTGACAACGTGAATGCTTTTTTTTTGAAACTGTTTTGTTGAAGAAATCGATGTAAGCGCGAGTAGTGCGGTAACTGCGGGAGATGGAGTGATTTTGAATTCCGAAAACTACTTAGACAACCGAAGGTAACAGAATCATTTTCAAGAGTCTCTCGGCAATTAAACGAGATGGGTCGATTTTACTCTAATCCTTTTTCATAGCTCTTGAGCCTCTCTACAAAAAACGATTGAAGCAAAGAGGACATATCTCTATTAGTTTCCGAGATATTCTATTGAGAAGTATAAAAAAAAGTCGACTTGTGTCTTCATTTAAGGAGTTTGGGGAGTTATCTCCAAAATATGGAATCATTTTGAGAATTATACAGGACGTTCCTGATGTCATCATTATTATGTAGTATTTTTTTCAAAGTTTTCATGTATTTCGTTTGAGACTAATTAAAAGTCAAAATTGCATTTTATACATGGGCTCTTATGCATAAAATCTGTCACAGCAGGAGACCTTTGTTACCACCTGAGTTGATAGCGCAGATCGATGCTAAACCAGGTTTGATGCATGAGAGCCCACGTATAAGATGCAATTTTGACTGTTAATTAGTCTAAAACGAAATACATGAAAATTTTGAAAAAAATACTACATAATAATGATGACATGAGGAACGTCCTGTATGATTCTCAAAATGATTCCATATTTTGGAGATAACTCCTCAAAGCCCGTAACAGCTTCGACCAGTTGGGCAACGACCTCCCCACTCCATTTCTCCGTAACCGCGGTTACGCACCTACTGTATTCAAACGCAACCAGCCTGGAGAACAAACTCAGGCGCACATAATTCAGGTGTAGTCCAACTGACAATGACGATGCCAACGGCGTCTCCTCTACTAGTAGTAGTTAAATAATCGTGAACGTAAAAACACACGTATACAAGAAAACAATCGTGTGTAACTCACCTGTTTCACAAGTAGTGACGTAGTTCACTCTTTGATCACGTGACCAGGCTATAGGACATTTTCGAAAGGTAGAAGTTGTGCCTGTGGAGTGAACGCCAGAGTAGAGGTAACCAAGTCCCTTCTTTTAAACATCGAGAGGTATACCCAAGTCAAACCGCACCCAACGTTAACGTTCAGTAACGTGCAGGCGTCCATAGACTAAAAATCCAGTGTTCATTCGTATTTTATTATTATTATTATTATTACTATTATTATGTGCGAGTGTGTATTCATAATTGAATTTTTTTACGCTGCAAGTGATTTTATTTAATTAATATAAATGTGTATGAATTGCATTGATCCAGAGGATTATTTGTGCAGTTAAAAAATGCATTGCCTATGGTTATTAATTGTGATAACAATTGTTAGTGGACAGGAGGAAATATCAAGTGAACCATCGATTTATTATACAGAGCCATCGATTCTACCAGACAATGACGTTAAGAGTCTCACGGAATTATCTGGCGGTCACATTATCGGTGGTAAAAGGATTTTGGAGCAATCAAAGAGTCCATATATCCTACGAGAGGATCTTTATGTTGAAAGAGAGGGTGAACTTGTTATCGAGCCGGGCGTTGAGATCCGGTTTGCCCCGATGATCGGTATCACTGTACGAGGCATCATCACTGCCAAGGTAAACACCTAATGATCTTTAAAACCGTTTTTTTTTTTTCGTCTTTTGAATTTTAGATTTGAAAGCACATAAAAATGCATCGATGTCTTTTAAGTGTTCTTCAAAGATAGGATAGACATTCAAATGCATCCAGTGACTCAAGAATGTTCTTTGTTCGATTAGACGAAGAGAGAGAGAGAGAGAGAGGGAATGCGCTTGCAGGAGACGAGAGAGTGTGACGCTCAACTTGGAATAAAAAAAGGGAATATCGAAAGAGAAAGAAGCGACAGCGAAAGTTAAATTCTTCACATAAACAAGGTTCATCGGCTTCTTCACAATTCCGAGGATTTACTTGTTTATGTTTTTGGTTTGAGGGGTCGTGTGAAATTTTTGTGACTCCAGGTATACTACCTGACCCCCCCCCCCCCCCCCCATTCTGACTTTCTGCTATTCTATTGTGTTGAATCCATGGAGATGAGAGGAGAAATCTCTTCTACCTGATCCACTTGTCCCCCTCGTATTCTTTGACAGAAGTCTCCTTTTTTTTACTGCATTTATGAATGAATGGAGAGCCCTGTGCATTTCACCTGACACTAATTTTTTATCGGAATATTATGTTTTATCTTATCATGGTGACACGAGCCGTAGATACATGTTTGTAATGTTGTTATGATAATAGGATGGTTGACAGTGTTTCATAAATGAAGAGAAAAAGTAGAATCTATATAGAAATTGAGGGGAGATTATTTTAGATAAGAATACTGATTAAATGGATGATAAAGTTTGCTCGTATTCTTTATTTAGATTTGTGTGAAGAAATTATTCTGAATTAACTGGGACATGTCCTAAAATGCTGTAACGTGTATCTTTTTTCGAATTTATGCTGGAGAGAGTACAAATTCAAGATTTTGAAGTTTCTGAAAGAAAAAAAATGAGGTTTTTCTGTCACTACTTTTTTTTTATAGAAATATCTCAGAATCTGAGTGAGAAAGAGTGATTCTGTTCTAGGCCTTTCTCGTAGAGAATTTCAAGAGTGTTAGAAAAGGCTTAGGGTAAAACTGCGCTATTACGCTTAGTTTCCAAGATATTTCGGAAAAACTGGTGATGGAATAATACTCTTTTTCCAGGAATATTTCGGAAACTAGAGGAGATAGGAAGATTTTTGTGGCAACTTTTTTTGTAGCTCTTGAAATTCTCTAGAAAAATGGATGAGAATAGAATTGCACTATCTCGTTCAGTTTTCGAGATATTCTCAAAAAATGAATGACACCAAACATTGACAATTATCTTGAATCAAGATTATTTTTCTCCATTCATTGCAATGAAAGTATTGACGACGTTAATGAGGAAACATTAAATATCATGTATTTCGAAATCGAGCTGACGAATGCATGCCGATGCTCAACGTATACTATAATGATTCATGCTCATTGCAAGTATGACTATCACAGTTTCATGATTCATCCACAAAAACTTTCCTATCACAACCAATCATCACTAAAAACATAAAATATCTTTCTTTTTTTTTTCCCCACTTAGTGAAAATTGTTATTGTTCTTGGAAAATGTCATTCAATGTAACGGATTTGTGCTACGGTTTGTCTCTTTGTCTTGAGAAATTCTCGCAGTTATTTTTTAGTTTCTTACAAAAGTACTCTCAAGCGGAAATCACAGAATTATGATGGAGTTGATGGTTTAACCCATTTTTTTACATTTATCAGTGTATTCTGTTGATACTGAAAATAGCAGACATTTGATAATTTCTGGCCTTTCCTTTCTTGATAAATACATGTTTTTTGAAAAAATGAAAAACATGCACATATAGAAAATTCAAAAAGCTATAAGTGCAAATTTTTTTAATATTTTTTTTTTGTGATGATTTTATTTTCTTGTACCTTGGATAGAGATCTGTGGTAATTTTTGTTTTTTTCAATATCTCGGAATGTTGGCGGGATAGGGCAACTATGGAGTCATTTTCTTTTATAATGAATTTCAAGAGCTACAACAAAGGTCTCTACGAAAATTTCGCTATTTCGCTTGGTTTCCTAGATATTCGCAAAAAATATTGCCTTACTAACAAAGTGGCGTAAGTACTACACTTACACATAGCACTTACGCCACTTTGTTTCTAAGGTGATGATGTTTCGAAGTGCAACTGAATCTATTCAATTCGCACTATCACTTTTGGAAAATGGACTCGTTTCAGCCTTAGAGCTATTTACAAGTGCAAGTCTAAGGTAGACTACATGTTTCGAGGGAAATGGGGTGTTTATTCTGGTGATGGGTTGGCGAATAGATTAAACCGCATATTTGATGGGATAATCCGTCTCTCATTTTACGGAGTTGAAAAGAAATTGCTGAAGGGCTCAATTCACAAACACTGACCTCATTCGTTAGTTGCCCAATGGACATCATGCATACATTGCTCCAATTTTTTTTCTTTCCAAAAAACGTAATATTACAATTTTTAACAATTTTTTTCGGAAATAGCTTTAAATATTTTTAAATATAGATTTGTCTTCAGTTTTCAGGCCAAATAAAATAATTTCCATAAAAATTCAATAGAAACTCTAATTTCCAAGAAAAATTCACAGAGAATTTGCAAAAATGTGAGAATCCTCTGTCTCAGCTGTTCGAACAAGTAACAAGCTCCATAGAGATAATTACGGTAACTCATCCGTGCATTAGTGTTGGTGCTCACGTTCATCGTTAGTATGGTTCGCACATGGAGACTCACTACTGTTTACACCTACAAAAGGCGACTGGACATATGCAGTTGGTGTTACGTTTGTACTGATGTTACGAGTGCATTCGCACAAGAACCTTTTATATATATTCAATCTGTAAAAGAAATTCAAGCCTAAGTGCATCCGTTTAATAATGAGATATCAGACTTCTCTACTCCATATAATGAAAATGTTATTCCATTTGTAATGTTTTTATAGTGAAATGGTGAAACAGGATAAGTCAATTTTTTTGTAATTTATTTTCAAAGAATATCTGACAAACTAAACGAGATAGTGAAATTTTGGTAGATGAGTAAAAATTTTCTATGAATAAAAAGATTAGGGCAAAATCACTCTATCTCGCTTAGTTTCCTCGCTACATTCTCAAAAAATGAATGACAAAAGAATTGAGATTTTTCATTTTTATGAAAAATCGTTGTTTTCAAGAAAGTTTGAAGGATTTTTTTTTCTCTTAATAGGCAAAAAAGTTTCCCATGAAATTAAGTGAAAGGACAGAGAATTTTCAGACAATAAAGTCAATGGTAATTTATTTTGAAATTACGGTATGTTCTACTTGTTCAAGAATTGTTTTTCTACACCAAATTCAAAGCAAAAGAAATAAAATGTATCGGTGTGAAATATACCGTCTTCCGGATGATAGGATTGTTCCTCAATTCACGTTTGCGCTAGATTCCTATGTAATTCTATCGGCCATGGCTACTTCTTCAACCGCAACAGTTGGATATGTACGTACCACGTCTTACCTGGTTTTACCCTGCACTCATGTAGTCAAGAGTTCACGAGTGTTACTGAGATGCACTCTAGAGTGCTTAAAGAGGGGCTCTTCTTCATTCTACTTGAGCTACTCAATACTAACGGAGTTAGTAATGATAGATAGTCCGTGGCTTTCAGGATTATTCTATGAGTCCTTAAATGTTCCCAATTCAGATAAAAAAAAGCCCTTACGAGCCTTTTTTTATCGATTTACTTCACCCTAAAAAATGGAACAATTGTTTTTTTTTGTCATGAGTTTTTCAAAGGTATCTCGGAAATTACGCGAGATAGGAGGATTTTGTACTGAACCCTTTTCTAGAGAATTTCAAGAGCTACAAAGAAGGATTGAGGTAAAATCACGCTCTTTCGCTTATTTTCCGAGATATTTGTGTTTATTTATTCTTTGCATTATTTAAGGTAGGGAAAGGTCGGGTAAAATGGGGACAAGGGCTAAAACGGACACGTGTTAATTTTGGCATTTTATGAAAATTACGTGAAATTGATGGTAATATGGGAGATTGGTTTCTTCTGACGATTCAATTGAAAAGCTGCGAACATTCCCCATAAAAATCAGATGTCAGAAGTTATTTTTTTGGATTCTCAAAAATTTCTTTTTCTTTTGCGCTCAAGATTTGAAGATAAAAACGTTTTATTTTTGAAAAATTTCAGTTTTTTTCGGGCATACCTCTGGTTCCATTGGTCGTAGCAACCTGGGACTAATCTGAAATGGAAGGTGTCCTCATTTCTCATCGATTATAGTGGCCAAAAGAGAAACATCAATATTTTGAGTATCTATAGGGCCAAGACTGATTTTCAGAAAATAGCCGATAAGTACTTGAAAAATTGAAAAAAATTTGAACTACAGAAATTGATGAGAGAAAAGGTCACTTTTCATTTGAGAACGCAGAAAAATTGAATTTTTTCGATTTTTGAAAATTTGGTCAAAAAAGTAAAATTTAAAGGAAACTACAAACAAAATTTTGACACGTGTTTTTTACTTGCAATTCTCGCGGCTTTCCAATGAAATCATTAGAAAATCTTTATCTCGAATCGTTCAATTGGAATGTCCCCATTTTACCCCATCTTCCCCTACTTCACTTTGAACTTTTCACTGAAAATGAATGAAAAAAAAAAAGTTATAATGAAGTGTACGTTGACCGTGTTATGGGAAACGATAGTTGAATATTATACACCAAAGTATCAAATTATATACAAGAGATTCTATACTGTCTACTGTCACCGGAAATACCAGAAAATAGTGAATGGAGTACTGGTACTTATTCCATTCGCCATGCATAACGAACATATTGTTATTGTTGCATTGATGTATTAAAAGGGCCTTTATTCAGGCAGACAGGTGTGCTACGTGATAAGTCTCATTCAGGCGTTCATTTTAATCAAAAATAGTGCCGGATAATCATGGAATTTTCCAATGTCATGGAGTAGTGGAGGGATGAAACAGGATTTGAGAAAATTTCGAATTTTTTTTTTTTTCAAAATATTTCGAATGCAATTTCAAAATATTTCGAAAATTTGGAAAAATCTCAAATAGTAAAATATAACTGATTTTTTTTTCAGATAACTGTTAGATAATTATTACATAATTATTAAATAATTATAGATAATATAGCTGATTATAGATAATTATGAGATAGACTAATTTTTTTTCATCAATTTTTTTTTAATATCTCGGAAACTAAACGATATAGCGTAATTTTGCTTTAATCCTTCTTTGTACCTCTTGAAATTCTGTACGAAATCCGTTTTATGGGGAAAAGGACGTATCTCCAGTAGTTTCCGAGATATTCATAAAAAAGAGGGGGAAAAATGGCTGTCTTCTATTTTCCCCTCTTCTTTTCGGAATTATGCTTTCTCATCGCTCAAGAGATAGTCAACTGCAATTTCCTTATTTTTCCTGAGCCGTTTCGCTTTCAACATTTTGCCTTCATTATTCAATTAAAAAAAATCCACGTGTTGGCTTTCAATGTGAAACTGTAGAAAATCGGATTAATGATGAGAGTGGCCGTTGACCCATGACTTCATTCATAAATTTTGAAATCATTGTACCGAAGAAATTCAAAGATACTGGTGGGTATCAGGTCACTTCCATGGTTAGAAAAAAAAAAGAGTCGACAATAGTAGTTTGACGGTTCCAGCATGTCGAGCATCAAAATCAGTCGTCCGATACTTTCGTTATTTATTTAAAACAAAAATGAAATAGTAGCGGAGAGGTAAAACGAGAAAATTTGATTTTACCGATTGTTTTTTTTTAATATCTCGAAAAATAAAAGAGATACACCCTTTTTCCTCTAATGCTCTTTTGTAGCTCTTAACATTCTCAACAAAAAAAAATGCAGGCAAAATTGCGTTATCTATTTTCCGAAATATTATTTAAAAAAGAGAACAGAATAGAATTATCCTGTTTCATAATAATTTAGAATATAATTTTTAATTTAGTCGCATTATTTATAATTTTTTTTTTCACAACATGACTTTCATGCTTCAGGACAAAATGTCCTCAGTGCAGGTAATTTTCCGCTGCAAATTATCACAACGGTACAAATGTCCTTCTCGGTTTAGTAATTTTTTAAGTTCCTGAGTTGACGAGATTCAAATTTCAGTGGCAGAAGGGTTTACACCGTGAAAAACAGTAGTAAAAACTAATAATAATAAAATCAGCACACATCTAACAACTTTTTGGATTGCTTTAAACAAATAAATTATTTTTCGAAAACTATCAAAAAAAATTTCACTCATAGTTTTTCAAAATTTTTACATGTGCATTTTTTCTGTCTTTAAAATAATTTATTTGTTAAAAAAACGAAAAATAAATCAAATTGTCAGATATCTGTTATTTTCAGTATCATAAGAACTGTCAAATATTGATTCCATCGGTCTTCAGCAAATATTTTTTTTTAAAATTAAAATAGTCGTTGAATTTCCTGAACTTTGTTAATTCAAATAGATTAACTGCTTAAACAAACGAAATTCAGTAAATTCAATAACTTCTTGAAATTATTAAACAAAAAATATTTGCTAAGGACCGATGCAATCTATATATCATAATTTTTATTCCTTTTTTTTTTCTCAGTGCATTACCTATGTAATAAGCCCTTTTGACACTGAGCTTGTTCTATGTAGAATGAAGGTGAAATGAGATGAGGCATGTTAAAATATGACATTCTAGTAGTCATCTCATATTCAATCTCTAAGATACCGGAGCAACTTTATGCCGCATTACATTTACCGCTTGACTCTCTCCCCCGCTCTCATTAACTCACCTATCTCAGATCCGTTTCAGTTATGGCTCCAGCACATGTACTTGCAAGTGGAACTTTAGACGAGAACTAAACGAAGAGACTGAACATATTAGGATTTAAACTTTTTTCCATGTTGAAGAGGTCATACAGAATTATTCGATCTTTTTTGAAGATTATCTCGGAAACTAAGCACGAGAGAGCGATTTTGTGCTTTGAAAAAAAAAAAATTATACTTTACTATTTGAGATTGTTCAGAATTTTTCAATTATCTTGAAATTATTTTGAAAGTATTTTTGATTTGTTTTTTTTTTTTTCTAATTTTTTTTAAATTGAACTCCGACGACCTTTCTTTGCCTATATGCTCCCATAAAAAAAGCCGTTATATCTCATTATTTGACATTTGTCACTTTTTTCAGAATTTTCTGAATTCGTTTGAAAATATTTCCTATTTTCTTTTCCAGCATATTGGGATTTAAACTTTTTTTTTTCATATTGAAGAGATAATACAGGATGATTCAATCTTTTTTGGAGATTATTCCGGAAACTAAGTAAGATAGAGCGACTTTGTCCTAAACCTAATCTCGTTCAGTCTCCAAAATATTTCCGACAAGTTAATGATAGAATGAAATCAATTTGTCTAAAAATTTCCGTCCTCTTTTTGTTATAAATCTCCCTTTTTAAAATATTTCGAGAAAAAAAGGCAAAGTAGCACCATTTTTTTAGAACTTTTTTCGTAGAGAATTTCAAGAACGCCAAAGAACTATTCAAGCGAGAATGCATTATCTCGCTTAGTTTCCACAATGTTCTCAAAAAATCATTCTTAAAAAAAATCGAATTATTCTGTTCTATCTCTCCATCAAGCGCGTGTCAAAGAAAGTTCCATATCAATCAGAAATGCATTCCACCTATCGTACAAGGAAACAAAGATACCATCAAAATTACAAAAAAAACATACAAACTAATTTTATTGCCAGTTCTTTCCCGTCGATGTAATCGTTAACGTATCAAGAATTACAAAAACCAATTTCAAGTTAAAATATTTTGGTAATAACAAATCATAAGTATTTATTTCGAGTCTCTAATTCATTACATGAATTCAGTTGTGGAGACGTCAACCTGGATGATTCAATTTCTTTCAAGAATATGAAGTTTTCAAATTGCTTCAATATCTTCGTCAGTTTTTTTTTAATATCGCTGAATCTAAGTGATTTTGGCTTGAGACAGTTTCGTGGAGAATTTCAAGAGCTACAAGAAAGGACTGAAACAACATCGTTCTATTCAGCTTAGTTCCCAAGATATTCTGAAAAAACTAATGATGGAATAAAATTGATTCGTCAAGAAATTTTGCGGTCTCTTTTTTCTGTGAATGATTTTTTCAAAATATTCCGGAAATTAAGCAAGATATTTTTATATAGCCCATTTTTTATCAGGATCTTTTCTTTAGACAAATTCAAGAGGTCCTAAAGAGGATTAAGATAATATCGCCCTATCTCAATTACTTTCCGAGATACTCTAGAAAAAATTGAATCAATAGTTTCAAGTTTCTTCTTTATTCGATAGGTATTCTCCAATAAAATTGAAGAATTCCGAGTAAATTTTTTATCCTCTTCGATACCCAATATCTTGAGACAGGAAATTGGCCCAGGAAGTATAAGAAGCCCCAAGTTATGTTATCCTTACCGAAGAAATGAATCATATTGAATATCCTATTGATTACTAAATTTCGTGCGTCACCAAATTTCATAAAATTGAAAGCTGAATATTTCAGACAAATCAATTTTATTCCATCAGTTTTTCTCAAATATCTCAGAAATTAAGCGAGATTGAGTGATTTTACTCTAATCCTTTTGTGTAACTCTTACAATTCTCTACGAAACCGTCTTGGGCTAGAATATACGTATTTCCATTATTTACCAAGATATTCCAAAAAAAAACTGGTAACCAAATAAAATCAATTTGTTTGAAAATTCCATATTCTTGAAATTTTCACTTTCAACAAAAATATTCTCCATAGTAATATCTATTAATTCTTATGTAATTCGCCTAGGCTACGTGATTGAACGACTAATGATGTCGTGTTGAGTCAATTCGAATCTCATCACCACGCTCTAATTACTCTTCATTTATATGCGAAGGATTTAACGATAACGGTACTCTACATCAACATGTTTAATCGTCTAATAGAATCAGCTAGCGATACTCGTAATTATTATTAGAGAAAAAACAATAACTGTTTATTTTCATTGACATAGTTCAGTAAAAATTAATTTAAGAGAAATTGAGACATCCATAGGAATAAATTTAAGTGAAAAGAATATTTTTCTAAATTGATTCCAATGAAGAATTGATTGACTTTTCGGCTTTTCATTGAGAATATCTCGGAAATTAAGCGAGATAGAGCAATTTCGTACTGAACCTTTTCTTAAAGTGGTTTTTGCTTGCACATTCGCCACACAAGAAAATTATGACAAAATTGCTCTATCTCACTTAGCTTTCGCGATAATACCTAGAAAAGATTTATCAAGTATTATCTTTTCAATGTGAAAAAAATAACTTTCTCGACAGACTCATCGAAATTTTAGCCCTGAGTTTATTATGGTCTCACACTGGTTGATGAGCTTATTAGCACTGACCTAAAAAAAAGAGGCGTGGGCAGATAAATTATAGTTCCATTCAAAATAGAAGGGTCCAATCAATTACAACGCTGATGTAATTATATTTTAACTGACATTTCTTCCGAATGATCTATTGAGAATAATTATTGTATCAATTCAGTAGCGAAGAGGTAAAAAAATAGTCAATGCTATTTCGAAATCACTTTTCATTGGATATTAAAGAATAATTGTGATAGGGAAATTTTCGAAAATTGGGATAAAATGAAAATTTTTATGAGATGGCTAAAGATGGAATTTTCTCATGATTCTATTGAAAAACTGAGGAGATTTTTGTTGGAAAACATGTGTTCATCCCCGATAGTGGAATTTTTCCATTTCGACCGAAATAATCAAACTTTGAAAAAATTAACAAAAATAAAATTGTATTTTTTTTCAACCGAAATTTTTTCAGCTTTTCAATGAAATCATCAGAGAAAACGCGTCCCAAATATTTTTACAGATTTCTCGCGATTTTTATAACATGAGAAAACGTAAAAACTAAGAAATTTTGTTAAAATAGCTGCTCTTACTTCACAACTCGATCCATGATTTTCTTTCTCTCCATTTTGTCTAGTCATCGTGAATGAAAGTAAACATATAAGACAATTAATCCATTGAATCACGAAAATAATGCCGCACGACGGAAGATACAACTTGCCTTTAATTCACTAATTTTCTAATTAATAGAGATGGGGAGAGAGACGAGTGAGAGTGACATGAATGGGTGATTCACCTCCATCCGCCTCCGTGATACAAACCTTCGGCTAAAGGTCAATTCTTGGTTCATGACCTGTGTTAACCTACAGCCTCAGCTTAATCCCTCTTAGGCTCCAGTTTAAATGAATTATCACTTTTTATAATTCACCAGTGAAGTGCTAAAAGAGTAAAAGAAGAAATTGGAAAATCACATGTAGCTTTTTTTGGCAAACTTATTCAAAGAATTGAGTAGGTAAAGAAAGTTTAGATGAAAAAAAATAGGAGAAGTCCTTTGATTACTGAAAATAGCAGACATCTGACAATTTCTGAGTTTTTTTTCTTAAACAAATAAATTATTTGAAAAAAATGAAAAATATGCAAATTTAAAAAATTTGAAAAACTATCAGTGCAAATTTACTTTATGTTTTTCATCATAATTTATTTGTTTAAAACAATAAAAGAACAATTATTCAAAAAAATTAAAAAAAACAACGAGACAGCGATTTTCATAAAGGCCTTTTTTGTAGAGAATTTCAAGAGCTGGAGAAAGATCATCATGAAAATTCCTCTATCTCGTTTAAATTGCGAGATATTTTCTTCAATAATTTGAATATTTTTTTGTCATAATTTATTTGTTTAAAGAAATAAAAAAAAATCATCCGGAAAATGAGCGAGATAGAGCAATTTTCATAAGGGTTTCGAATTCTGGAATATTTATGAAAAGCTTCTGATTATTTCTTTGAAGTGAATTCCATCATCTACAAAAAAGGTCTTTTGAAAAAATTCTCTGAACTTCATTGTATCCAACTTAGTTGTATACTTATCTCATTTTGCCACTTCTTTATTGATTTTTTGTGCTTCCATTAATGATTGATTTTCTTGTAAAAAATGATGATTTTTGTTAGAACTTTTTTCGTAGAGAAGTACAAGAGCTACAGAATAGAATAAAGCAAAAATTGCGTTTTCTTGCTAAATTTCCGCGAAGTTTTCCAAAGAAAACGAAAAGGAAAAGAGACTCATCCTGTTTTATCTCTTCGCTATTAAATTTAATAAATTGAGGAGAATTTTGTAGCTAGGAAATTCCCCGAAATAACGATCGATATTACCCCCCAATTTCCTTCAATTTGCTAAGCTATATAAGTTCAACAGAACTATTGCTCTTTCTCAGTCGTATTTTGGGTGTTTTCAGGTAAGAGTGTTTATCGTCGTGGTTTAATCGTGCGATTCATATAGCTTTCTTTAATGATATATGAAACAGAATTATTTCGTCAATTATCATTGAAAACTCGATAATGAAGAGGTAAAACAAGAGTTGATTTTTTTATTCATAATTTTTTTTTATATCTGAAACTATGTGAGTTAGAGAAATTTTGATTTTATCCTTTTTCGTAGCTATAGAAAAAATTCTTTACAAAAAACACGATTTAACGAAAATTACGCTATCCACTTAGTTTCCAAGATATTGGCAGAAAAATTAATGACAAAAAAATTGATTTAGAGTGTTTTATCTTTTCACTACTGAACTCATCAAGAAAATTTAACGGTCGGAATTTTTTAATTTATCTTGAAATATTTTGCATTGTTATAACGATTTTAAACTAATCGTTCTCTTTTCATTTAATTGATTGGATAATTGAGAAAATTATTCAGTACAAATACATTTGCGGATAATTGTAGCAGCATTTCGGGCCTGTTGATTCTTTCAATTCGTGGAATTCTACTCATCGCATGAATGAACGTAAACACCGGCTACTTTGGTTCCAGTCGTTGAAGACCCGCATTCATACACTGTCTGAATGTTTAGTATTACTATCGAGTCATTCATACAATTGCCGTATTAATTTTCTCAATAGCAGATTATCAATTCACGAGTTATTTTCATGTGTACATAAAATTTGTAGATAATACTCTGAAATTTTTGAAAATTTTCATAGACTCATTCTGTTTTCTTTTCATGTTACTGAAAATAGCAAGCATCTGACGATTCTCATATATTTCTCTTAACAATAAATCAATTATTAAAAAAAAATGAAAAATATGCACGTGTAAAAAATTCAAAAACTATGGGAGTGAATTTTTTTAAATATTTTCTTTGTAATAATTTATTACTTTAAGGAAATGCAAAAAATCATCAGATGTGTGCTCCTTTCATTATCATTTCTTTTTACTGCTGATAAAATTCAGTAGTGAAAAGACAAAACAGAATAAGTGTATACTTTTTATAATTTATTTTTTACAAATACCTCGAAAACTTGGAAGATTTTTATCAAAATTTTTTTTGGAGTTCTTCAAATTCTCCACAAGGAAGTATTTGGGCAAAATTGCTCTATCTTGCTGAGTTTTTGAGATATATGAATGAAAAAAGAAATAACAAGAAAAATTAAATCAAAACTAAAATTTTCAAACATCATTTAGTCACCAATTTTTTTTAAATATCTCAGAATCCAATGGAGCTACGCTCTTTTTACCCTGAGACATTTTTGTAGGAAATTCCAAGAACTACGAGAAAAAGGATTACAGCGTAATCGCTCTATCTCCCGTCGTTTCCGATATATATTTTCAAAAAAGACTGATGATCGAATACAATCTGTTTTTATCTTCTATAATTTCTGAATTATTAAAACAAAAATTATTTTCAGGGAGAACCTGGTGTTCCCATAATCTTAACGAGCTCGGAGCCTCCGTCCGGTCAGCCTGAACCAAGATCAATTCGTCTCGTCGATGGACCGAGTCCTCTAGAAGGTCGAATACAACTGCTTCATCAAGGATCATGGCGATCTGTCTGTACAAACTCACGTAATTGGACAAGAGCAGATTACGAGACGGCTTGCAGAGAGCTTGGCTTCCAAGGTGGTAGATGGTCAGGCTGGCTGGATCGTTCGTGGCCTGCAGCAGCGCGTCTCCTCTACGAGGAGCCACGATGTCGAGGAACAGAGTCATCTCTTCAGGAATGCGAACAGTACTCACAGAGACAGTTGGGTGCTGGTGTCTGCGATTATCATCCAGACCTGAGTATCGCTTGTTCTCCAAGACACGATGGAGCAGGAGAGGCGAAGAATCACTGGCGTGGAATACGCTTCGAGGGGGCCCTCTTCGACAGACCTCTCATACAGGAAAATACGTTTTACGTCAGACAGTCCAAGTCCATTCTTCAGCATGTAGCTATCAAGTAAGTTATTGGTCTTTTTTTCTAATTTCTTACCTCGGATATCTCGGAAATTGAGTAAGATAGTAATTTTGTAATTTTTCTTTCATCATTTTTTGTAGAGAATTTCAAGCTTTAAGAGAAGAATTATGTCGAAATCGCGTTATCTCGCTTATTTTCCGAGATATTCTCAAAAAGCAAAAGGTAAAAACGAGAACTTCTTGGGGAATATGTCGGAAAGTAATAGATATACGCTTTTTTGCCCTAATCCTTTCCTTGATTCTTTGAATTCTCTACAAAAAAAAGGATTAAAGCAAAAACGCTCTATCTCGCTTAATTTCCAAGATATTTTTGAAAAACAAACGACACAAACGATAATTCTTTTCCTTTTCCTTCTCAACGCTGAAATCTCATTCATTTTTGCAGAATATCTCGGATTTTTTTAAATAAATGACTTTTTGTGATATCTTGGAAAGTAAGCGAGATAGCGTAATTTTCGTAGAAACCTTTTCGTAGCTTTTTTCGTAATATTCGGTACAAAGCAAGGGTTCGGATAAAATTTCTCTGCCTCTCTTAGTTTCCGAGATATTTCAAACAAATAACATAAATAATTTAATTCACAGATATGCCGGAACTGGTCGAGATCTCAATGTAACATCAGCCCTTCACGTGAAAGGAGTACCACCCCAGATGCAGTGGCTTTCGATTCTTCACTCATCGTACACCGGTCTGAATGTAACTAGTCCTGACGCACCAATAGTAATATCAAACTCAACAATTCGCAATAACCGTGGCTACGGAATTTACATGAACAGCTCATCTGGTCTAGCGCACATAGACAATTGCGTAGTACTAGATAATGGTGCAGATGGTATAAAATATACACACTACGACGAACGACCAGGTGACAGGCTTGACCGGGCGGATGTCTTTGATCTCTGTACATTTCCAACGACAACGAGCCAAACATTTCCAATAACAATTTCAATGGAACAAACTAAGTACTCATTAAATTCAAAGCAATGTCCACAGCATATTTTCACACGTCCTGGACATGTCCTGACACTTCAGTTCCTTCAAATGAAAACAGATCGAAATGATAGTGCAATGATAGAAGTTTACGATGGTATTTCAACGAGTGATAAACTATTGGCACAAGTGAGAATCAGAAATGGTACATTACCCCAGAGTGTAACGTCAAGTCGTCAAAATTTATATGTTAAATTTACTGCACAACCGAGAACGCAGATGGTTGCATTCATAAGACTCTCATCGGGTTATCGTAAATTGTATGATCTCAATGTAACAAGCAGTGCAATTGCTGATAATAATGGACGTGGTATAGCAGCTGAAAATCTTCGCTCCTCAATTCACATACATGATACATCAGTATCAAATAGTAATCACATTGCTGGCATTCATGTACTTCGTGGTGTTGCTGATGTCAACATAACATCAAGCAGAATATCTTATAATAATGGAGCTGGTATAAATATAACTATGACTGGTGGCTACAGAAATATTTCACGATCAACGATATCATCGAATCAGGGATATGGTTTTGCTGCTTGGTTCAATGACAGTATGCACACTGAATACGTGCACTTTAATCAGAGCACAGTTATTGAGTATTCTGAGATATTTAAGAATAAGGATATTGGAGTACTCATTGGTAATTCAACTGGTATATCCTATGTTAATATAACTGGTAATTGTTTCAATAATAGTTTAGAGAATGCAGTTCAGGTTGAATCAAATTGGAGACACAATGATGGGCTTCTGAAATTACAAATTGGTCATAATGTTTTTATTGACAATGCTAAACTAGGTGTCAAGATGATGCCTGTACTAAATGTCGAGGGTAAAATAGAATACAATAATTTTCGTGAGCACAAATATGGCTGTATATTAATTAAAAATCCACTCTACGAAGAATTCAACATACTCCCAGCCAATTTACTACTTCAGTACAATGAATTTTATGATAATCATGGTGTTTTTGTCGTGAGCATTGGATTATCGCCTTACAGCGACGTGCAGAGGCTCATTTTCACACGCAATTTTTTGCGCAATAATTTTATTAAAGAACCATTTGATAATAGTGATATCCAAGGATGGAGATTAATTCCGAGGTCAAGAGTTGCAGCAGTAATTGTTGTTTCATCAAGCAATGTACATGTTTTTAGAAACATTCTTCATAATTTACATTCACAGTATGAAATAGGCTCGCATTTAGAGGATCAAAGTAAAATTATAAATTGTACTTACAATTGGTTGGGTCACAGCGAGGATGAAAAAATCATAAAAAGATTATTTCATCGTAAAGATCGTTACAATCTTGCTAAAATAGAGTATTTACCATATTTATTACACAGCAGTAATCCAGCTGCCAATACGATAATTGAGCATGTACAATTTATCCCACGTTTTTTAAATGATGAAACAAAGACTGTCGGTGGTGAGGTAGAGGGTCTAGAAGTACTTCCAGCTGGTGAATATCTTGTCGAGAGAGATATTAACGTTAGACCTGGTGGCAAACTGATTCTACAGCCTGGAGTTACGCTAAAGTTTCCACCTGCTGTTGGTATGATGGTTGCTGGAAAATTAGATGCAAAAGGCAAAGGTCCAAACAGTATTTTGCTGACGCTAAAAGAGGAAATTATAATTAATACAGATAACGAAACCATTATGGATGATATGACGATGCAGCCGGATGAGACTGCAACAATTGTAAATAATATTATGAATGACGAGATGCTGAGAATTCCAGTGAGACTTCTTGGTGGAAGGACAAGTCGTGAAGGAAGATTACAAGTGCGAATTGGTGAAAAATGGGGGACTGTTTGTAATTATGGCTGGACAATATTGGATGCTGCATTGGTCTGTCATCAATTGGGCCTGACACTTGATCCTGATGATTGGAATCTCGAGAGATCACAGATACCAAGTGCTGGAACTAACGAGGACATCATACTGAGCAATGTCCGATGTACTGAGGAAGACATCGACATTTCAAAGTGTAAGGCTGAGGGAGTTAATGAATTTGAGAATTCATGTACTCATGAAAATGATGTCGGCGTTAGGTGTTCGAGTGCTGCTTGGGCTGGATTGAGATTAGGACCATTAGCAGAAAGAAGTGATTTGCAGTTTATTACTATTGAAAAAGCTGGACTATTGGACTATACAACAAATTCATTTATACCAGCATTACAAATGGACTTTGCGCGTCACTCATTGGAGAGTGTTAAAGTTATCAACAATCTCCAAGACGGTCTTGGAATTCTCTACTCGGATATTTACTCGGCGGATGCAATTAATACAGTTAAAAATAGTGACTTCTCCGATAATCGCGGAAACGGAATAAGTTTCAAACAATTGGGCCTTAGAATATCAAACTCCAGAATTGAGAACAATAAATTTGCTGGAATCAGGCATAATCCTGCACTCTCTGCGGTACAGCAAAGGGAATTTGCAGGATGGTTCATGCAGCCAATAACCCAGACTATCGACAAGCCATATACGCCGATTATGGTGCCAGCTAGAAATACTTCTAAAATTGATATAGATCTCATCACTGGTGACATCAAGTACATCGTTACAACTAAACAATTTCCCGAGGAGAACATCAGATGTCGAATACAAATAAGGTGTACACCTGGTTACGTAATTGGCATGCAGCTACTTAATCCCATTCAGAACAGAAGTACTGAGCAAATTTTACTGATTGATGCATTGAGAATGAACCCAAGGAGTTCAGTTTGGGACCTCAAAAGAGATCTTTCTAGTTTTCCATTGTCTTCAAGCTCTTTCAACGTCATACTAGAATATCAAAGTGGTAATTATGCACTTGGTGGAATGGTCCTCGTCGTTACGACTCTAGAAGCACCAGTTCAAAATGTTAGGAATAAAATAATTAAAGGGCCGATACCAACTTTATCAATAACTAAAACTGCAATAAAAGGAAATAAAAAGGGAATATTAGCTTCTTATTATAATCGTTATTTGGATGAACTAGGTGATCATTTTTTGAGAAAGGCAAATGAGTCTATAAAACTTGTAAATTGCGAAATTTCACACAATCAGGAAGAGGCAATTTTTGTTCTATCGCCTTATTGGAATATTCATATGTCCAATATTACGGAAATTTCGATACATATTAATAATACTTTAATAACTGACAATGGCCGGGGCATTTTGCAATTTAGTCGTGACATGAGACAGTCGAATAATATATTCCATTGGATAATGCAGGACAGTTCAATTGAGAGGAATCAGGATGGTGGCTTTGAAATTTCATTGCCTTATGTCTGGCAGTATAACGAAAATTTCACACATTCCCTGTATTTTGGAAATAATACATGGAGAGACAATCAAAATTTCGGATTTATACTTGATGGGCATTATGCTAATTTAAATATTTCACACAACAGATATATTGGTAATAGATGCAAAAATGGATTAATTTCAATTCGTGGAATGGAAAAACGCATGAAAATAAATAATAATATTATTGAAAAAAATACGGGATCTTACATGGTTGAATTTAAAGCAGACAGTCAATCTGAGATTTTGGGTGAAATACCAGCTCGTTTTTATTTAAATGAAATTCGAGAGAACACTAAAGCATTAACAATTCATCGTGGAATGCATCAAATGTTTAAAAAACCAACTTATGTCGTTGGATTTCAAGGAATTCAAAAAGTTGAAATTAATCGTAATTTATTTGGTGAGAATAGAATGGATTACGAGTTGGTAGCTGGAATAAAAACAGCAAAAATAAATAATGAAGTTGATGTTACTGAAAATTGGTGGGGTACACCAGATGAGCTTGCAATAAAACGTAAAATATTTGATTTTGATGATTGGAACAATTATGCTATTGCAAATTTTCGGCCTTACTTAACTACTGATTCATTTGATTCAGCAATATCAGCATCGTGGGAATTGAGACCAACAATTGATCTTGATAACATCGGTGGACGTATCATTGAAAATTTATCGCTTTACTATCGTTCAACACCTTACGTAATACGTTCGGACATAACGATAATGCCAGAAGCAACAGTAAATATTTATCCAGATGTTGTCCTGGAATTTGCACCAAATGTTGGTATTCTTGTTCTTGGAACATTGAATGCAGTTGGTGCACCAGGTCACGAGATTATCATGAGACCAATGGAAAATTACGAAAATTCGCTGACAGAGCACATTGACAAGAGGGCTGTGGACAATGTGCAGAATGCTGGAACCATACGTCTTTGCAAAGAAGGCAAATGCTCTTCGTCAACCAACGAGGGCTTCATAGAATTCTTTAATCGTACAACTCTCCAATGGATTCCCATCTGTGACTCGCGATTCACCGAAAGAAATGCACAGGTTGCATGTCGTCAGCTGGGTTATGACCCATTAAATGTTTACGTATCACATGACAGGAGATACGAGCTTCATCCTGGTTCATTGGCTAGAATATGGTCGTGGCCTGAGCCGATTCAGTGCACTGGTGCTGAAGACCGTCTTGAGGATTGTCAAATAAGGCTGAACGGACAATTGTATGGGCAAAAGTATAATTGCCCTTGGGACGGTCAATATATATTCATAAATTGTGGCGAAAGAAATCTGGGTAAAGACAAGGACTATTGGGGTGGTATTAGAATAGCTAATAGTGAATTTGAGCATCATCTTTATGAGCATCGAATACACGATGTGGTAACACATGATACAGTACGAAGAGTTGAATCTGTACTTAAGTACATAAATATAAGTGGTGCTGGGATACTTCACAATGAAAAATCACCGGCTGTTCAGGCAGTTATGAAGAGTCCTGTTGTTTCGTATGTAAAAATTACGCAGTCTGCTCATCACGGCATCAATTTGGTTTCACCTACTCACACGGTTGAATTATTATTCAATATCATTGATAATGTCATTGGTAATGGAGTAAATGTACTTTTATTAACTGGCGAAGGACGTGAAGCAGAGGAGAGCTCATTTACTCCACTCAAGGACCTCAATATTCCCTATCATTTGTTCAGCATGGTCGACATCTGTGATACTACCAAGGAAATTACCATCGAGGAACGTGTGCTCGTGTATTACAAATATGATAATAATCCAGTTAATTGCGTCAAGATATTCCGAAGTGCCTATCGTGCTAAACCATTTGGCTTCAGGCTCTTGCAATTTAATTTGTACAATTCAACAGGAAAACCGGGGAGACACGACGGAATAACATTGTATGATGGTGATATTTATAATGTCACTGCCAGAACAATTGGGCATCTTGTTTTTGACAGTAAGGAGGAGAAAAAGCTGTTCAGGACACAGGGACCAAGCCTCAGTCTGAGATTATTTGCTAATGGAGCCAGTGGTGTTCATGGATTCATCGCTGAAGTCGTTACATTACCAATTTCAGCGATTGGATTTAATCGCGATGTTCAACATAATATTTCATATTCACTTATCTCAAACTGCCAAGAGGGAGCTGTCAAATATGCAAGTGCTGGTGAAGTCAATGCTATTATGACACTAGAAAAAAATCAATTTTTCGATAATTGTCATAAACTTTATGGGAATTTTTCAACATGCAAGTCATCGATAGTATTGGATGTTCAGAATACACAATCTCTTTACTTTAGGAATAATCTGGTGAGGAGAAATCAGGGTGGTTTATCTATTCGCGCTGATTCGAGGGGCTCAGCTACTTCGTTGAAGGGATGGATTCATAATAATTTATTCGCTGAAAACTTCAATAAACCGGCACTTTATGTTGAAGGAAGACAGAGCAGTCCTTATCAAGAAGTGACGATTTACAGGAATTATTTTGTCAAAAATCATGCACCTTATGATAATAATATTATTCTCAAGCAAGTCGTTAGTAATATGACGCTTAATTACTTGCATGCCAATTTGGGTCTTCATCTTTTGGAAATTTCGGGATTCGAGAGGGTGAGACTGCCGATTTATCAAAGTACATCGCACAATGGATTCTACAAGTAAGTTTAACGATGATTTTTTAAATCTTTTCTTGTGAAAATGGGATAATAATGAGATTTTACTTTTATTGTTTTTTTGCAGGAATTATGCGATTGATCGGAATGGAAGGAGTACAATTGTCGCTGGCACTCCCGGTCAACAATATGTGGATAACGTGTTCTTCAATCCTGATAACGACTACGAAGTATTGACCATCAACCGTTCATTGTACGTATCGTAAAAACCTCATTTTTTAATCACCAGGTGTCTTAAGATAACTCGGGATTTAAGCGAGATAGAGCAATTTGTATTCGAACCGTTTTTGTAGAAACTTTCAAAAGCTACAAAAAAGGTCTTCTATGAAAATTGCCCTTTCTCGCTTATTCCGAGATATCTTTTAAAAAAACTGATAGGAACTTTAGGATTCTTTATTTACTGAATTTTTCTTATTTCATACCTTGAAACTCGCATGTGCATGATTTTATAAACCAGAGTTGTCAGCACGGATTGGTTTGATAAGTAAGTAGCTTTAAGACTGTATATAATTAATTGTAGTGCTTATGTGTAGTACTTGGCTTTTTTCTTTGCTCTAATAATAGTGAATTTCGCTGGAAGATTCGTTTAAAAAATAAATAATTATTTTTGTTGTTTTTTTTTTTTAAACAGCCAACTGGAAATGTGGAGGTCTCATATCGATGCAAGGCACAACTGGTGGGGCTACAATCAGACAGTGGCAGTTGCCGGAAGAATACGTGATCGCAGTGACTCACCAGAACTTCTTCAAGTTGATTATACACCATTTCACCTGAATAATCAATCAGTACTCTCTGGAAAATGTCCACCAGCATGGGAATTAGTTGGTGATACGTGTTACATCTATATTGGTGCACCAATGGATTTTTATGCAGCACGTGAATTTTGCAGAGAGGCAAATGCTTCAATGCCATTTATAATGGGTGATTATATTCAGCTTTGGAGATTTTTAAAGAAACAACAGGAACGTTTTGAATATTCAGAGCGTGTCTGGGTACAACAATTGGAGCGTGTTGATCAATGTACAACGTTTACATATCAGACTATTGAGATTGATCATTGCAGTCAGCCGAGCCCCTTCATTTGCGAAATCGATCCAAGTGTTTACATTGATCCATTGTCATGGCGAAGAGACATTGTTGCACTAGGCGTTTTGGGCGCAATTGGAGCGGCTCTCGCTCTTTTGGCTGCTGCAATTGGATTCTGGATTTCGAAGACAAAGAAACGAAAAGTTGAGAGATTGGAGAGACGTAATTCCATCAGGCAATCACTTCATTCACTGAGATCAGTTGGCTCTACTTCTGGATTCACGGAGTTGGCTTATAGGCGTAAACCTGTTGCTGTAAGTTGAGTTTTGTTTTTTCTATTTTCAATTCTATCAATCATCAATGCTAGTTAAATATAATATTTGAGAAGTAATTGGGGATAATTTTTAAATTGAGCAGCTAAAGCCGGAAAAAAGAGTGGTTCTGGTACCACCCTCACAGGTCAGACGAAAAAATGTCAGTTCACAACACTTGCTTTTTATTGTTTCTTTTTTTCAATTTAGAAGAAATATGGAAAAAAATATTTTTGTCTGGATTTTTTCGAAAATATGTCGGAAAATAAGCGAGATAAAATTCTCTACAAAAATTGATTAGCACAAAAAAGTCGTATTTCTCCTAATTTCCGAGATGTTCCACAAAAAAAAATCGGGCAAAAAACATCGACTTCGCCTTTTTTACTACCGCATTATATCTAATAACATGATTTTTCTTTTCATCTACAGAGTAAATCAACAGATACTCTAAACTCGAGGTCTTTGGACTATAAAAAAATGATGAATGGCGGTAGCATAGATTCGATGGACAAATCCCAATTGAATTCATCGATGGAGGACAATCAGAGTTACGACGTTTACGAGGCACACAATCCTCGTTATTCACCAAGTACAAGTGATTTTAAAAGTGCTCAAAAATACGCAGTACCACATGCAGACAATCCAGTTTTTGATCTTGCCTATCGTAACGAGGGCTTTCGCAATCATTCAACGTTTACATCAAGAAACAACAGCACTTGGCCCTCTGTGGCAAACAGTGAAATTGCCCCGGATGAATCACCAACTGAGCCAATTGATGAGCCACGTTACATGCACAATACATCAACACTACCATTAAACACATCATTAGCAACAACTGATTCAATCACTGAACTTAAACGCGATATCGAGTCAGCACCATATTCACCAGTAGATTATAGTCCCTACGATGGTGTTCCGCCAACACCAAGCTCAGAGCCACTTCCAGAATATTTTTCACCGCCTCTCCCACCGCAGCCCTATTACTACGATGAACGACCACGTAGTGGTACATTATTAGAAACAAATTTGGATACTGGTGAGGAAAAACCGCTGCGATCAAAGAGCGAGACACTTTTAGAAACTAATTTCGATGTATTCCAACCGAATGAACCAACGGAATTAACACAATTGTCGGCTGATTCGAGGAGTAAAAGCCAACCGCTAGAAACAGCAATGTAAATTACAAACGACTATGAAATTTTTAGAATTGATTTTATTCTATCATCAGTTTTTTTTTGGATATATCTCAGAAATTAAACGAGATTTCGCGATTTTGCTCTAAGTTGTTCTTTGTGGCTCTCACAATTCTCTACAAAAACGTGTTAGAGTAAAATAGGCGTATCTCCATTATTTACCGAGATATTCAAAAAATACTGGTGACAGGGTGAAATCAATTTTCCTGAAAATTTCAAATTCTTAGAAAAGTACAAATGAGAATTTTTTCAATTATTAATCATTATAATGGTATATATTATCGGTGCATACCAAATTATACGTCATATGTATATAAGCATGTTTAATGTTAAGTTACAAAACAAAGTACAGCTTAATTATCACCATTAATATTTATGGAACTCAACGAACAATTAAATCGGTGTCACTCATTCAATGCTCTCATTGGTAAGAATAGAAGCATAAATATTCTTCCAATTTTTTAACCGTTTACATTTTTTGTGGAATGATTTTTCAAGTGATCAATACTGCCGAGCTCGCAGCTATTGAGCGAAAGGTTTTTTTTCAAGTTGTGATATGATGAAAACTCGTTTCGAATTTACGAGTATAAATATGTTAAGATAATTGCGAATTATATGTAATTTTGTTATTTTGTAATAACTTGAGAGGAAATCAAGTGTTCCACTATTTGTATTTATGAATATCTTATTAAGCCTAATTAAATCCGTCCTGAAACGTAGGCTATTAGAAGAATGCCTGAAAATTATTGTAATATAATAGTTGATACTTTTTTTTCCTGAATTATAAATGGAATGATTGTCGTTTCACTTTAAAAGTGAAAAATAATTATATAATGGTACCTTAGTGTTCTTTTTGTATTGGATCTCGAATGTTAGTGTTATGTTTAGTTATTGCGCAGAACCCCGTTGATAGAAATTAATAATTAAGCATGTAATTAATTTTATGTGAATTCATATTTATATGTTGAATGATTCTCCATTTATTTAGGAATATAATAATTTTTTTTTCCAATTCCGAATGAAACCAGAACTGCATGATCAACTTCGTACTTATCGCAGAAATATTTTATATCATTCAAATAAATAATTTTATTAAAAATAATTTTGTCGTAATTTTATTCCAATTCTTCAACTGACGATAGATAAGAAATAACCTTGTACGTCAAATGTGTTGAATTATTTCATGATGAAGAAGTTGAAGAGGATTGTTTCTAATAATTATTTATCTCTTCTTTATCGCACATTCTAAGTTGTTTTCCATGTTTTCAGTAGGTGAATGAAAAATTCAGGCTGTTTTTTCAAAGAGAAACTAGGCAATTATCCATGCTGAATGGATAGATAAGAAAATGTATAAAAGGTTCAACTTTTGAATGAAAATTCACATTTTCAAATCCAAAATTTTATCGATAAAAAATACATCATAAGGTGAACATCGTAATGGAATCGAAGATATTTGTGTTTTTTTTGGCCGTTTTCTGCTGGTTTGATCTCGTAAATATGTTTATTATAATTTTGATTAATGAAATTCCAGAAATAAATTTAAGACTTATTAATAGTTGCACCGAGTTGAGGGTGCTTGTAGACAGCTAGAAAAATATGAATTGGAGATCCTTAACAATTCTGTTGTGATGCCTGGAGAGTTGGGTAACACTTGGTATAAATCAGTTCAATGGATACTGAAGCCATCGGATGATATAACAGTATGTTCACAATTTCACGTTTTCGAATTTAAACACGAAATAATAATGTATCTTTGAATTGAGATGAGTGGAAATTTTTTTTATCCATAAAACTAGGGGTCTGCAAATAGCGTTCGCATCGGATCGAATATCAATATTCGAATCGATTTTACGATGCAGTCGATTAATCGATCGATCTCGCATTAAATTCGAGAAAATTCCATCCAAAAACATATTCTGAACAGAAAACATTTTATGGAATAATAATCAAGAATTTCATGTATCGATTATTTCAAAGTATCGATTAATCGATGCAATATTAAATTCGAGATATCGCATCATCATTCGATAGTTCCATTTCACCTGTTTCAGTTTGAAGGGAGCAATTTCCAGTTGACCAATTTCCGATTTTCAATTAATCGTTGTCAACATTTGAATGATCGACAATCCGATTCTGTTTCACCCCTTTTAGTTTGAGGGGCTATAGAGAAAAACTATATCAATTTAAGATCGATAGATTTTCAAATATCGATGAATTGATGTAATATCTCGCATTGAATTCGAAATATCGTATCATCATTCAGTAGTTCCGTTCCACTAGTTTTAGGGAGAAAAAAATAATATCACATTAATTTCTGATCGATCAATCTCAAAGTTTCGATTCATCGATACACACCTCTACATAAAACTCCTTTACGTTCGAACAGGTCAGGTTTGAGCGTCAGTTATGGTCAAAAAAATGGATTTCTCAGAGCAGCAGAATACTTTCCCTTTGTGATAAGATATGCTGGTCGGGAGAGGCAGAAGAAGGAACTGATGTTGTACAAATAATTCGTGAGATGCTTGGCATTCGTGGAGGATGCGATGTAGCTGTGGTAAGGCTCGAAAAGAATCGATCTTACAAAAAATCAATTTGTTTTTAAAGAATCGACTAATCAATGCGATATCTCGCGATAAAATTCAAAATATCGCATATCGATTATTCGCTTCGATAGTTCCGTTTCAATTTTTTTTAAGGAGTTCGATTTCCTTAGAATAATTATTGGAGAATTGATTATCGTCTATTTTGAGAATCGTGAAAAAAAGATCGATTATCGAAGCGAAAAAATCGTTTTTGAAAGATGGATTCTCTGTAACGATTCCATTGAAAGGCTGATAACATGAGTCATTATTTTTCTTTTTTTTTAAATGCTATTTATTTTTTGATGATGATGGAGAGTCAGATTTTCAATGGAATCATCCGAACAAACCTATTCTGAATACTTCAATTAATTCTTCTTTCCCCTTCGTAGGAAGAAAAAGAAACTGATGATGATTACTTCGGATCTAGTAGCCCATGTCGCCCGATAACTTATCTTTACGGTACTGATAATTATAAACAACGTATCATTGTAGACTTAAAGTACAAACGGGAACAAATTATGTCAGGACAACTGATTATTCCAGCGAAATGATTATTCCATATGTTACCAAGGGCTGACATTGATAAATGATTTAGTTTGTTTTGTTTAATTTCTTTGAACTGAGAAATATCGTGCTATTTTAATTCCATTGGTAATGGTTGAATTATTTTAAATCTATGGATTATGGAATCAATATTGTAAATTCCTTATACTAAGAAAAAAAACTATTAATAAAAAAATGATTCTTGCTGCATTTCATATTCAATTCATTAGACAGTAGTGATCTGTCTTATGTGAAGATCTGATTTTTTTTCTGAATATTTTGAAACATGACAAAAATTTTTAAAAATACATCACTGAATATGACATTACTTTTCCTTCTATTTTTCATCTGAATATTGTTAATGCGAATGAGAAGTAATGAATTATCACAAAAGATACATCTCAGCGAGTGGTGTATTATGAGGTATCAGTTGATGACTAATGATTCAAAAATATTCAATATATTGATGTTTTTTTATGAGGACCTTTTTTTGAAGATTCAATACAGCTCTTAATAGAAACTCACTATGAAAAATACTGTTTCTCATTTCAATTCCACTCTATTCATCACGAATTAACTGGGAATAAACTTGACCTATTTTGTTTTACTGCATTACTACTCAGTTCGCCAATTTAACTTTTAATTCTTGAAAAGCACGCTTCATGTTTTAAAATCATCAATCAGTTTTTACCCGAAAAATCAAAATTTTGAAGAAGTGAACTGAATGAGTTTATTTTTCCAATTTCTTTTTGGAGATATTGCGAAAACTTAACAAGATGCACCGAGCAAGAAGGTTGTATCTCTATGAGTTCCCGAGATATTTGAGAAAAAATGGATGACGAAAAAATAAACATCCCGTTTTACCTATTTGTTACATTGTAAAGAAAATTCAATGTGCTATCATTAATGTGAACTCTCTAATCACTTCATATTGTCTTATTCATTACCTTGAGAAGCCTCCAGAGAATAAATTCTTAATGACAGAATAATAAATATTGTACGAATAGTGGGATTGTCGAATTATGTTGTGTTTCTTAATAATTTCAAGGAGTTCTGGCTTGTGGCGGGATAAGCTCACGATGTTGATGGCTATAATATTTATGTTATTATTGCATAGAGCCATGACTAGAAGCTGAATAAATATTGATGAGATGTGCATAATTTGACAGAAGCCACTGATCTTGTACGAGTAATTCTCTCGATGGCAGATGTAACGATTTACCATTTAGGAATATAATGATTTTTTTTTCTCCAATTCCGAATGAATCCGAAACTTTATCATTAACTTCGTACTTATCGCAGAAATATTTCATATGATTCAAATAAATAATTTGATTGAAAATTGATTATGCGTAATGTTTTTCAATTTTCCAACCGACGATAGATCATAAGAAATAACCTTGTGCATCACAAGTATTGAAATATTCCATGATAAAGAAGTTGAAGAGTATTATTTCCAATAATTATTTGCCTCTTCTTTATCGTACATTGTAAGTTGTTTTTCATGTTTTCAGTAAGTGAACGGAAAATTTAAGTTCCTTTTTTAAGAGAAACTCGTTAATTTTCCATGCTTGATGGATGGATAAGAAAATGTATAAAAGATGTATGGAAGAAACTTTACATTTTTAAATTAACAATTTTGCCGATGAAAGTTTTGTCAAACATACATTTCAAGATGAATATCGTAATTGAGCAAAAGATATTTTCATTTTTCTTCGTCTTTTTGTGCTGGTTTGATCATGTAAATATTTTTATTATAATTTTAATTAATGAAATGCCAGAAAAAAATTCACGATGTATCAATAGTTGCAGCAAGCTGCGGGTTATTGTGCGGAGGTACAAAAATATGAATTGAAGATTGAGAAAAATTCTGCTGTTATGGCTGAAGCGTCTGCTAAGACTTGGTATAAATCAGTTCAATGGATGCAGAAACCATCGGATGATATAATGGTATGCTCAAAATTTCACATTTTCGAATTTAAACATGAAATAATCCATTATACTTGAATTGCGTTGAATGGGAATTTTTTTAATACATCTAAACGTTTGCCAATAGCGTTGAAATCGAATTAATTGTGAATATTCGATTCAAATCCGAATCTATTATTCAATGTGATTGATTAATCGATCGATATCGCGTTAAATTTGAGATATAATGGCCTACACGCCTGCATCAATTCCCTCTGAAAATAATTTAAAACCAAGCATTTATGTTTAAAATAATTTGATAGCGATCATTTCAATTAATTTCGAGATATCACATCACATTCGATAGTTCCGTGTCACCAGTTTTAGTTGAAGAGGGGAAAAAGAATAATATATCAATTTCCAATCGATTAATTAAAAAATTTCGATTAATTGATTCGCTAAGAACAATTTGGAAATTCGAAATATTTGTATACCTCTACATAAAACTCTTCTTTCTCAAGATGGTTGTATAGTCAGTGGACTAAAGGCCAGCTGCGCCACACGCAGCCCAATAATGAAGAAGAAGAAATAAAATTCTTTTCTGTTCGAACAGTTAAACTATCAGCTTTAGATATGGAAAGGGGATTGGAGCTTTACTAACAAGGCAAGGATTTCCCTTTGTGATAAAACATACTCAGCTGAAGCAATAGAAGAAACCGATCTTGCACAAATAATCCGTGAACTGCTTGGCATCCCTGGGGGATGCGATGTGGCTGTGGTGAGCCTCGAAAATTTCGAAAATGATATGTAATCTATCAATTATGAATTCAAGATTGTAAATTCCATGTTCTGACAAAAATATTAACAAAAAAATTCTTCTCGCTGGATTTCATATTCAATTCATTAGACAGTATTTATCTGTCTTATATGAAAATATGACTCTTTTTCAATATTTTGAAACAGAAGAGGAATGGAGAAAAACACACCATAGAGTATGGCGTATACAGAGATTCACCCTGAATCCCTCTGCAGTTCCATTGGCCTATGCGCAATTTTTTATTTGAGTTCATGTAATCATTAACTAAAAAGTATAATGAAAAAAAGTTCCTGAATTATAGTAACCAATTTGATAAGAATGGGAACTAAAGTCACGGACTACCTACGTCTGATATTATTTTGGATTTACGCTGATTTTTTAATTCATGTTTCTCGGAGACACCTGTGGTTTTCGGTTCATCTGCCTCGACTTGTGATACTCTTGTGGTCTCTCTCCGAGCTGCATTCTGATCCAAGATGACCTTGATGATTCTGTTACAGAGGGATCCATATGGATATCTACATCAGAGTGATTCTTGTTAGAGATGACTCTGAATTACAATTTCAAAAGTATTACTTTCACAGTTCAGCTTTGTCTTCATGAATGGTGACGAGCTTGCAGATTTTTCATCATTCTCATTATAGCAACTTGATAGTTCATCCCACTCAGGTTTATTAATCAGTTTGGGAATTTTCCTTTTGATCCTCCTGACTTGTTTAGGGGAGACTCTGTATTTTGGAGAATATTGAGCATTGAAATTCAAATTTGGCAATTTAGCTGCTGGATCATTGGAGTGATATACAGGTTTTTTTTTTCTAATGTTCAGCAAAACTTCAACACATGGGAGACTAGAAATCGATTAACCTTTTCCGGCTTTTCTCTTCCTAAATAACCAGGATTTCACCTCATCAAACTTACCAGATCATTCAGTTTCATTAATTGTTCAGGCTCTCACAATTCAATGTTTAGGAATGCGGACATCATGTTTGTTATCTTGGCCTGTTGGACTGCTGTGCTCGAAAATCTTGTGAGATTGTTGGCATGTAGCGCATCTCAAAAAATTTGCTGTGCAATTGTTTGATCCGTGATCTTCACCACATTTGGCACATCTAGCCCTCCCTCAACAATTCCATGCCAAATGCCCAATTCTTCGGCAATTCGAACACTGTTTAATCATCAGGACGAAAGGTTCGATTTTAATTACGTTTGTTTATATTAACACTTCACTTGGAAGCGTTTGGAAGCCTTTAAGGGTAAATTTGACAGTACTCGTGGGGTAACTGACTTTGTCACCTGAGATCTTGATTTCATTCCCCAGGAAAAAATGTTCAGATCTGATCAGATCAATTAGATCTGAACAGATCTAATTAGATCTGAGTTCCTTAGATCTGATCAGATCTGAGAACTGGCACGCTCTGATCAGATCTAATTAGATCTGAGTTCCTCAGATCTGATCAGATCCAATTGGATCTGCAAAAAATCCGGAATGAAAATTTTTAATTTTTAGAGAAAATGAAAAATAAATAAAAATCTGAATTCTTCGCTAAACAACTGAATAAAAATTGGAGTTTTTGAAGAAAAAAAAATCGAAAAAATGCACTTCAGCGGGATCGAACCCGGTACCCTAGCATTACTAGACTATGACCTTAACCATTCAGCTACCACACGATTACTTGATAATATAATGAAAGCGTTGGTTATTTTTCTCTTATTTTTTTTAACTGTTCGCTGAATATATCCATAATTAAAAATTAAAAAAACAAATTATATACCACATAAAAAGTTATGCATATCGTTAGTATGAGGGATGTAAAAAGACCAATTGTAATCTTTTTTCTTTTCCTACATCATTACCTCATACCATTAAAATGTAGAAGTTCGAGAGATGACGACATCCATGAACCTCACTAGTTATAAATTATAACAATAATGTTTATAGTTTTTTCTACACTGTTTTATACTGTACATATGTAAATATCTTTTTTAATGTCAATAAAAACTGTTGTTATATAAAAAAAAAAAAAAAAATTACTTGATAATAGTTGAAATTTAAATCGTCATAATTGAAGAAAATCAGAAATATTAGAGGAAATAACTCCGGAGGAAAGTCGGGACTGCCCAAATGGAATGCAGAATCATCAGCGGAAATAAATATAAAATTCTATGATAATGAAATGAGCACAGATCTGACACATTGTGGATTTTTTTGAACAGATAAATTTGCATTTAATAAACATTTCAAAAAAAGTCGTATTTATAGTTCTATGAATTTCCTACAGGTGCATATTTTTCATTTTTTTAAAATAATGCATCTGTTGAAGAAATTCAAAAAAACTAGGAATTGTCAAATGTCTGGTATTTTTTATTAAATTCTACCTTATAAAGTTTTCATCCCTCGCCTGATGCATCATAATATGAATTGGATTGGATTTGATCAAATCTGACTAGATCTGATTGGATCAAACTAGATCTGATTAGATCTGACTAGATCTGATTCGATCTGGTTAGATCTGATGAACCGATATAGATGGACTTGATGAGATCTAGTTAGATCTAATCAGATCTGGTTAGATCTAATCAGATCTGGTTAGATCTAGTCAGATCTCTCCAGATCTGATCAAATCTAAACAGATCTGATCAGGCATTGATCTAATTAGATATGATCAGATCTAGTTAGATCTGATCAGATCTAGTTAGATCTGATCAGATCTATTCATATCAAATTTCTCAATTTAATCAGATCTAATCAGATCTCATTTGATCTGATCAGATCCAAACATTTTTTCCCGAGTCCACTTGACTTTGGGTGAAGATTACTGATAGATTCCATTCTTCTCGGTTTTTTCTCCACGTTGCCTACTCCTTCATTAATTCTTTCACTCTCCTTGAAGATGATGTAAATCATTTCGCTTAAAGTCTATTCGAGCGAAAAAATAATTCCCGAAAAAGACGAGTTGAACCGATCGACCACTTCACTACTGAATTTGGTATTTATGACAAATATTTAATATTGTTATCCTAGTGAATAATTTGATAGAAAATGCACAATTCTGCGTAAAGACCTTGAATTCTTCAACCGCCAATAGATTAAGTGAATAACCTTGTACGTTGGATATGTGGCAATATTTCATGATAAAAAAATTAGAGGCTATTATTTCTAACAGTTATTTCGCCTCTCTTTATCAGCCTTGGTGGAACATTTCGCACGTTTTTCGAAGTTTGATTAGAAAATGAAGTTTTCTTTATTTGTACGAAAAACACATCAATTATGGAGTGGAGGTGTGATAACGATAGACCTAATGCTCGATGGATTGATAAGAAAATGTATAAAAGACTAGACGCCCAAAAATAATGCACATTTCATAATTCAAAGTTTTGTTAATGAGAAGTACATTGTAACATGAATATCGTAATGGAGCCAAAGATGTTCTCATTCGCCTTCCTCGTTTTTTGTTGGTTTGACCAGGTAAATATTTCCATCATTGCTTTAATTAACAGAATGTCAGCGATGAATTTGAGATTAATTGATAGTTTCAGGGAGTGCAGGGAGTTCGTTGTAGACAATTGGACTTTTATAACTTGACGCTACGGGACAATTCTGTTGTTGAGGGTCATGATTTTGGGGAGAATTGGTATGCATCAGTGGAATGGTCCAAACCACCCTCAGATGAAACGATGGTTTGTTTAAGTTATTATATTTTCAAATTCCCTTAATAGGCCAATAATTAGGTGAATCAAGAAACAAAAAGTATCACCTTTACCGAAATAGTCTCGTTCGTATAAACTGAAGCTGATGAAACGTAACTATCGAATGATACGCGATGTCTCGAAGTCAATGAAAGATGTCGTATCCATTAATCGAGGTTTGGATGAAATATTGATGTGGGCACATGTAGCACATTTTAAATTGCAAGCTTACAGATGAAATAATGATGTAACTTTAAATGAACATGAAGGCAGCAGAGTTGATTTTCATTCCATCAGCTTCTTTTGACAATCACTCGGAAACTAAGAGAAATAGGGTAATTTTTTTGAGACTTTTTTGGTGAAGAATTCCATGGTCTACAAGAAAAATCTCGATAAGAATTCTCCTATTTCATTTAGTTCCCAAAATATGTGGGTTTTTTCAAAATGTAATTCCTGTATCTCCGAACAGTTTGAATGGGTGCGTGAGGCATGGATTTCAAATTCGGGGTGGAAGGAGCGTTCAAGGGGAAATATTTCCCTTTGTGATATTAAAGCAACCGGCGAGGAAGGTAGTTATCTTATACAAATAATTCGTGAATTGCTTGGCCTTCCTGGATGCTGTAATGTACCCGTGGTAAGACATTTTGATGAAAATGGTAACATGCTCCAAGAGAATAAATGTAGAAATACAAATTTGTGGAAAAGTAGGAAATGTAGATAAACAAATTTGTGATAAGTGTAGAAATGGAATGAAAATTTATATGAAATTTTTTTTATTTTTCTCAGAAGCAAATAATACGCTTTTCTAGAAAAAAAACACATTCAAAGTTATTCAAGCAATGATTCTTTTTCTATACCAAATGTCACCTATCACGGAACTTCTTAAATGAAAATTTTAATAATCTCACAGTGTGTTTTCTGCTGAGAAAAAGCACTATCCATTTCTTGGAAAAATAACAGAAATTTCTATGTGAATCTCATATTTACGAAAGAATTTGTAACGCCGTAGGGATGGCACAAAGTTTCCACACATTTGTATAGTTATATTATATTTTCGAAAGGTGCTGGGATGAAATTTTTTCAACGCTTTCATTGAAAAACTGAGGACATTACCGATAGATACTACATTGTTTCCTCTTCTCTTTCTTCAGGGCGTGAGAGAAACGGATGATGATTTCTTCGGATCTGATAGTCCATGCCATGCCATAGAATATGAAGATGTTGATATGCGTAAAAAACAAAGAATCTTTGTAAATTTACATACTCCATGTGAACGACTCATGTCAGGACAACTGGTTCTTCAAATACCAAAATGAAAGGAGGAAGCTTATGATGAACTATCGAATTAACCGTGATTGATAATTATCCAATTTGATTCATAAATTTTACCTTTATTGATAATGATTAGATAATATTTGATCCACGAATTATGCAATCAAGATTGAAAATTCAATGTATTGTGAAAAATGTGAATAAAAAATTATTTCTCCCTGAATTCCATATTCAATTCATTAGACAGTAGTGCTGTGTCTCATGTGAAGATCTGTTTTTTCTCCCAATATATTTTCAAAAATAACAAAAATTCAGAAAAATACATCACTCAATATAGCATTACATTTTTTTCCTCACTTTTCATCTGAATATGATTACTACAAATGAGAAATAATGAATTATCACTAAAGATACATTCAAATACTAGTTCGCGATTGCTCTTATATTTTTAACATTACTCCATGCTTGTAACTCATTAAATAATAGAAATGAATCACATATTTCTTCACAGCTTGTATCATTAATGAAATTTGATAATGAAAATTTCAGGAGATTGAGGATGCTGGTGCATTACGAGGTATCAGTTAATGACTAATTACTCAAAAACGTTTTGATATATGAATGTTAAGGAAATTCAAGTAGCAGGTCCAAATGATTTACTTTTTTTTCTTTTTTTTCAAGTTATCATAATCATTCTAATTATTCCCATTTTCTAACATTTCAACGATATCAGAACTATGTCCATGATAGTAAATTGTTATTGAATAATATTAAAATATATCCAATATCGTTTCATATTTGACGCATGCTGTGACAGCCTCTAAAGGTGAATCTAAGATAGCGCGCGATGGTAACGCAACTACCCTGCTGTAAATGAATCATAGAATCTCATTAAAAAAAATGTATCGCGATATTCTATGAAAAAAGCACTGACTTTTGGCCGTGCAATTCCCAATACGTAATCATAGATAGTTGCGTTTCCGATTGTATGAGTATCGTAATAAACTCATAGAGACGCATGAACGGATAAATGAACGAAAAGTTTTTTATGAGAATTTATGCTGCACCACATGACATGAAACATGCTATTGGATTCGATCATCTAATATGAGGTATTTCTGAATTGCTAATTTGAATGAGATGGGAGCTTTTAAGGATTTATAAGAACTTCATTCTGATCTCTCCATCCAACTTATGAGTATTAATCAGCAACTACCGTATGCGTTCTATAATATTGTATCAGTTTTGATTTTGGTGATTTCTATATGGCTTTGTAAGCAAACAGTATGGAGGACTCTATCCGAATGTTCAAGTTTACAGAAATGTTTATCAATGAGAATTTATGAGAATGAAAATACCGCATTCCCTTCTAATTTCTTCATCTAATTTATGAGTATGAACCAGTCCATGCTGTATTAACTCAATAGTTTTCTATACTTAATATCGTAGAAATTTTCCAAATAGCTTTTATAAGGAAATAATTTGAAGGATTCTATAGGGATTTTCAAGCTTATCGCGGATTTCATTTCTTAGAATTTATGAGTATGAACCGGCACGTACTGTATTAGTCCAATGGTGTTCTATACTTTATAACATTAATTTTTCAAATGGCTTCTATGGGGAAATACTTTGAAGGATTCTATGAGGACTTTTGAGCTTATTGCGAATTTCGTTTCTCAGAATTTATAAGCACTCCCTTCCGATTTCTTCAACCAATTTATAAGTATGAACTAGCACTCACCGTATCAATTCAATTGTGTCCTATATGATATAATATATGAATGTTCCGATTCGGAATTTTTTCAATTGCATTGATGTGAAAATAGTTTGAAGAATTCTGTAGATTTTGATATTTATGAAACATGAATATATTTGAGAGATATCACATTTTCGTCAAGGTTTACAGCAGGCCTATCACTAATATTTGCTTATTTGAGTTTTTTTTCGATTGGGTCCTCTGTATTTCCGATAGATGCAAGAGAATCCACTCTTTGGACGATTTCTGAAAGATGAACCGGAAAGTGAATTTACAATTAATAAGCGCTGAAACTCAATTGGCAGTCATTATGGATGACATAGTGAGAACGTGCATGAAAACAAATGGAAAATTCAATTTTCTGGGAAAAAAATGACAAATTTAATTTCTTGGAGAAAAATTGAAACTCCAATTTTCTGGGAAAAAAATGACAAATTTAATTTCTTGGAGAAACACCCTATCGGACCTCATAGCCCTGAAGATGCAAACTGCAACGTCTGCGAAACGTCGGCGCAACGCTGAAAGCAAACGCGGCATCCATCCGGAAGCCAAACATATCAAGTATTTAGTAAAGTTGACTTAGTGAAAAACAGAAACTCAAAATAAGATGATAACAGATACAGTCAGTGGTATGATTTTGGCAAAACAGAGGGTTGGTGGTGATTATGTTAATTACGAGCCAGCACAAAACTAATACAGTCGGATGACGACATCAATTTTATATCCAAATGAAGAGAAATCTGCATCATCGTCTACCAGCCAGTTTACTATCGAAATAACGAATCTATATGGTAACTCCGATATTGCTGATGAAGATGAGATAATACTAGCGGATGATTTCTGAGCTTAAATATAATATGGCATGTATTAGAGTAAAAAATGTTATTCAAGCTGCCTACATTTTTACAGTTTGAAAATTGTTTCGATGATAAATAGATGTATTTTAGGGAATTGAATTGAAAGTTATTTTTCCTTTAGAGAAAAAATAATTCTCAATTGAATTTACTATTTTCAGAAAAATATGATAATTCTATCCAATATATGATAATTTTCCGCGCGAAATACGAAAGGCATCTTCTTTTGAGTTGGCAACGGTGATCGTCAGTCGACTACCAGTAACGGCAACAAGCCCGAGCGTTCCCCTTTACACGACGGTGCCAAGCCCGAGTGTGTCCCTATATGCAACAGTGACCAGCCCAAGCGTTTCTGATACATGACGATGACAAGCCCAGGTGTTCCTTATACGCAACGATGACGAGCCCAAGCGTTCCTTCCACGCGATGGTGACAAGCCCGAGCGTTTTAATTTGAGTGAATATTCTTTGTAAATAGGCTGTAAAATATTCTTTATAAGAGGGACTCTGAGAGCGCTCCCAGACGTAGTCGGAGGTGGACGCTCCAGGTCTCCGGAAGGCAACGACCAGCTCGCTGAAGGACACCAGGATCAGAACCTAGTGGACATCGCCATAGGCCCCGAGTTATTAATGGATTTACTACAGAATAAGGGGAATAAAATGGTTAATCATTCATAATACAGAAAAATTAAGATGAAATTCTAAGAAAATTTTTTTTTTTGGGTATCGGAGGATAAATGCTCCTCTTAAAAACGTTGGTGAATAGTTGAATAAATATGATTCTTTAGAGCATAAACTTCACTGTTTCAATTACATCATTTAATATTCTGGAAAAGTCTCTCTGGTTCGTGGACATAGACCCATCCACTTCTCTCGTTCAGACGTAGTGAAGTGGTACGTTACGATATATATTATATGTTAAAATACAATCTCTGAATTAAATGGAAAAATCAGTCATATTAGCTAATGATAGGGAGATGTATTATATTTGCTTACGGTGGGTATAGCTCTATCATTTCCTGCATAAATTCCTTCAGTTTCATCTTCTCTCATTCCGAAAATTCCATGAAGATGTATTTTTTGTATTCTATATAAATCCCTGGGATCTTCGAAGTTAATCGTATCAGCGGTAACGTCATGGGAACATACTCGATGACTAAAGAGACAGTGTCCTGCAGTAAAAATATGGATTGACGTCACGCCCTACTATAATGATACGGCATCCACGATTGGCTGGCCCTCTCTATTCTCACATGGATATATTGTCGCCCTAGCCGAAGAAAGATCTCCTGAATTTGACCCGGAGCTGAAATTCACATGTTTCAGCATGGGAGCCGAATATTTTCGGAGATTCCTCTTTGGTTAGTCGAGAGGTAAAACTGAGTGAGTCGAGAGAAGTCATTTTACAGGAGAGGAAAAGAAAATAAAATAGCCCCGAGAACTCGGGGCTAAATAATGAAATAGCCCCATGCACTCGGGGCGAAATAATGAAATAGCCCCGAGCACTTGGGGCAAAGTGATAAAATAGCCCCGAGTGCTCGGGGATAGAGAATAAAATAGCCCCGAGCACGCGGGGCTGGGTAATAAAATAGCCCCGAGGACTCGGGGCGAAATAATCAAATAGCCCCGAGCACTCGGGGCTAAACAATGAAATGGCCCCGAGTGCTCGGGGCTATTTCATTTTCTACCCCCGAGCACTCGGGAGTAAATAATAAAATAGCCCGGAGGACTCTAGGCTAAATGATAAAATAGCCTCGAGTGCTCGGGGGTAGAAAATGAAATAGCCCCGTGTTGAAATTGATTACTTTACTGGCGCGCAATCCTCATGGTCACGTGACTTTATTTATACGTAGTGAGGGGAAGGAAGAAGAAGGGAAGACTGAAAAGAACATGTCGGAAATGTGAATGTTTGTCTGTTGTAAGAAAAATAGTAATCCATGGAGATTAAGTTTTATGAAAGCAATCGTTAGTCAGTATGAATGCGAAAGGAAAGAATGAAAGGTTCATAAGAAAATTTAGATTGTATTGATAGGATTAAAGGTACGTAACATGAAGCAAGTGCAAATAGCTAGTCATGCGGCCAGATCATTCATATGCTGATTTATGTTTTATTGCAGGCGCTTTTTTTCTTGTTACTTTTCTCACTACATGATTAATTAAATAAATCTCAAAAAAAGACTCAATTATGGTTTCTCTGGTATAC
The DNA here is from genome assembly GCA_963942555.1 of Aleiodes leptofemur. NCBI lineage: Eukaryota > Metazoa > Arthropoda > Insecta > Hymenoptera > Braconidae > Aleiodes > Aleiodes leptofemur. The sequence continues at coordinate 15,022,516 of OZ012609.1, forward strand.
CTACTTCCGAGTTGCAACACCCCGAGCACTCGGAACTAAATAATAGAATAGCCCCGAGCACTGGGGGCTAAATAATAAAATAGCCCCGAGCACTCGGGACTGCATAATACAATAGCGCCGAGCACTCGGGGCTGAATGATAAAATAGCGCCGAGCCCTCGGGGCTAAATGAAAAATAGCCCCGAGCCCTCGGAGCGAAATAAAAAAAACCCCGAGCCTTCGAGGATAAATAAAAAAAGCCCCGAGCCCTCGGGGCTAAATAAAAAATAGCCCCGAGCCCTCGGGGCTCAATGGTAAATAGCCCCGAGCCCTCGGGAACGAATAAGAAAATCCTCGAGCCCGCGGGGCTAAATAAAAAATAGCCCCGAGCCCTCGGGGCTAAATGAAAAAAGCCCCGAGCCCTCGGGGCTTAATAAAGAATAGCCCCGAGCCCTCGCGGCTAAATAAAATATAGCCCTGAGGGCTCGGGGCTGAATAAAAAATAGCCCCGAGCCCTCGGAGCTAAGTAATAAGAAGCCCCGAGCCCTCGGGGCTGAATACAAAATAGCCCCGAGCCCTCGGGGCTAGATAAAAAATAGCCCCGAGCCCTCGGGGCTAAATAAAAAAAGCCCCGAGCACTCGGGACTAAATGATAAGAAGCCCCGAGCATTCGGGGCCAAATAATAAAAAGCCCCAAGAGCTCGGGGCTAAATAGAAAAAAGCCCCGAGCGCTCGGGGCTAAATAGAAAAAAGCCCCGAGCGCTCGGGGCTAAATGATAAAAAGCCCCGAGCGCTCGAGGCTAAATTATAGGAAGCCCCGAGCGCTCGGAGCTGAATAATAAAAAGCCCCGAGCCCTCGGGGCTAAATAATAAAAAGCTCCGAGCGCTCGGGGCTAAATAGAAAAAAGCCCCAAGCGCTCGGGGCTGAATAATAAAAAGCCCGAGGGCTCGGGGTTGAATGAAAAATAGCCCCGAGCCCTCGGGGCTGAATAAAGAAAGCCCCGAGCCCTCGGAGCTTAATAAAGAATAGCCCCGAGCCCTCGGGGCTAAATGAAGAATAGCCCCGAGCCCTCGGGGCTAAATAAAAAAAGCCCCGAGCCCTCGGGGCTTAATGAAGAATAGCCCCGAGCCCTCGGGGCTAAATAAAGAATAGCCCCGAGCCCTCGGGGCTGAATAAAAAATATCCCTGAGGGCTCGGGGCTAAATGAAAAATAGCCCCAAGCCCTCGGGGCTGAATAAGGAAAGCCTCGAGTCCTCGGGGCTAAATAAAAAATTGCCCCGAGGGCTCGGGGCCTAGTAGAAAATAGCCCCGAGCCCTCGGGGCTGAATGAAAAAAGCCCAGAGCCCTCGGGGCTCAATGAAGAATAACCCCGAGCCCTCGGGGCTGAATGAAAAAAGCCCCGAGCCCTCGGGTCTGAATGAAAAATAGCCCCGAAGGCTCGGGGTTAAATAAAAAATAGCCCCAGGGCTCGGGGCTCAATGAAAAATAGCCCCGAGCCCTCGGGGCTGACTGAAGAAGGCCCGAGCCCTCGGGGCTAAATAAAAAATAGCCCCGAGGGCTCGGGGCTAAATGAAAAAGGCCCAAGCCGTCGGGGCTATATAAAAAATAGCCCCGAGGGCTCGGGGCTGAATAAAAAAAGCCCCGAGCCTTCGGGGCTCAATAAAAAATAGCCCCGATCCCTCGGGGCTCAATAAAAAAAGCCCCGAGCCCTCGGGGCTCAATGAAAAATAGCCCTGAGCCCTCGGGGCTAAATAAAAAAAGCCCCGAGCCCTCGGGGCTTAATAAAGAATAGCTCCGAGCCCTCGGGGCTAAATGAAGAATAGCCCCGAGCCTTCAGGGCTGAATAAAAAATAGCCCTGAGGGCTCGGGGCTAAATGAAAAATAGCCCCGAGCCCTCGGGGCTAAATGAGAAAAGCCCCGAGGGCTCGGGGCTGAATAAAAAATAGCCCCGAGCCCTCGGGGCTAAATGAGAAAAGCCCCGAGGGCTCGGGGCTGAATAAAAAATAGCCCCGAGCCCTCGGGGCTAAATAAAAAAAGCCCCGAGCCCTCGGGGCTTAATGAAGAATAGCCCCAAGCCCTCGGGGGTAAATAAAGAATAGCCCGGAGCCCTCGGGGCTAAATAAAAAATAGCCCTGAGGGATCGGGGCTCAATAAAAAATAGCCCCGAGCCCTTGGGGCTGAATAATAAAAAGCCCCGAGCCCTCGGGGCTGAATAAAAAATAGCCCCGAGCCCTCGGGGCTAAATAAAAAAAAAGCCCCGAGCCGTCGGGGCTAAATAAAAAAGCCCCGAGCCCTTGGGGCTAAATAAGAAATAGCCCCGAGCCCTCGAGGCTGAATAAAAAAAGGCCCGAGCCCTCGGGGCTAATTGAGAAATAGCCCCGAGCGCTCGAGGCTAAATAATAAAGAGCCTCGAGCCCTCGGGGCTAAATTATAAAAAGCCTCGAGCGCTCGGGGCTAAATTATAAAAAGCCCCGAACGTTCGGGGCTAAATTATAAAAAGCCCCGAGCGCACAGAGCTAAATAATAAAAAGCCCCGAGTGCTCGGGGCCAACTAATGAAAAGCCCCGAGTGCTCAGGGCTAAATAGAAAAAAGCCCCGAGCGCTCGGAGCTAAATAATAAAAAGCCCCGAGCGCTCGGGGCTAAATAATAAAAAGCCCCGAGCCCTCGGGGCCAAATTATAAAAAGGCCCGAGCCCTCGGGGCTGAGTTATAAAAGCCCCGAGAACTCGGGGCTAAATAAAAAAAAGCCCCGAGCGTTCGGGGCTAAATAAAAAAAAGCCCCGAGCCCTCGGGGCTAAATTATAAAAAGTACCGAGTGCTCGGGGCTAAATAATAAAAAGCCCCGAGTGCTCGGGGCTAAATAATAAAAAGCCCCGAGCCCTCGGGGCTAAATTATAAAAAGTACCGAGCGCTCGGGGCTAAATAATAAAAAGCCCCGAGCCCTCGGGGCTAAGTTATAAAAAGCCCCGAGCACTCGGGGCTAAATAGAAAAAAGCCCCGAGCGCTCGGGGCCACATAATCAAAAGCCCCGAGAGCTCGGGGCTGAATAGAAAAAAGCCCCGAGCGCTCGGGGCTAAATGATAAAAAGCCCCGAGCCCTCGGGGCTAAATAATTAAAAGCCCCGAGCGCTCGGGGCTAAATAATGAAAAGCCCCGAGCACTCGGGGCTAAATTATAAAAAGCCCCGAGTGCTCGGGGCTAAATAATAAAAAGCCCCGAGCCCTCGGGGCTAAGTTATAAAAAGCCCCGAGCACTCGGGGCTAAATAGAAAAAAGCCCCGAGCGCTCGGGGCCACATAATCAAAAGCCCCGAGAGCTCGGGGCTGAATAGAAAAAAGCCCCGAGCGCTCGGGGCTAAATGATAAAAAGCCCCGAGCCCTCGGGGCTAAATAATTAAAAGCTCCGAGCGCTCGGGGCTAAATTATAAAAAGCCCCGAGCCCTCGGGGCTAAATAATAAAAAGCCCCGAGCGCTCGGGGCTAAATCATGAAAAGCCCCGAGCGCTCGGGGCTAAATAGAAAAAAGCCCCGAGCGCTCGGGGCGAAATGATAAAAAGCCCCGAGAGCTCGGGGCTAAATAGAAAAAAGCCCCGAGCGCTCGGGGCTAAATAATAAAAAGCCCCGAGCTTTCGGGGCAGAATTATAAAAAGCCCCGAGCACTCGGGGCTAAATGAAAAAAAGCCCCGAGCCCTCGGGGCTACATTATAAAAAGTACCGAGCCCTCGGGACTAAGTTATAAAAAGCCCCGAGCGCTCGGGGCTAAATAACAAAAAGCCCCGAGCATTCGGGGCTAAATAAAAAAAAGCCCCGAGCCCTCGGGGCTAAATTATAAAAAGTACCGAGTGCTCGGGGCTAAATAATAAAAAGCCCCGAGCGCTCGGGGCTAAATAATAAAAAGCCCCGATCCCTCGGGGCTAAATTATAAAAAGTACCGAGCGCTCGGGGCTCAATGATAAAAAGCCCCGAGCTTTCGGGGCTAAATTATAAAAAGCTCCGAGCGTTCGGGGCTAAATTATACAAAGCCCCGAGCGCTCGGGGCTAAATAATAAGAAGCCTCGAGCGCTCAGGGCTAAATAGAAAAAAGCCCCGAGCGCTCGGAGCTAAATAATAAAAAGCCCCGAGCGCTCGGGGCTAAATAATAAAAAGCCCCGAGCCCTCGGGGCCAAATTATAAGAAGGCCCGAGCACTCGGGGCTAAATAATAAAAAGCCCCAAGAACTCGAGGCCAGTTAAAAAAAAGCCCCGAGCCCTCGGGGCTGAATCATAAAAAGCCCCGAGGGCTCGGGGCTAAATAATAAAGAGCCCCGAGCCCTCGGGGCTAAATTATAAGAAGCCCCGACTACTCGGGGCTAAATAATAAGAAGCCCCGAGTGTTCGGGGCTAAATTATAAGAAGCCCCGAGCCCTCGGGGCTACATAATCGAAAGCCCCGAGTGCTCGGGGCTGAATAGAAAAAAGCCCCGAGCGCTCGGGGCCGAATAATGAAAAGCCCCGAGCGCTCGGGGCTAAATAATAAAAAGCCCCGAGCCCTCGGGGCTAAATTATAAAAAGCCCCGAGCGTTCGGGGCTGAATTATATAAAGCCCCAAGCGCTCGGGGCTAAATAATACAAAGCCCCAAGCGTTGGGGCTGAATAGAAAAAAGCCCCGAGCGCTCGGGGCTAAATTATAAAAAGCCCCGAGGGCTCGGGGCTAAATAGAAAAAAGACCCGAGCGCTCGGGGCCAAATAATAAAAAGCCCCGAGAGCTCGGGGCTAAATAGAAAAAAGCCCCGAGCACTCGGGGTTGAATAATAAAAAGCCCCGAGCCCTCGGGGCTAAAGTATAAAAAGCTCCGAGCGCTCTGGGCTACATGATAAAAAGCCCCGAGCACTCGGGGCTAAGTTATAAAAAGCCCCGAGTGCTCGGGGCTAGATAAAAAAAAGCTTCGAGCGTTCGGGGATGAATAATTGAAAGCCCCGAGCCCTCGGGGCTAAATAATGAAAAGCCCCGAGCGCTCGGGGCCAAATTATAAAAAGCCCCGAGCGCTCGGGGCTAAATAATAAAAAGCCCCGAGCACTCGGGGCTAGATAAAAACAAGCCTTGAGCCCTCGGGGCTAAATCATGAAAAGCCCCGAGCGCTCGGGGCTAAATAATAAAAAGCCCCGAGCGCTCGGTACTTTTTATAATAAAGCCCCGAGCGCTCGGGGCTAAATAAAAAAAAGCCCCGAGCCCTCGGGGCTACATTATAATAAGTACCGAGCGCTCGGGGCCAAGTTATAAAAAGCCCCGAGCGCTCGAGGCTGAATAAAAAAAAGCCCCGAGCGTTCGGGGCTGAATAAAAAAAAGCCCCGAGCCCTCGGGGCTGAATTATCAAAAGTACCGAGTGCTCGGGGCTAAATAATAAAAAGCCCCGAGCGCTCGGGGCTAAATAATAAATAGCCCCGAGCCCTCGGGGCTAAATTATAAAAAGTACCGAGCGCTCGGGGCTAAATAATGAAAAGCCCCGAGCCCTCGGGGCTAAGTTATAAAAAGCCCCGAGCGCTCGGGGCTAAATAGAAAAAAGCCCCGAGCGCTCGGGGCTAAATAGAAAAAAGCCCCGAGCGCTCGGGGCCACATAATCAAAAGCCCCGAGCGCTCGGGGCTGAATAGGAAAAAGCCCCGAGCGCTCGGGGCTAAATGATAAAAAGCCCCGAGCCCTCGGGGCTAAATAATTAAAAGCCCCGAGCGCTCGGGGCTAAATAATGAAAAGCCCCAAGCCCTCGGGGCTAAATTATAAAAAGCCCCGAGCGCTCGGGGCTAAATAATAAAATGCCCCGAGCCCTCGGGGCTAAATTATAAAAAGCCCCGAGCGCTCGGGGCTAAATAATAAAAAGCCCCGAGCCCTCGGGGCTAAATAATTAAAAGCCCCGAGCGCTCGGGGCTAAATAATAAAAAGCCCCGAGCCCTCGGGGCTAAATTATAAAAAGCCCCGAGCGCTCGGGGCCAAATAATAAAAAGCCCCAAGCGTTCAGGGCTAAATTATAAAAAGACCCGAGCGCTCGGGGCTGAATAATAAGAGGCCCCGCGTGTTCGGAGCTAAATTATGAAAAGCCCCGAGTACTCGGAGCTAAATAATAAAAAGCCCCGGGCGCTCGGGGCTAAATAAAAAAAAGCCCCGAGCCCTCGGGGTTAAATTATAAAAAGCCCCGAGCGCTCGGGGCTGAATAAAAAAAAGCCCCGAGCCCTCGGGATTAAATTATAAAAAGCCCCGAGTGCTCGGAGCTAAGTTATAGAAGCTCCGAGCCCTCGGGGCTAAATTATAAAGAGCCCCGAGCGCTCGGGGCTAAATAAAAAAAAGCCCCGAGCCCTCGGGGTTAAATTATAAAAAGCCCCGAGCGCTCGGAGCTAAGTTATAGAAGCTCCGAGCCCTCGGGGCTAAATAAAAAATAGCCCTGAGGGATCGGGGCTCAATAAAAAATAGCCCCGAGCCCTTGGGGCTGAATAATAAAAAGCCCCGAGCCCTCGGGGCTGAATAAAAAATAGCCCCGAGCCCTCGGGGCTAAATAAAAAGAAAGCCCCGAGCCGTCGGGGCTAAATAAAAAAGCCCCGAGCCCTTGGGGCTAAATAAGAAATAGCCCCGAGCCCTCGAGGCTGAATAAAAAAAGGCCCGAGCCCTCGGGGCTAATTGAGAAATAGCCCCGAGCGCTCGGGGCTAAATAATAAAGAGCCTCGAGCCCTCGGGGCTGAATTATAAAAAGCCTCGAGCGCTCGGGGCTAAATTATAAAAAGCCCCGAACGTTCGGGGCCAAATAATAAAAAGCCCCGAGAGCTCGGGGCTAAATAGAAAAAAGCCCCGAGCGCTCGGGGCTAAATAATAAAAGGCCCCGAGCTTTTGGGGCAGAATTATAAAAAGCCCCGAGCACTCGGGGCTAAATAAAAAAAGCTCCGAGCCCTCGGGGCTACATTATAAAAAGTATCGAGCGCTCGGGGTTAAATGATAAAAAGCCCCGAGCCCTCGGGGCTAAGTTATAAAAAGCCCCGAGCGCTCGGGGCTAAATAGAAAAAAGCCCAAAGCGTTCGGGGCTGAATAAAAAAAAGCCCCGAGCCCTCGGGGCTAAATTATAAATAGTACCGAGTGCTCGGGGCTAAATAATAAAAAGCCCCGAGCGCTCGGGGCTAAATGATAAAAAGCCCCGATCCCTCGGGGCTAAATTATAAAAAGTACCGAGCGCTCGGGGCTCAATGATAAAAGGCCCCGAGCTTTCGGGGCTAAATTATAAAAAGCCCCGAGTGTTCGGGGCTAAATTATAAAAAGCCCCGAGCGCTCGGGGCTGAATAATAAAAAGCCCCGAGCGCTCGGGGCTAAATTATAAAAAGCCCCGAGCGCTCGGGGCTAAATAATAAAAAGCCCCGAGCCCTCGGGGCTAAATAATAAAGAGCCCCGAGCGCTCGGGGCCAAATTATAAAAAGCCCCGAAAGCTCGGGGCTAAATAATAAAAAGCCCCAAGCCCTCGGGGCTAAGTTATAAAAAGCCCCGAGCGCTCGGGGCTAAATGAAAAAAAGCCCCGAGCGTACGGGGCTAAATAAAAAAAAGCCCCGAGCCCTCGGGGCTAAATTATACAAAGTACCGAGTGCTCGGGGCTAAATAATATAAAGCCCCGAGCCCTCGGGGCTAAGTTATAAAAAGCCCCGAGCGCTCGGGGCTAAATGAAAAAAAGCCCCGAGCGTTCGGGGCTAAATAAAAAAAAGCCCCGAGCCCTCGGGGCTAAATTATACAAAGTACCGAGTGCTCGGGGCTAAATAATATAAAGCCCCGAGCGCTCGAGGCTAAATAATGAAAAGCCCTGAGCCCTCGGGGCTGAATTATGAAAAGCCCCGAGCGCTCGGGGCTAAATAGAAAAAGCCCCGAGCGCTCGGGGCCAAATAATAAAAAGCCCCGAGAGCTCGGAGCTAAATAGAAAAAAGCCCCGAGCGCTCGGGGCTACATTATAAAAAGTATCGAGCGCTCGGGGCTAAATAATACAAAGCCCCGAGCCCTCGGGGCTAAGTTATAAAAAGCCCCGAGCGCTCGGGGCTAAATAGAAAAAAGCCCAAAGCGTTCGGGGCTGAATAAAAAAAAGCCCCGAGCCCTCGGGGCTAAATTATAAAAAGTACCGAGTGCTCGGGGCTAAATAATAAAAAGCCCCGAGCGCTCGGGGCTAAATGATAAAAAGCCCCGATCCCTCGGGGCTAAATTATAAAAAGTACCGAGCGCTCGGGGCTCAATGATAAAAAGCCCCGAGCTTTCGGGGCTAAATTATAAAAAGCCCCGAGCGCTGGGGGCTGAATAATAAAAAGCCCCGAGCGCTCGGGGCCAAATTATAAGAAGCCCCGAGTGCTCCGGGCTAAATAATAAAAAGCCCCGAGCACTCGGGGCTAGATAAAAACAAGCCCCGAGCCCTCGGGGCTAAATCATGAAAAGCCCCGAGCGCTCGGGGCTAAATAGAAAAAAGCCCCGAGCGCTCGGGGCCAAATAATAAAAAGCCCCGAGAGCTCGGGGCTAAATAGAAAAAAGCCCCGAGTGCTCGGGGCTAAATAATAAAAAGCCCCGAGCTTTCGGGGCAGAATTATAAGAAGCCCCGAGCACTCGGGGCTAAATAAAAAAAAGCCCCGAGCCCTCGGGGCTACACTATAAAAAGTATCGAGCGCTCGGGGCTAAATAATAAAAAGCCCCGAGCCCTCGGGGCTAAGTTATAAAAAGCCCCGAGCGCTCGGGGCTAAATAGAAAAAAGCCCCGAGCGTTCGGGGCTGAATGAAAAAAAGCCCCGAGCCCTCGGGGTTAAATTATAAAAAGCCCCGAGCGCTCGGAGCTAAGTTATAAAAGCTCCGAGCCCTCGGGGCTAAATAAAAAATAGCCCTGAGGGATCGGGGCTAAATAATAAAAAGCCCCGAGCACTCGGGGCTAGATAAAAACAAGCCCCGAGCCCTCGGGGCTAAATCATGAAAAGCCCCGAGCGCTCGGGGCTAAATAGAAAAAAGCCCCGAGCGCTCGGGGCCAAATAATAAAAAGCCCCGAGAGCTCGGGGCTAAATAGAAAAAAGCCCCGAGTGCTCGGGGCTAAATAATAAAAAGCCCCGAGCTTTCGGGGCAGAATTATAAGAAGCCCCGAGCACTCGGGGCTAAATAAAAAAAAGCCCCGAGCCCTCGGGGCTACATTATAAAAAGTATCGAGCGCTCGGGGCTAAATAATAAAAAGCCCCGAGCCCTCGGGGCTAAGTTATAAAAAGCCCCGAGCGCTCGGGGCTAAATAGAAAAAAGCCCCGAGCGTTCGGGGCTGAATGAAAAAAAGCCCCGAGCCCTCGGGGTTAAATTATAAAAAGCCCCGAGCGCTCGGAGCTAAGTTATAAAAGCTCCGAGCCCTCGGGGCTAAATAAAAAATAGCCCTGAGGGATCGGGGCTCAATAAAAAATAGCCCCGAGCCCTTGGGGCTGAATAATAAAAAGCCCCGAGCCCTCGGGGCTGAATAAAAAATAGCCCCGAGCCCTCGGGGCTAAATAAAAAAAAAGCCCCGAGCCGTCGGGGCTAAATAAAAAAGCCCCGAGCCCTTGGGGCTAAATAAGAAATAGCCCCGAGCCCTCGAGGCTGAATAAAAAAAGGCCCGAGCCCTCGGGGCTAATTGAGAAATAGCCCCGAGCGCTCGGGGCTAAATAATAAAGAGCCTCGAGCCCTCGGGGCTGAATTATAAAAAGGCTCGAGCGCTCGGGGCTAAATTATAAAAAGCCCCGAACGTTCGGGGCTGAATTATAAAAAGCCCCGAGCGCACAGAGCTAAATAATAAAAAGCCCCGAGTGCTCGGGGCCAACTAATGAAAAGCCCCGAGCGCTCAGGGCTAAATTATAAAAAGGCCCGAGCCCTCGGGGCTAAGTTATAAAAGCCCCGAGAACTCGTGGCTAAATAAAAAAAAGCCCCGAGCGTTCGGGGCTAAATAAAAAAAAGCCCCGAGCCCTCGGGGCTAAATTATAAAAAGTACCGAGTGCTCGGGGCTAAATAATAAAAAGCCCCGAGCGCTCGGGGCTAAATAATATAAAGCCCCGAGCCCTCGGGGCTAAATTATAAAAAGTACCGAGCGCTCGGGGCTAAATAAAAAAAAGCCCCGAGCCCTCGGGGCTAAATAAAAAAAAGCCCCGAGCCCTCGGGGCTAAGTTATAAAAAGCCCCGAGCGCTCGGGGCTAAATAGAAAAAAGCCCCGAGCGCTCGGGGCCACATAATCAAAAGCCCCGAGAGCTCGGGGGTGAATAGAAAAAAGCCCCGAGCGCTCGGGGCTAAATGATAAAAAGCCCCGAGCCCTCGGGGCTAAATAATTAAAAGCCCCGAGCGCTCGGGGCTAAATAATGAAAAGTTCCGAGCACTCGGGGCTGAATTATAAAAAGCCCCGAGTGCTCGGGGCTAAATAATAAAAAGCCCCGAGCCCTCGGGGCTAAATTATAAAAAGCTCCGAGCGCTCGGGGCTGAATAATAAAAAGCCCCGAGCCCTCGGGGCTAAATAATTAAAAGCCCCGAGCAATCGGGGCTAAATAATAAAAAGCCCCGAGCCCTCGGGGCTAAATTATAAAAAGCCCCGAGCGCTCGGGGCCAAATAATAAAAAGCTCCAAGCGTTCGGGGCTAAATTATAAAAAGACCCGAGCGCTCGGGGCTGAATAATAAGAGGGCCCGCGTGTTCGGGGCTAAATTATGAAAAGCCCCGAGTGCTCGGAGCTAAATAATAAAAAGCCCCGAGCGCTCGGGGCTAAATAAAAAAAAGCCCCGAGCCCTCGGGGTTAAATTATAAAAAGCCCCGAGCGCTCGGAGCTAAGTTATAGAAGCTCCGAGCCCTCGGGGCTAAATTATAAAAAGCCCCGAGCGCTCGGTGCTGAATAATGAAAATCCCCGAGCGTTCGGGGCTAAATTTTTTTGGGAGTGACCATAATGGCCGATAATTTCAATAATAATAATTCAAGAAATGGTCGGATAAAAAACTTGAATATATAATAAAAAGCCCCGAGCCCTCGGGGCTGAATAGAAAGGAGCCCCGAGCGCTCAGGGCTAAATAATAAAAAGCCCCGAGCGCTCGGGGCTAAATTATAAAAAGCCCCGAGCCCTCGGGGCTAAATAATAAAAAGCCCCGAGCGCTCGGGGCTAAATCATGAAAAGCCCCGAGCGCTCGGGGCTAAATAGAAAAAAGCCCCGAGCCCTCGGGGCTACATTATAAAAAGTACCGAGCGCTCGGGGCTAAATAATAAAAAGCCCCGAGCCCTCGGGACTAAGTTATAAAAAGCCCCGAGCACTCGGGGCTAAATAACAAAAAGCCCCGAGCATTCGGGGCTAAATAAAAAAAAGCCCCGAGCCCTCGGGGCTAAATTATAAAAAGTACCGAGTGCTCGGGGCTAAATAATAAAAAGCCCCGAGCGCTCGGGGCTAAATAATAAAAAGCCCCGATCCCTCGGGGCTAAATTATAAAAAGTACCGAGCGCTCGGGGCTCAATGATAAAAAGCCCCGAGCTTTCGGGGCTAAATTATAAAAAGCTCCGAGCGTTCGGGGCTAAATTATACAAAGCCCCGAGCGCTCGGGGCTAAATAATAAGAAGCCTCGAGCGCTCAGGGCTAAATAGAAAAAAGCCCCGAGCGCTCGGAGCTAAATAATAAAAAGCCCCGAGCGCTCGGGGCTAAATAATAAAAAGCCCCGAGCCCTCGGGGCCAAATTATAAAAAGGCCCGATTACTCGGGGCTAAATAATAAAAAGCCCCAAGAACTCGGGGCCAGTTAAAAAAAAGCCCCGAGCCCTCGGGGCTGAATCATAAAAAGCCCCGAGGGCTCGGGGCTAAATAATAAAGAGCCCCGAGCCCTCGGGGCTAAATTATAAGAAGCCCCGACTACTCGGGGCTAAATAATAAGAAGCCCCGAGTGTTCGGGGCTAAATTATAAGAAGCCCCGAGCCCTCGGGGCTAAATAATCGAAAGCCCCGAGTGCTCGGGGCTGAATAGAAAAAAGCCCCGAGCACTCGGGGCCAAATAATGAAAAGCCCCGAGAGCTCGGGGCGGAATAGAAAAAAGCCCCGAGCGCTCGGGGCTGAATAATAAAAATCCCCGAGCCCTCGGGGCTAAATTATAAAAAGCCCCGAGCGTTCGGGGCTGAATTATAAAAAGCCCCGAGCGCACAGAGCTAAATAATAAAAAGCCCCGAGTGCTCGGGGCCAACTAATGAAAAGCCCCGAGCGCTCAGGGCTAAATAGAAAAAAGCCCCGAGCGCTCGGAGCTAAATAATAAAAAGTCCCGAGCGCTCGGGGCTAAATAATAAAAAGCCCCGAGCCCTCGGGGCCGAATTATAAAAAGGCCCGAGCCCTCGGGGCTAAATTATAAAAGCCCCGAGAACTCGGGGCTGAATAAAAAAAAGCCCCGAGCGTTCGGGGCTAAATAGAAAAAAGCCCCGAGCCCTCGGGGCTAAATTATAAAAAGTACCGAGTGCTCGGGGCTAAATAATAAAAAGCCCCGAGCGCTCGGGGCTAAATAATAAAAAGCCCCGAGCCCTCGGGGCTGAATTATAAAAAGTACCGAGCGCTCGGGGCTAAATAATAAAAAGCCCCGAGCCCTCGGGGCTAAGTTATAAAAAGCCCCGAGCGCTCGGGGCTAAATAGAAAAAAGCCCCGAGCGCTCGGGGCCACATAATCAAAAGCCCCGAGAGCTCGGGGCTGAATAGAAAAAAGCCCCGAGCGCTCGGGGCTAAATGATGAAAAGCCCCGAACCCTCGGGGCTAAATAATTGAAAGCCCCGAGCGCTCGGGGCTAAATAATGAAAAGCCCCGAGCACTCGGGGCTAAATTATAAAAAGCCCCGAGTGCTCGGGGCTAAATAATAAAAAGCCCCGAGCCCTCGGGGCTAAATTATAAAAAGCTCCGAGCGCTCGGGGCTGAATAATAAAAAGCCCCGAGCCCTCGGGGCTAAATAATTAAAAGCCCCGAGTAATCGGGGCTAAATAATAAAAAGCCCCGAGCCCTCGGGGCTAAATTATAAAAAGCCCCGAGCACTCGGGGCCAAATAATAAAAAGCTCCAAGCGTTCGGGGCTAAATTATAAAAAGACCCGAGCGCTCGGGGCTGAATAATAAGAGGGCCCGCGTGTTCGGGGCTAAATTATGAGAAGCCCCGAGTGCTCGGAGCTAAATAATAAAAAGCCCCGAGCGCTCGGGGCTAAATCATGAAAAGCCCCGAGCACTCGGGGCAAAATAGAAAAAAGCCCCGAGCGCTCGGGGCGAAATAATAAAAAGCCCCGAGAGCTCGGGGCTAAATAGAAAAAAGCCCCGAGCGCTCGGGGCTAAATAATAAAAAGCCCCGAGCTTTCGGGGCAGAATTATAAAAAGCCCCGAGCACTCGGGGCTAAATAAAAAAAAGCCCCGAGCCCTCGGGGCTACATTATAAAAAGTACCGAGCGCTCGGGGCTAAATAATAAAAAGCCCCGAGCCCTCGGGAGTAAGTTATAAAAAGCCCCGAGCGCTCGGGGCTAAATAACAAAAAGCCCCGAGCATTCGGGGCTAAATAAAAAAAAGCCCCGAGCCCTCGGGGCTAAATTATAAAAAGTACCGAGTGCTCGGGGCTGAATAATAAAAAGCCCCGAGCCCTCGGGGCTAAATAATTAAAAGCCCCGAGTAATCGGGGCTAAATAATAAAAAGCCCCGAGCCCTCGGGGCTAAATTATAAAAAGCCCCGAGCGCTCGGGGCCAAATAATAAAAAGCTCCAAGCGTTCGGGGCTAAATTATAAAAAGACCCGAGCGCTCGGGGCTGAATAATAAGAGGGCCCGCGTGTTCGGGGCTAAATTATGAGAAGCCCCGAGTGCTCGGAGCTAAATAATAAAAAGCCCCGAGCGCTCGGGGCTAAATCATGAAAAGCCCCGAGCACTCGAGGCAAAATAGAAAAAAGCCCCGAGCGCTCGGGGCGAAATAATAAAAAGCCCCGAGAGCTCGGGGCTAAATAGAAAAAAGCCCCGAGCGCTCGGGGCTAAATAATAAAAAGCCCCGAGCTTTCGGGGCAGAATTATAAAAAGCCCCGAGCACTCGGGGCTAAATAAAAAAAAGCCCCGAGCCCTCGGGGCTACATTATAAAAAGTACCGAGCGCTCGGGGCTAAATAATAAAAAGCCCCGAGCCCTCGGGACTAAGTTATAAAAAGCCCCGAGCGCTCGGGGCTGAATAACGAAAAGCCCCGAGCATTCGGGGCTAAATAAAAAAAAGCCCCGAGCCCTCGGGGCTAAATTATAAAAAGTACCGAGTGCTCGGGGCTAAATAATAAAAAGCCCCGAGCGCTCGGGGCTAAATAATAAAAAGCCCCGATCCCTCGGGGCTAAATTATAAAAAGTACCGAGCGCTCGGGGCTCAATGATAAAAAGCCCCGAGCTTTCGGGGCTAAATTATAAAAAGCTCCGAGCGTTCGGGGCTAAATTATACAAAGCCCCGAGCGCTCGGGACTAAATAATAAGAAGCCTCGAGCGCTCAGGGCTGAATAGAAAAAAGCCCCGAGCGCTCGGGGCTAAATAGAAAAAAGCCCCGAGTGCTCGGGGCCACATAATCAAAAGCCCCGAGCGCTCGGGGCTGAATAGGAAAAAGCCCCGAGCGCTCGGGGCTAAATGATAAAAAGCCCCGAGCCCTCGGGGCTAAATAATTAAAAGCCCCGAGCGCTCGGGGCTAAATAATGAAAAGCCCCAAGCCCTCGGGGCTAAATTATAAAAAGCCCCGAGCGCTCGGGGCTAAATAATAAAAAGCCCCGAGCCCTCGGGGCTAAATTATAAAAAGCCCCGAGCGCTCGGGGCTAAATAATAAAAAGCCCCGAGCCCTCGGGGCTGAATTATAAAAAGTACCGAGCGCTCGGGGCTGAATAATAAAAAGCCCCGAGCGCTCGGGGCTAAATTATAAAAAGCCCCGAGCGCTCGGGGCTAAATAATAAAAAGCCCCGAGCCCTCGGGGCTAAATAATAAAGAGCCCCGAGCGCTCGGGGCCAAATTATAAAAAGCCCCGAAAGCTCGGGGCTAAATAATAAAAAGCCCCGAGCCCTCGGGGCTAAGTTATAAAAAGCCCCGAGCGCTCGGGGCTAAATGAAAAAAAGCCCCGAGCGTACGGGGCTAAATAAAAAAAAGCCCCGAGCCCTCGGGGCTAAATTATACAAAGTACCGAGTGCTCGGGGCTAAATAATATAAAGCCCCGAGCCCTCGGGGCTAAGTTATAAAAAGCCCCGAGCGCTCGGGGCTAAATGAAAAAAAGCCCCGAGCGTTCGGGGCTAAATAAAAAAAAGCCCCGAGCCCTCGGGGCTAAATTATACAAAGTACCGAGTGCTCGGGGCTAAATAATATAAAGCCCCGAGCGCTCGAGGCTAAATAATGAAAAGCCCTGAGCCCTCGGGGCTGAATTATGAAAAGCCCCGAGCGCTCGGGGCTAAATAGAAAAAGCCCCGAGCGCTCGGGGCCAAATAATAAAAAGCCCCGAGAGCTCGGGGCTAAATAGAAAAAAGCCCCGAGCGCTCGGGGCTACATTATAAAAAGTATCGAGCGCTCGGGGCTAAATAATACAAAGCCCCGAGCCCTCGGGGCTAAGTTATAAAAAGCCCCGAGCGCTCGGGGCTAAATAGAAAAAAGCCCAAAGCGTTCGGGGCTGAATAAAAAAAAGCCCCGAGCCCTCGGGGCTAAATTATAAAAAGTACCGAGTGCTCGGGGCTAAATAATAAAAAGCCCCGAGCGCTCGGGGCTAAATGATAAAAAGCCCCGATCCCTCGGGGCTAAATTATAAAAAGTACCGAGCGCTCGGGGCTCAATGATAAAAAGCCCCGAGCTTTCGGGGCTAAATTATAAAAAGCCCCGAGCGCTGGGGGCTGAATAATAAAAAGCCCCGAGCGCTCGGGGCCAAATTATAAGAAGCCCCGAGTGCTCCGGGCTAAATAATAAAAAGCCCCGAGCACTCGGGGCTAGATAAAAACAAGCCCCGAGCCCTCGGGGCTAAATCATGAAAAGCCCCGAGCGCTCGGGGCTAAATAGAAAAAAGCCCCGAGCGCTCGGGGCCAAATAATAAAAAGCCCCGAGAGCTCGGGGCTAAATAGAAAAAAGCCCCGAGTGCTCGGGGCTAAATAATAAAAGCCACGAGCTTTCGGGGCAGAATTATAAGAAGCCCCGAGCACTCGGGGCTAAATAAAAAAAAGCCCCGAGCCCTCGGGGCTACATTATAAAAAGTATCGAGCGCTCGGGGCTAAATAATAAAAAGCCCCGAGCCCTCGGGGCTAAGTTATAAAAAGCC
Source organism: Aleiodes leptofemur (assembly GCA_963942555.1). Taxonomy (NCBI): domain Eukaryota; kingdom Metazoa; phylum Arthropoda; class Insecta; order Hymenoptera; family Braconidae; genus Aleiodes; species Aleiodes leptofemur. The sequence continues at coordinate 15,038,731 of OZ012609.1, forward strand.
CCGAGCGCTCGGGGCTAAATAGAAAAAAGCCCCGAGCGTTCGGGGCTGAATGAAAAAAAGCCCCGAGCCCTCGGGGTTAAATTATAAAAAGCCCCGAGCGCTCGGAGCTAAGTTATAAAAGCTCCGAGCCCTCGGGGCTAAATAAAAAATAGCCCTGAGGGATCGGGGCTAAATAATAAAAAGCCCCGAGCACTCGGGGCTAGATAAAAACAAGCCCCGAGCCCTCGGGGCTAAATCATGAAAAGCCCCGAGCGCTCGGGGCTAAATAGAAAAAAGGCCCGAGCGCTCGGGGCCAAATAATAAAAAGCCCCGAGAGCTCGGGGCTAAATAGAAAAAAGCCCCGAGTGCTCGGGGCTAAATAATAAAAAGCCCCGAGCTTTCGGGGCAGAATTATAAGAAGCCCCGAGCACTCGGGGCTAAATAAAAAAAAGCCCCGAGCCCTCGGGGCTACATTATAAAAAGTATCGAGCGCTCGGGGCTAAATAATAAAAAGCCCCGAGCCCTCGGGGCTAAGTTATAAAAAGCCCCGAGCGCTCGGGGCTAAATGAAAAAAAGCCCCGAGCGTACGGGGCTAAATAAAAAAAAGCCCCGAGCCCTCGGGGCTAAATTATACAAAGTACCGAGTGCTCGGGGCTAAATAATATAAAGCCCCGAGCCCTCGGGGCTAAGTTATAAAAAGCCCCGAGCGCTCGGGGCTAAATGAAAAAAAGCCCCGAGCGTTCGGGGCTAAATAAAAAAAAGCCCCGAGCCCTCGGGGCTAAATTATACAAAGTACCGAGTGCTCGGGGCTAAATAATATAAAGCCCCGAGCGCTCGAGGCTAAATAATGAAAAGCCCTGAGCCCTCGGGGCTGAATTATGAAAAGCCCCGAGCGCTCGGGGCTAAATAGAAAAAGCCCCGAGCGCTCGGGGCCAAATAATAAAAAGCCCCGAGAGCTCGGGGCTAAATAGAAAAAAGCCCCGAGCGCTCGGGGCTACATTATAAAAAGTATCGAGCGCTCGGGGCTAAATAATACAAAGCCCCGAGCCCTCGGGGCTAAGTTATAAAAAGCCCCGAGCGCTCGGGGCTAAATAGAAAAAAGCCCAAAGCGTTCGGGGCTGAATAAAAAAAAGCCCCGAGCCCTCGGGGCTAAATTATAAAAAGTACCGAGTGCTCGGGGCTAAATAATAAAAAGCCCCGAGCGCTCGGGGCTAAATGATAAAAAGCCCCGATCCCTCGGGGCTAAATTATAAAAAGTACCGAGCGCTCGGGGCTCAATGATAAAAAGCCCCGAGCTTTCGGGGCTAAATTATAAAAAGCCCCGAGCGCTGGGGGCTGAATAATAAAAAGCCCCGAGCGCTCGGGGCCAAATTATAAGAAGCCCCGAGTGCTCCGGGCTAAATAATAAAAAGCCCCGAGCACTCGGGGCTAGATAAAAACAAGCCCCGAGCCCTCGGGGCTAAATCATGAAAAGCCCCGAGCGCTCGGGGCTAAATAGAAAAAAGCCCCGAGCGCTCGGGGCCAAATAATAAAAAGCCCCGAGAGCTCGGGGCTAAATAGAAAAAAGCCCCGAGTGCTCGGGGCTAAATAATAAAAGCCACGAGCTTTCGGGGCAGAATTATAAGAAGCCCCGAGCACTCGGGGCTAAATAAAAAAAAGCCCCGAGCCCTCGGGGCTACATTATAAAAAGTATCGAGCGCTCGGGGCTAAATAATAAAAAGCCCCGAGCCCTCGGGGCTAAGTTATAAAAAGCCCCGAGCGCTCGGGGCTAAATAGAAAAAAGCCCCGAGCGTTCGGGGCTGAATGAAAAAAAGCCCCGAGCCCTCGGGGTTAAATTATAAAAAGCCCCGAGCGCTCGGAGCTAAGTTATAAAAGCTCCGAGCCCTCGGGGCTAAATAAAAAATAGCCCTGAGGGATCGGGGCTAAATAATAAAAAGCCCCGAGCACTCGGGGCTAGATAAAAACAAGCCCCGAGCCCTCGGGGCTAAATCATGAAAAGCCCCGAGCGCTCGGGGCTAAATAGAAAAAAGGCCCGAGCGCTCGGGGCCAAATAATAAAAAGCCCCGAGAGCTCGGGGCTAAATAGAAAAAAGCCCCGAGTGCTCGGGGCTAAATAATAAAAAGCCCCGAGCTTTCGGGGCAGAATTATAAGAAGCCCCGAGCACTCGGGGCTAAATAAAAAAAAGCCCCGAGCCCTCGGGGCTACATTATAAAAAGTATCGAGCGCTCGGGGCTAAATAATAAAAAGCCCCGAGCCCTCGGGGCTAAGTTATAAAAAGCCCCGAGCGCTCGGGGCTAAATAGAAAAAAGCCCCGAGCGTTCGGGGCTGAATGAAAAAAAGCCCCGAGCCCTCGGGGTTAAATTATAAAAAGCCCCGAGCGCTCGGAGCTAAGTTATAAAAGCTCCGAGCCCTCGGGGCTAAATAAAAAATAGCCCTGAGGGATCGGGGCTCAATAAAAAATAGCCCCGAGCCCTTGGGGCTGAATAATAAAAAGCCCCGAGCCCTCGGGGCTGAATAAAAAATAGCCCCGAGCCCTCGGGGCTAAATAAAAAAAAAGCCCCGAGCCGTCGGGGCTAAATAAAAAAGCCCCGAGCCCTTGGGGCTAAATAAGAAATAGCCCCGAGCCCTCGAGGCTGAATAAAAAAAGGCCCGAGCCCTCGGGGCTAATTGAGAAATAGCCCCGAGCGCTCGGGGCTAAATAATAAAGAGCCTCGAGCCCTCGGGGCTGAATTATAAAAAGGCTCGAGCGCTCGGGGCTAAATTATAAAAAGCCCCGAACGTTCGGGGCTGAATTATAAAAAGCCCCGAGCGCACAGAGCTAAATAATAAAAAGCCCCGAGTGCTCGGGGCCAACTAATGAAAAGCCCCGAGCGCTCAGGGCTAAATTATAAAAAGGCCCGAGCCCTCGGGGCTAAGTTATAAAAGCCCCGAGAACTCGTGGCTAAATAAAAAAAAGCCCCGAGCGTTCGGGGCTAAATAAAAAAAAGCCCCGAGCCCTCGGGGCTAAATTATAAAAAGTACCGAGTGCTCGGGGCTAAATAATAAAAAGCCCCGAGCGCTCGGGGCTAAATAATATAAAGCCCCGAGCCCTCGGGGCTAAATTATAAAAAGTACCGAGCGCTCGGGGCTAAATAAAAAAAAGCCCCGAGCCCTCGGGGCTAAATAAAAAAAAGCCCCGAGCCCTCGGGGCTAAGTTATAAAAAGCCCCGAGCGCTCGGGGCTAAATAGAAAAAAGCCCCGAGCGCTCGGGGCCACATAATCAAAAGCCCCGAGAGCTCGGGGGTGAATAGAAAAAAGCCCCGAGCGCTCGGGGCTAAATGATAAAAAGCCCCGAGCCCTCGGGGCTAAATAATTAAAAGCCCCGAGCGCTCGGGGCTAAATAATGAAAAGTTCCGAGCACTCGGGGCTGAATTATAAAAAGCCCCGAGTGCTCGGGGCTAAATAATAAAAAGCCCCGAGCCCTCGGGGCTAAATTATAAAAAGCTCCGAGCGCTCGGGGCTGAATAATAAAAAGCCCCGAGCCCTCGGGGCTAAATAATTAAAAGCCCCGAGCAATCGGGGCTAAATAATAAAAAGCCCCGAGCCCTCGGGGCTAAATTATAAAAAGCCCCGAGCGCTCGGGGCCAAATAATAAAAAGCTCCAAGCGTTCGGGGCTAAATTATAAAAAGACCCGAGCGCTCGGGGCTGAATAATAAGAGGGCCCGCGTGTTCGGGGCTAAATTATGAAAAGCCCCGAGTGCTCGGAGCTAAATAATAAAAAGCCCCGAGCGCTCGGGGCTAAATGAAAAAAAGCCCCGAGCCCTCGGGGTTAAATTATAAAAAGCCCCGAGCGCTCGGAGCTAAGTTATAGAAGCTCCGAGCCCTCGGGGCTAAATTATAAAAAGCCCCGAGCGCTCGGTGCTGAATAATGAAAATCCCCGAGCGTTCGGGGCTAAATTTTTTTGGGAGTGACCATAATGGCCGATAATTTCAATAATAATAATTCAAGAAATGGTCGGATAAAAAACTTGAATATATAATAAAAAGCCCCGAGCCCTCGGGGCTGAATAGAAAGGAGCCCCGAGCGCTCAGGGCTAAATAATAAAAAGCCCCGAGCGCTCGGGGCTAAATTATAAAAAGCCCCGAGCCCTCGGGGCTAAATAATAAAAAGCCCCGAGCGCTCGGGGCTAAATCATGAAAAGCCCCGAGCGCTCGGGGCTAAATAGAAAAAAGCCCCGAGCCCTCGGGGCTACATTATAAAAAGTACCGAGCGCTCGGGGCTAAATAATAAAAAGCCCCGAGCCCTCGGGACTAAGTTATAAAAAGCCCCGAGCGCTCGGGGCTAAATAACAAAAAGCCCCGAGCATTCGGGGCTAAATAAAAAAAAGCCCCGAGCCCTCGGGGCTAAATTATAAAAAGTACCGAGTGCTCGGGGCTAAATAATAAAAAGCCCCGAGCGCTCGGGGCTAAATAATAAAAAGCCCCGATCCCTCGGGGCTAAATTATAAAAAGTACCGAGCGCTCGGGGCTCAATGATAAAAAGCCCCGAGCTTTCGGGGCTAAATTATAAAAAGCTCCGAGCGTTCGGGGCTAAATTATACAAAGCCCCGAGCGCTCGGGGCTAAATAATAAGAAGCCTCGAGCGCTCAGGGCTAAATAGAAAAAAGCCCCGAGCGCTCGGAGCTAAATAATAAAAAGCCCCGAGCGCTCGGGGCTAAATAATAAAAAGCCCCGAGCCCTCGGGGCCAAATTATAAAAAGGCCCGATTACTCGGGGCTAAATAATAAAAAGCCCCAAGAACTCGGGGCCAGTTAAAAAAAAGCCCCGAGCCCTCGGGGCTGAATCATAAAAAGCCCCGAGGGCTCGGGGCTAAATAATAAAGAGCCCCGAGCCCTCGGGGCTAAATTATAAGAAGCCCCGACTACTCGGGGCTAAATAATAAGAAGCCCCGAGTGTTCGGGGCTAAATTATAAGAAGCCCCGAGCCCTCGGGGCTAAATAATCGAAAGCCCCGAGTGCTCGGGGCTGAATAGAAAAAAGCCCCGAGCACTCGGGGCCAAATAATGAAAAGCCCCGAGAGCTCGGGGCGGAATAGAAAAAAGCCCCGAGCGCTCGGGGCTGAATAATAAAAATCCCCGAGCCCTCGGGGCTAAATTATAAAAAGCCCCGAGCGTTCGGGGCTGAATTATAAAAAGCCCCGAGCGCACAGAGCTAAATAATAAAAAGCCCCGAGTGCTCGGGGCCAACTAATGAAAAGCCCCGAGCGCTCAGGGCTAAATAGAAAAAAGCCCCGAGCGCTCGGAGCTAAATAATAAAAAGTCCCGAGCGCTCGGGGCTAAATAATAAAAAGCCCCGAGCCCTCGGGGCCGAATTATAAAAAGGCCCGAGCCCTCGGGGCTAAATTATAAAAGCCCCGAGAACTCGGGGCTGAATAAAAAAAAGCCCCGAGCGTTCGGGGCTAAATAGAAAAAAGCCCCGAGCCCTCGGGGCTAAATTATAAAAAGTACCGAGTGCTCGGGGCTAAATAATAAAAAGCCCCGAGCGCTCGGGGCTAAATAATAAAAAGCCCCGAGCCCTCGGGGCTGAATTATAAAAAGTACCGAGCGCTCGGGGCTAAATAATAAAAAGCCCCGAGCCCTCGGGGCTAAGTTATAAAAAGCCCCGAGCGCTCGGGGCTAAATAGAAAAAAGCCCCGAGCGCTCGGGGCCACATAATCAAAAGCCCCGAGAGCTCGGGGCTGAATAGAAAAAAGCCCCGAGCGCTCGGGGCTAAATGATGAAAAGCCCCGAACCCTCGGGGCTAAATAATTGAAAGCCCCGAGCGCTCGGGGCTAAATAATGAAAAGCCCCGAGCACTCGGGGCTAAATTATAAAAAGCCCCGAGTGCTCGGGGCTAAATAATAAAAAGCCCCGAGCCCTCGGGGCTAAATTATAAAAAGCTCCGAGCGCTCGGGGCTGAATAATAAAAAGCCCCGAGCCCTCGGGGCTAAATAATTAAAAGCCCCGAGTAATCGGGGCTAAATAATAAAAAGCCCCGAGCCCTCGGGGCTAAATTATAAAAAGCCCCGAGCACTCGGGGCCAAATAATAAAAAGCTCCAAGCGTTCGGGGCTAAATTATAAAAAGACCCGAGCGCTCGGGGCTGAATAATAAGAGGGCCCGCGTGTTCGGGGCTAAATTATGAGAAGCCCCGAGTGCTCGGAGCTAAATAATAAAAAGCCCCGAGCGCTCGGGGCTAAATCATGAAAAGCCCCGAGCACTCGGGGCAAAATAGAAAAAAGCCCCGAGCGCTCGGGGCGAAATAATAAAAAGCCCCGAGAGCTCGGGGCTAAATAGAAAAAAGCCCCGAGCGCTCGGGGCTAAATAATAAAAAGCCCCGAGCTTTCGGGGCAGAATTATAAAAAGCCCCGAGCACTCGGGGCTAAATAAAAAAAAGCCCCGAGCCCTCGGGGCTACATTATAAAAAGTACCGAGCGCTCGGGGCTAAATAATAAAAAGCCCCGAGCCCTCGGGAGTAAGTTATAAAAAGCCCCGAGCGCTCGGGGCTAAATAACAAAAAGCCCCGAGCATTCGGGGCTAAATAAAAAAAAGCCCCGAGCCCTCGGGACTAAATTATAAAAAGTACCGAGTGCTCGGGGCTGAATAATAAAAAGCCCCGAGCCCTCGGGGCTAAATAATTAAAAGCCCCGAGTAATCGGGGCTAAATAATAAAAAGCCCCGAGCCCTCGGGGCTAAATTATAAAAAGCCCCGAGCGCTCGGGGCCAAATAATAAAAAGCTCCAAGCGTTCGGGGCTAAATTATAAAAAGACCCGAGCGCTCGGGGCTGAATAATAAGAGGGCCCGCGTGTTCGGGGCTAAATTATGAGAAGCCCCGAGTGCTCGGAGCTAAATAATAAAAAGCCCCGAGCGCTCGGGGCTAAATCATGAAAAGCCCCGAGCACTCGAGGCAAAATAGAAAAAAGCCCCGAGCGCTCGGGGCGAAATAATAAAAAGCCCCGAGAGCTCGGGGCTAAATAGAAAAAAGCCCCGAGCGCTCGGGGCTAAATAATAAAAAGCCCCGAGCTTTCGGGGCAGAATTATAAAAAGCCCCGAGCACTCGGGGCTAAATAAAAAAAAGCCCCGAGCCCTCGGGGCTACATTATAAAAAGTACCGAGCGCTCGGGGCTAAATAATAAAAAGCCCCGAGCCCTCGGGACTAAGTTATAAAAAGCCCCGAGCGCTCGGGGCTGAATAACGAAAAGCCCCGAGCATTCGGGGCTAAATAAAAAAAAGCCCCGAGCCCTCGGGGCTAAATTATAAAAAGTACCGAGTGCTCGGGGCTAAATAATAAAAAGCCCCGAGCGCTCGGGGCTAAATAATAAAAAGCCCCGATCCCTCGGGGCTAAATTATAAAAAGTACCGAGCGCTCGGGGCTCAATGATAAAAAGCCCCGAGCTTTCGGGGCTAAATTATAAAAAGCTCCGAGCGTTCGGGGCTAAATTATACAAAGCCCCGAGCGCTCGGGACTAAATAATAAGAAGCCTCGAGCGCTCAGGGCTGAATAGAAAAAAGCCCCGAGCGCTCGGGGCTAAATAGAAAAAAGCCCCGAGTGCTCGGGGCCACATAATCAAAAGCCCCGAGCGCTCGGGGCTGAATAGGAAAAAGCCCCGAGCGCTCGGGGCTAAATGATAAAAAGCCCCGAGCCCTCGGGGCTAAATAATTAAAAGCCCCGAGCGCTCGGGGCTAAATAATGAAAAGCCCCAAGCCCTCGGGGCTAAATTATAAAAAGCCCCGAGCGCTCGGGGCTAAATAATAAAAAGCCCCGAGCCCTCGGGGCTAAATTATAAAAAGCCCCGAGCGCTCGGGGCTAAATAATGAAAAGCCCCGAGCCCTCGGGGCTAAATAATTAAAAGCCCCGAGCACTCGGGGCTAAATAATAAAAAGCCCCGAGCCCTCGGGGCTAAATTATAAAAAGCCCCGAGCGCTCGGGTCCAAATAATAAAAAGCCCCAAGCGTTCAGGGCTAAATTATAAAAAGACCCGAGCGCTCGGGGCTGAATAATAAGAGGCCCCGCGTGTTCGGAGCTAAATTATGAAAAGCCCCGAGCGCGCGAGGCTGAATAAAAAAAAGCCCCGAGCCCTCGGGATTAAATTATAAAAAGCCCCGAGCGCTCGGAGCTAAGTTATAGAAGCTCCGAGCCCTCGGGGCTAAATTATAAAAAGCCCCGAGCGCTCGGGGCTGAATAATGAAAATCCCCGAGCGTTCGGGGCTAAATTTTTTTGGGAGTGACCATAATGGCCGATAATTTTAATAATAATAATTCAAGAAATGGTCGGATGAAAAACTTGAATATATAATAAGAAGCCCCGAGCCCTCGGGGCTGAATGGAAAGAAGCCCCGAGCGCTCAGGGCTAAATAATAAAAAGCCCCGAGAGCTCGGGGCTAAATAGAAAAAAGCCCCGAGCGCTCGGGGCTAAATAATAAAAAGCCCCGAGCTTTCGGGGCAGAATTATAAAAAGCCCCGAGCACTCGGGGCTAAATAAAAAAAAGCCCCGAGCCCTCGGGGCTACATTATAAAAAGTACCGAGCGCTCGGGGCTAAATAATAAAAAGCCCCGAGCCCTCGGGGCTAAGTTATAAAAAGCCCCGAGCGCTCGGGGCTAAATAGAAAAAAGCCCCGAGCGTTCGGGGCTAAATGAAAAAAAGCCCCGAGCTCTCGGGGCTAAATTATAAAAAGTACCGAGTGCTCGGGGCTAAATAATAACGAAGCCCCGAGCGCTCGGGGCTAAATGATGAAAAGTCCCGATCCCTCGGGGCTAAATTATAAAAAGTACCGAGCGCTCGGGGCTCAATGATAAAAAGCCCCGAGCTTTCGGGGCTAAATTATAAAAAGCCCCGAGTGCTCGGGGCTAAATTATAAAAAGCCCCGAGCGCTCGGGGCTGAATAATAAAAAGCCCCGAGCGCACGGGGCTAAATTATAAAAAACCCCGAGTGCTCGGGGCTAAATAATAAAAAGCCCCGAGCCCTCGGGGCTAAATAATAAAAAGCCCCGAGCGCTCGGGGCCAAATTATAAAAAGCCCCGAGCGCTCGGGGCTGAAAAATAAAAAGCCCGGAGCACTCGGGGCTAGATAAAAACAAGCCCCGAGCCTTCGGGGCTAAGTTATAAAAAGCCCCGAGCGCTCGGGGCTAAATAAAAAAAAGCCCCGAGCGTTCGGGGCTAAATAAAAAAAAGCCCCGAGCCATCGGGGCTAAATTATAAAAAGTACCGAGTGCTCGGGGCTAAATAATAAAAAGCCCCGAGCCCTCGGGGCTAAGTTATAAAAAGCCCCGAGCCCTCGGGGCTAAGTTATAAAAAGCCCCGAGCGCTCGGGGCTAAATAAAAAAAAGCCCCGAGCGTTCGGGGCTAAATAAAAAAAAGCCCCGAGCCCTCGGGGCTAAATAATAAAAAGCCCCGAGCGCTCGGGGCCAAATTATAAGAAGCCCCGAGCGCTCGGGGCTAAATAATAAAAAGCCCCGAGCACTCGGGGCTAGATAAAAACAAGCCCCGAGCCCTCGGGGCTAAATCATGAAGAGCCCCGAGCGCTCGGGGCTAAATAGAAAAAAGCCCCGAGCGCTCGGGGCCAAATAATAAAAAGCCCCGAGAGCTCGGGGCTAAATAGAAAAAAGCCCCGAGCACTCGGGGCTAAATAATAAAAGGCCCCGAGCTTTTGGGGCAGAATTATAAAAAGCCCCGAGCACTCGGGACTAAATAAAAAAAGCTCCGAGCCCTCGGAGCTACATTATAAAAAGTATCGAGCGCTCGGGGTTAAATGATAAAAAGCCCCGAGCCCTCGGGGCTAAGTTATAAAAAGCCCCGAGCGCTCGGGGCTAAATAGAAAAAAGCCCAAAGCGTTCGGGGCTGAATAAAAAAAAGCCCCGAGCCCTCGGGGCTAAATTATAAAAAGTACCGAGTGCTCGGGGCTAAATAATAAAAAGCCCCGAGCGCTCGGGGCTAAATGATAAAAAGCCCCGATCCCTCGGGGCTAAATTATAAAAAGTACCGAGCGCTCGGGGCTCAATGATAAAAAGCCCCGAGCTTTCGGGGCTAAATTATAAAAAGCCCCGAGTGTTCGGGGCTAAATTATAAAAAGCCCCGAGCGCTCGGGGCTGAATAATAAAAAGCCCCGAGCGCTCGGGGCTAAATTATAAAAAGCCCCGAGCGCTCGGGGCTAAATAATAAAAAGCCCCGAGCCCTCGGGGCTAAATAATAAAGAGCCCCGAGCGCTCGGGGCCAAATTATAAAAAGCCCCGAGCGCTCGGGGCTAAATAATAAAAAGCCCCGAGCCCTCGGGGCTAAGTTATAAAAAGCCCCGAGCGCTCGGGGCTAAATGAAAAAAAGCCCCGAGCGTTCGGGGCTAAATAAAAAAAAGCCCCGAGCCCTCGGGGCTAAATTATACAAAGTACCGAGTGCTCGGGGCTAAATAATATAAAGCCCCGAGCCCTCGGGGCTAAGTTATAAAAAGCCCCGAGCGCTCGGGGCTAAATGAAAAAAAGCCCCGAGCGTTCGGGGCTAAATAAAAAAAAGCCCCGAGCCCTCGGGGCTAAATTATACAAAGTACCGAGTGCTCGGGGCTAAATAATAAAAAGCCCCGAGCTTTCGGGGCAGAATTATAAAAAGCCCCGAGCACTCGGGGCTAAATAAAAAAAAGCCCCGAGCCCTCGGGGCTACATTATAAAAAGTACCGAGCGCTCGGGGCTAAATAATAAAAAGCCCCGAGCCCTCGGGACTAAGTTATGAAAAGCCCCGAGCGCTCGGGGCTAAATAACAAAAAGCCCCGAGCATTCGGGGCTAAATAAAAAAAAGCCCCGAGCCCTCGGGGCTAAATAATAAAAAGCCCCGAGCGCTCGGGGCCAAATTATAAGAAGCCCCGAGCGCTCGGGGCTAAATAATAAAAAGCCCCGAGCACTCGGGGCTAGATAAAAACAAGCCCCGAGCCCTCGGGGCTAAATCATGAAAAGCCCCGAGTGCTCGGGGCTAAATAGAAAAAGCCCCGAGCGCTCGGGGCCAAATAATAAAAAGCCCCGAGAGCTCGGGGCTAAATAGAAAAAAGCCCCGAGCGCTCGGGGCTAAATAATAAAAAGCCCCGAGCTTTCGGGGCAGATTTATAAAAAGCCCCGAGCACTCGGGGCTAAATAAAAAAAGCTCCGAGCCCTCGGGGCTACATTATAAAAAGTATCGAGCGCTCGGGGCTAAATAATACAAAGTCCCGAGCCCTCGGGGCTAAGTTATAAAAAGCCCCGAGCGCTCGGGGCTAAATAGAAAAAAGCCCAAAGCGTTCGGGGCTGAATAAAAAAAAGCCCCGAGCCCTCGGGGCTAAATTATAAAAAGTACCGAGTGCTCGGGGCTAAATAATAAAAAGCCCCGAGCGCTCGGGGCTAAATGATAAAAAGCCCCGATCCCTCGGGGCTAAATTATAAAAAGTACCGAGCGCTCGGGGCTCAATGATAAAAAGCCCCGAGCTTTCGGGGCTAAATTATAAAAAGCCCCGAGCGCTGGGGGCTGAATAATAAAAAGCCCCGAGCGCTCGGGGCCAAATTATAAGAAGCCCCGAGCGCTCCGGGCTAAATAATAAAAAGCCCCGAGCACTCGGGGCTAGATAAAAACAAGCCCCGAGCCCTCGGGGCTAAATCATGAAAAGCCCCGAGCGCTCGGGGCTAAATAGAAAAAAGCCCCGAGCGCTCGGGGCCAAATAATAAAAAGCCCCGAGAGCTCGGGGCTAAATAGAAAAAAGCCCCGAGTGCTCGGGGCTAAATAATAAAAAGCCCCGAGCTTTCGGGGCAGAATTATAAAAAGCCCCGAGCACTCGGGACTAAGTTATAAAAAGCCCCGAGCGCTCGGGGCTAAATAACAAAAAGCCCCGAGCATTCGGGGCTAAATAAAAAAAAGCCCCGAGCCCTCGGATCTACATTATAAAAGGTACCGAGCGCTCGGGGCTAAATAATAAAAAGCCCCGAGCCCTCGGGACTAAGTTATAAAAAGCCCCGAGCGCTCGGGGCTAAATAACAAAAAGCCCCGAGCATTCGGGGCTAAATAAAAAAAAGCCCCGAGCCCTCGGGGCTAAATTATAAAAAGTACCGAGTGCTCGGGGCTAAATAATAAAAAGCCCCGAGCGCTCGGGGCTAAATAATAAAAAGCCCCGATCCCTCGGGGCTAAATTATAAAAAGTACCGAGCGCTCGGGGCTCAATGATAAAAAGCCCCGAGCTTTCGGGGCTAAATTATAAAAAGCTCCGAGCGTTCGGGGCTAAATTATACAAAGCCCCGAGCGCTCGGGGCTAAATAATAAGAAGCCTCGAGCGCTCAGGGCTAAATAGAAAAAAGCCCCGAGCGCTCGGGGCTAAATAGAAAAAAGCCCCGAGTGCTCGGGGCCACATAATCAAAAGCCCCGAGCGCTCGGGGCTGAATAGGAAAAAGCCCCGAGCGCTCGGGGCTGAATAGGAAAAAGCCCCGAGCGCTCGGGGCTAAATGATAAAAAGCCCCGAGCCCTCGGGGCTAAATAATTAAAAGCCCCGAGCGCTCGGGGCTAAATAATGAAAAGCCCCAAGCCCTCGGGGCTAAATTATAAAAAGCCCCGAGCGCTCGGGGCTAAATAATAAAAAGCCCCGAGCCCTCGGGGCTAAATTATAAAAAGCCCCGAGCGCTCAGGGCCAAATAATAAAAAGCCCCGAGCCCTCGGGGCTAAATAATTAAAAGCCCCGAGCGCTCGGGGCTAAATAATAAAAAGCCCCGAGCCCTCGGGGCTAAATTATAAAAAGCCACGAGCGCTCGGGGCCAAATAATAAAAAGCCCCAAGCGTTCAGGGCTAAATTATAAAAAGACCCGAGTGCTCGGGGCTGAATAATAAGAGGCCCCGCGTGTTCGGAGCTAAATTATGAAAAGCCCCGAGTAGTCGGAGCTAAATAATAAAAAGCCCCGGGCGCTCGGGGCTAAATAAAAAAAAGCCCCGAGCCCTCGGGGTTAAATTATAAAAAGCCCCGAGCGCTCGGGGCTGAATAAAAAAAAGCCCCGAGCCCTCGGGATTAAATTATAAAAAGCCCCGAGCGCTCGGAGCTAAGTTATAGAAGCTCCGAGCCCTCGGGGCTAAATTATAAAAAGCCCCGAGCGCTCGGGGCTAAATAAAAAAAAGCCCCGAGCCCTCGGGGTAAAATTATAAAAAGCCCCGAGCGCTCGGAGCTAAGTTATAGAAGCTCCGAGCCCTCGGGGCTAAATAAAAAATAGCCCTGAGGGATCGGGGCTCAATAAAAAATAGCCCCGAGCCCTTGGGGCTGAATAATAAAAAGCCCCGAGCCCTCGGGGCTGAATAAAAAATAGCCCCGAGCCCTCGGGGCTAAATAAAAAAAAAGCCCCGAGCCGTCGGGGCTAAATAAAAAAGCCCCGAGCCCTTGGGGCTAAATAAGAAATAGCCCCGAGCCCTCGAGGCTGAATAAAAAAAGGCCCGAGCCCTCGGGGCTAATTGAGAAATAGCCCCGAGCGCTCGGGGCTAAATAATAAAGAGCCTCGAGCCCTCGGGGCTAAATTATAAAAAGCCTCGAGCGCTCGGGGCTAAATTATAAAAAGCCCCGAACGTTCGGGGCTAAATTATAAAAAGCCCCGAGCGCACAGAGCTAAATAATGAAAAGCCCCGAGTGCTCGGGGCCAACTAATGAAAAGCCCCGAGCGCTCAGGGCTAAATAGAAAAAAGCCCCAAGCGTTCGGGGCTAAATTATAAAAAGACCCGAGTGCTCGGGGCTGAATAATAAGAGGCCCCGCGTGTTCGGAGCTAAATTATGAAAAGCCCCGAGTGCTCGGAGCTAAATAATAAAAAGCCCCGGGCGCTCGGGGCTAAATAAAAAAAAGCCCCGAGCCCTCGGGGTTAAATTATAAAAAGCCCCGAGCGCTCGGGGCTGAATAAAAAAAAGCCCCGAGCCCTCGGGGTTAAATTATAAAAAGCCCCGAGCGCTCGGAGCTAAGTTATAGAAGCTCCGAGCCCTCGGGGCTAAATTATAAAAAGCCCCGAGCGCTCGGGGCTAAATAAAAAAAAGCCCCGAGCCCTCGGGGTTAAATTATAAAAAGCCCCGAACGCTCGGAGCTAAGTTATAGAAGCTCCGAGCCCTCGGGGCTAAATTATAAAAAGCCCCGAGCGCTCGGGGCTGAATAATGAAAATCCCCGAGCGTTCGGGGCTAAATTTTTTTGGGAGTGACCATAATGGCCGATAATTTTAATAATAATAATTCAAGAAATGGTCGGATGAAGAACTTGAATATATAATAAGAAGCCCCGAGCCCTCGGGGCTGAATGGAAAGAAGCCCCGAGCGCTCAGGGCTAAATAATAAAAAGCCCCGAGAGCTCGGGGCTAAATAGAAAAAAGCCCCGAGCGCTCGGGGCTAAATAATAAAAAGCCCCGAGCTTTCGGGGCAGAATTATAAAAAGCCCCGAGCACTCGGGGCTAAATAAAAAAAAGCCCCGAGCCCTCGGGGCTACATTATAAAAAGTACCGAGCACTCGGGGCTAAATAATAAAAAGCCCCGAGCCCTCGGGGCTAAATAATAAAAAGCCCCGAGCGCTCGGGGCCAAATTATAAAAAGCCCCGAGCGCTCGGGGCTGAATGATAAAAAGCCCGGAGCACTCGGGGCTAGATAAAAACAAGCCCCGAGCCTTCGGGGCTACATTATAAAAAGTACCGAGCGCTCGGGGCTAAATAATAGAAAGCCCCGAGCCCTCGGGACTAAGTTATAAAAAGCCCCGAGCGCTCGGGGCTAAATTATAATAAGTACCGAGTGCTCGGGGCTAAATAAAAAAAAGCCCCGAGCCCTCGGGGCTACATTATAAAAAGTACCGAGCGCTCGGGGCTAAATAATAGAAAGCCCCGAGCCCTCGGGACTAAGTTATAATAAGTACCGAGTGCTCGGGGCTAAATAAAAAAAAGCCCCGAGCCCTCGGGGCTACATTATAAAAAGTACCGAGCGCTCGGGGCTAAATAATAGAAAGCCCCGAGCCCTCGGGACTAAGTTATAAAAAGCCCCGAGCGCTCGGGGCTAAATAACAAAAAGCCCCGAGAATTCGGGGCTAAATAAAAAAAAGCCCCGAGCCCTCGGGGCTAAATTATAAAAAGTACCGAGTGCTCGGGGCTAAATAATAAAAAGCCCCGAGCACTCGGGGCTAAATAATAAAAAGCCCCGATCCCTCGGGGCTAAATTATAAAAAGTACCGAGCGCTCGGGGCTCAATGATAAAAAGCCCCGAGCTTTCGGGGCTAAATTATAAAAAGCTCCGAGCGTTCGGGGCTAAATTATACAAAGCCCCGAGCGCTCGGGGCTAAATAATAAAAAGCCCCGAGCACTCGGGGCTAGATAAAAACAAGCCCCGAGCCCTCGGGGCTAAATCATGAAAAGCCCCGAGCGCTCGGGGCTAAATAGAAAAAAGCCCCGAGCGCTCGGGGCCAAATAATAAAAAGCCCCGAGAGCTCGGGGCTAAATAATAAAAAGCCCCGAGCGCTCGGGGCTAAATAATAAAAAGCCCCGAGCCCTCGGGGCTAAATTATAAAAAGTACCGAGCGCTCGGGGCTAAATAATAAAAAGCCCCGAGCCCTCGGGGCTAAGTTATAAAGAGCCCCGAGCGCTCGGGGCTAAATAGAAAAAAGCCCCGAGCGCTCGGGGCCACATAATCAAAAGCCCCGAGAGCTCGGGGCTGAATAGAAAAAAGCCCCGAGCGCTCGGGGCTAAATGATGAAAAGCCCCGAGCCCTCGGGGCTAAATAATTGAAAGCCCCGAGCGCTCGGGGCTAAATAATGAAAAGCCCCGAGCACTCGGGGCTAAATTATAAAAAGTACCGAGCGCTCGGGGCTAAATAATAAAAAGCCCCGAGCCCTCGGGGCTAAGTTATAAAAAGCCCCGAGCGCTCGGGGCTAAATAGAAAAAAGCCCCGAGCGCTCGGGGCCACATAATCAAAAGCCCCGAGAGCTCGGGGCTGAATAGAAAAAAGCCCCGAGCGCTCGGGGCTAAATGATGAAAAGCCCCGAGCCCTCGGGGCTAAATAATTGAAAGCCCCGAGCGCTCGGGGCTAAATAATGAAAAGCCCCGAGCACTCGGGGCTAAATTATAAAAAGCTTCGAGCGCTCGGGGCTGAATAATAAAAAGCCCCGAGCCCTCGGGGCTAAATAATTAAAAGCCCCGAGTAATCGGGGCTAAATAATAAAAAGCCCCGAGCCCTCGGGGCTAAATTATAAAAAGCCCCGAGCGCTCGGGGCCAAATAATAAAAAGCTCCAAGCGTTCGGGGCTAAATTATAAAAAGACCCGAGCGCTCGGGGCTGAATAATAAGAGGGCCCGCGTGTTCGGGGCTAAATTATGAGAAGCCCCGAGTGCTCGGAGCTAAATAATAAAAAGCCCCGAGCGCTCGGGGCTAAATCATGAAAAGCCCCGAGCACTCGGGGCAAAATAGAAAAAAGCCCCGAGCGCTCGGGGCGAAATAATAAAAAGCCCCGAGAGCTCGGGGCTAAATAGAAAAAAGCCCCGAGCGCTCGGGGCTAAATAATAAAAAGCCCCGAGCTTTCGGGGCAGAATTATAAAAAGCCCCGAGCACTCGGGGCTAAATAAAAAAAAGCCCCGAGCCCTCGGGGCTACATTATAAAAAGTACCGAGCGCTCGGGGCTAAATAATAAAAAGCCCCGAGCCCTCGGGACTAAATAACAAAAAGCCCCGAGCATTCGGGGCTAAATAAAAAAAAGCCCCGAGCCCTCGGGGCTAAATTATAAAAAGTACCGAGTGCTCGGGGCTAAATAATAAAAAGCCCCGAGCGCTCGGGGCTAAATAATAAAAAGCCCCGATCCCTCGGGGCTAAATTATAAAAAGTACCGAGCGCTCGGGGCTCAATGATAAAAAGCCCCGAGCTTTCGGGGCTAAATTATAAAAAGCTCCGAGCGTTCGGGGCTAAATTATACAAAGCCCCGAGCGCTCGGGGCTAAATAATAAGAAGCCTCGAGCGCTCAGGGCTAAATAGAAAAAAGCCCCGAGCGCTCGGGGCTAAATAGAAAAAAGCCCCGAGTGCTCGGGGCCACATAATCAAAAGCCCCGAGCGCTCGGGGCTGAATAGGAAAAAGCCCCGAGCGCTCGGGGCTAAATGATAAAAAGCCCCGAGCCCTCGGGGCTAAATAATTAAAAGCCCCGAGCGCTCGGGGCTAAATAATGAAAAGCCCCAAGCCCTCGGGGCTAAATTATAAAAAGCCCCGAGCGCTCGGGGCTAAATAATAAAAAGCCCCGAGCCCTCGGGGCTAAATTATAAAAAGCCCTGAGCGCTCGGGGCTGAATAATGAAAATCCCCGAGCGTTCGGGGCTAAATTTATTTGGGAGTGACCATAATGGCCGATAATTTTAATAATAATAATTCAAGAAATGGTCGGATGAAAAACTTGAATATATAATAAGAAGCCCCGAGCCCTCGGGGCTGAATGGAAAGAAGCCCCGAGCGCTCAGGGCTAAATAATAAAAAGCCCCGAGAGCTCGGGGCTAAATAGAAAAAAGCCCCGAGCGCTCGGGGCTAAATAATAAAAAGCCCCGAGCTTTCGGGGCAGAATTATAAAAAGCCCCGAGCACTCGGGGCTAAATAAAAAAAAGCCCCGAGCCCTCGGGGCTACATTATAAAAAGTACCGAGCGCTCGGGGCTAAATAATAAAAAGCCCCGAGCCCTCGGGGCTAAGTTATAAAAAGCCCCGAGCGCTCGGGGCTAAATAGAAAAAAGCCCCGAGCGTTCGGGGCTAAATGAAAAAAAGCCCGGAGCTCTCGGGGCTAAATTATAGAAAGTACCGAGTGCTCGGGGCTAAATAATAACGAAGCCCCGAGCGCTCGGGGCTAAATGATGAAAAGTCCCGATCCCTCGGGGCTAAATTATAAAAAGTACCGAGCGCTCGGGGCTCAATGATAAAAAGCCCCGAGCTTTCGGGGCTAAATTATAAAAAGCCCCGAGTGCTCGGGGCTAAATTATAAAAAGCCCCGAGCGCTCGGGGCTGAATAATAAAAAGCCCCGAGCGCTCGGGGCTAAATTATAAAAAACCCCGAGCGCTCGGGGCTAAATAATAAAAAGCCCCGAGCCCTCGGGGCTAAATAATAAAAAGCCCCGAGCGCTCGGGGCCAAATTATAAAAAGCCCCGAGCGCTCGGGGCTGAAAAATAAAAAGCCCGGAGCACTCGGGGCTAGATAAAAACAAGTCCCGAGCCTTCGGGGCTAAGTTATAAAAAGCCCCGAGCGCTCGGGGCTAAATAAAAAAAAGCCCCGAGCGTTCGGGGCTAAATAAAAAAAAGCCCCGAGCCATCGGAGCTAAATTATAAAAAGTACCGAGTGCTCGGGGCTAAATAATAAAAAGCCCCGAGCCCTCGGGGCTAAGTTATAAAAAGCCCCGAGCGCTCGGGGCTAAATAAAAAAAAGCCCCGAGCGTTCGGGGCTAAATAAAAAAAAGCCCCGAGCGTTCGGGGCTAAATAATAAAAAGCCCCGAGCGCTCGGGGCCAAATTATAAGAAGCCCCGAGCGCTCGGGGCTAAATAATAAAAAGCCCCGAGCACTCGGGGCTAGATAAAAACAAGCCCCGAGCCCTCGGGGCTAAATCATGAAGAGCCCCGAGCGCTCGGGGCTAAATAGAAAAAAGCCCCGAGCGCTCGGGGCCAAATAATAAAAAGCCCCGAGAGCTCGGGGCTAAATAGAAAAAAGCCCCGAGCGCTCGGGGCTAAATAATAAAAGGCCCCGAGCTTTTGGGGCAGAATTATAAAAAGCCCCGAGCACTCGGGACTAAATAAAAAAAGCTCCGAGCCCTCGGGGCTACATTATAAAAAGTATCGAGCGCTCGGGGTTAAATGATAAAAAGCCCCGAGCCCTCGGGGCTAAGTTATAAAAAGCCCCGAGCGCTCGGGGCTAAATAGAAAAAAGCCCAAAGCGTTCGGGGCTGAATAAAAAAAAGCCCCGAGCCCTCGGGGCTAAATAGAAAAAAGCCCAAAGCGTTCGGGGCTGAATAAAAAAAAGCCCCGAGCCCTCGGGGCTAAATTATAAAAAGTACCGAGTGCTCGGGGCTAAATAATAAAAAGCCCCGAGCGCTCGGGGCTAAATAAAAAAAAGCCCCGAGCCATCGGAGCTAAATTATAAAAAGTACCGAGTGCTCGGGGCTAAATAATAAAAAGCCCCGAGCCCTCGGGGCTAAGTTATAAAAAGCCCCGAGCGCTCGGGGCTAAATAAAAAAAAGCCCCGAGCGTTCGGGGCTAAATAAAAAAAAGCCCCGAGCGTTCGGGGCTAAATAATAAAAAGCCCCGAGCGCTCGGGGCCAAATTATAAGAAGCCCCGAGCGCTCGGGGCTAAATAATAAAAAGCCCCGAGCACTCGGGGCTAGATAAAAACAAGCCCCGAGCCCTCGGGGCTAAATCATGAAGAGCCCCGAGCGCTCGGGGCTAAATAGAAAAACGCCCCGAGCGCTCGGGGCTAAATAATAAAAGGCCCCGAGCTTTTGGGGCAGAATTATAAAAAGCCCCGAGCACTCGGGACTAAATAAAAAAAGCTCCGAGCCCTCGGGGCTACATTATAAAAAGTATCGAGCGCTCGGGGTTAAATGATAAAAAGCCCCGAGCCCTCGGGGCTAAGTTATAAAAAGCCCCGAGCGCTCGGGGCTAAATAGAAAAAAGCCCAAAGCGTTCGGGGCTGAATAAAAAAAAGCCCCGAGCCCTCGGGGCTAAATTATAAAAAGTACCGAGTGCTCGGGGCTAAATAATAAAAAGCCCCGAGCGCTCGGGGCTAAATGATAAAAAGCCCCGATCCCTCGGGGCTAAATTATAAAAAGTACCGAGCGCTCGGGGCTCAATGATAAAAAGCCCCGAGCTTTCGGGGCTAAATTCTAAAAAGCCCCGAGTGTTCGGGGCTAAATTATAAAAAGCCCCGAGCGCTCGGGGCTGAATAATAAAAAGCCCCGAGCGCTCGGGGCTAAATTATAAAAAGCCCCGAGCGCTCGGGGCTAAATAATAAAAAGCCCCGAGCCCTCGGGGCTAAATAATAAAGAGCCCCGAGCGCTCGGGGCCAAATTATAAAAAGCCCCGAGCGCTCGGGGCTAACTAATAAAAAGCCCCGAGCGCTCGGGGCTAAATGAAAAAAAGCCCCGAGCGTTCGGGGCTAAATAAAAAAAAGCCCCGAGCCCTCGGGGCTAAATTATACAAAGTACCGAGTGCTCGGGGCTAAATAATATAAAGCCCCGAGCCCTCGGGGCTAAGTTATAAAAAGCCCCGAGCGCTCGGGGCTAAATGAAAAAAAGCCCCGAGCGTTCGGGGCTAAATAAAAAAAAGCCCCGAGCCCTCGGGGCTAAATTATACAAAGTACCGAGTGCTCGGGGCTAAATAATATAAAGCCCCGAGCGCTCGAGGCTAAATAATAAAAAGCCCCGAGCCCTCGGGGCTGAATTATGAAAAGCCCCGAGCGCTCGGGGCTAAATAGAAAAAAGCCCCGAGCGCTCGGGGCGAAATAATAAAAAGCCCCGAGAGCTCGGGGCTAAATAGAAAAAAGCCCCGAGCGCTCGGGGCTAAATAATAAAAAGCCCCGAGCTTTCGGGGCAGAATTATAAAAAGCCCCGAGCACTCGGGGCTGAATAAAAAAAAGCCCCGAGCCCTCGGGGCTACATTATAAAAAGTACCGAGCGCTCGGGGCTAAATAATAAAAAGCCCCGAGCCCTCGGTACTAAGTTATGAAAAGCCCCGAGCGCTCGGGGCCAAATTATAAAAAGCCCCGAGCGCTCGGGGCTGAAAAATAAAAAGCCCGGAGCACTCGGGGCTAGATAAAAACAAGCCCCGAGCCTTCGGGGCTAAGTTATAAAAAGCCCCGAGCGCTCGGGGCTAAATAAAAAAAAGCCCCGAGCGTTCGGGGCTAAATAAAAAAAAGCCCCGAGCCATCGGAGCTAAATTATAAAAAGTACCAAGTGCTCGGGGCTAAATAATAAAAAGCCCCGAGCCCTCGGGGCTAAGTTATAAAAAGCCCCGAGCGCTCGGGGCTAAATAAAAAAAAGCCCCGAGCGTTCGGGGCTAAATAAAAAAAAGCCCCGAGCGTTCGGGGCTAAATAATAAAAAGCCCCGAGCGCTCGGGGCCAAATTATAAGAAGCCCCGAGCGCTCGGGGCTAAATAATAAAAAGCCCCGAGCACTCGGGGCTAGATAAAAACAAGCCCCGAGCCCTCGGGGCTAAATCATGAAGAGCCCCGAGCGCTCGGGGCTAAATAGAGAAAAGCCCCGAGCGCTCGGGGCCAAATAATAAAAAGCCCCGAGAGCTCGGGGCTAAATAGAAAAAAGCCCCGAGCGCTCGGGGCTAAATAATAAAAGGCCCCGAGCTTTTGGGGCAGAATTATAAAAAGCCCCGAGCACTCGGGACTAAATAAAAAAAGCTCCGAGCCCTCGGGGCTACATTATAAAAAGTATCGAGCGCTCGGGGTTAAATGATAAAAAGCCCCGAGCCCTCGGGGCTAAGTTATAAAAAGCCCCGAGCGCTCGGGGCTAAATAGAAAAAAGCCCAAAGCGTTCGGGGCTGAATAAAAAAAAGCCCCGAGCCCTCGGGGCTAAATTATAAAAAGTACCGAGTGCTCGGGGCTAAATAATAAAAAGCCCCGAGCGCTCGGGGCTAAATGATAAAAAGCCCCGATCCCTCGGGGCTAAATTATAAAAAGTACCGAGCGCTCGGGGCTCAATGATAAAAAGCCCCGAGCTTTCGGGGCTAAATTATAAAAAGCCCCGAGTGTTCGGGGCTAAATTATAAAAAGCCCCGAGCGCTCGGGGCTGAATGATAAAAAGCCCCGAGCGCTCGGGGCTAAATTATAAAAAGCCCCGAGCGCTCGGGGCTAAATAATAAAAAGCCCCGAGCCCTCGGGGCTAAATAATAAAGAGCCCCGAGCGCTCGGGGCCAAATTATAAAAAGCCCCGAGCGCTCGGGGCTAACTAATAAAAAGCCCCGAGCCCTCGGGGCTAAGTTATAAAAAGCCCCGAGCGCTCGGGGCTAAATGAAAAAAAGCCCCGAGCGTTCGGGGCTAAATAAAAAAAAGCCCCGAGCCCTCGGGGCTAAATTATACAAAGTACCGAGTGCTCGGGGCTAAATAATATAAAGCCCCGAGCCCTCGGGGCTAAGTTATAAAAAGCCCCGAGCGCTCGGGGCTAAATGAAAAAAAGCCCCGAGCGTTCGGGGCTAAATAAAAAAAAGCCCCGAGCCCTCGGGGCTAAATTATACAAAGTACCGAGTGCTCGGGGCTAAATAATATAAAGCCCCGAGCGCTCGAGGCTAAATAATAAAAAGCCCCGAGCCCTCGGGGCTGAATTATGAAAAGCCCCGAGCGCTCGGGGCTAAATAGAAAAAAGCCCCGAGCGCTCGGGGCGAAATAATAAAAAGCCCCGAGAGCTCGGGGCTAAATAGAAAAAAGCCCCGAGCACTCGGGGCTAAATAATAAAAAGCCCCGAGCTTTCGGGGCAGAATTATAAAAAGCCCCGAGCACTCGGGGCTGAATAAAAAAAAGCCCCGAGCCCTCGGGGCTACATTATAAAAAGTACCGAGCGCTCGGGGCTAAATAATAAAAAGCCCCGAGCCCTCGGTACTAAGTTATGAAAAGCCCCGAGCGCTCGGGGCTAAATAATAAAAAGCCCCGAGCACTCGGGGCTAGATAAAAACAAGCCCCGAGCCCTCGGGGCTAAATCATGAAAAGCCCCGAGCGCTCGGGGCTAAATAGAAAAAGCCCCGAGCGCTCGGGGCCAAATAATAAAAAGCCCCGAGAGCTCGGGGCTAAATAGAAAAAAGCCCCGAGCGCTCGGGGCTAAATAATAAAAAGCCCCGAGCTTTCGGGGCAGACTTATAAAAAGCCCCGAGCACTCGGGGCTAAATAAAAAAAGCTCCGAGCCCTCGGGGCTACATTATAAAAAGTATCGAGCGCTCGGGGCTAAATAATACAAAGCCCCGAGCCCTCGGGGCTAAGTTATAAAAAGCCCCGAGCGCTCGGGGCTAAATAGAAAAAAGCCCAAAGCGTTCGGGGCTGAATAAAAAAAAGCCCCGAGCCCTCGGGGCTAAATTATAAAAAGTACCGAGTGCTCGGGGCTAAATAATAAAAAGCCCCGAGCGCTCGGGGCTAAATGATAAAAAGCCCCGATCCCTCGGGGCTAAATTATAAAAAGTACCGAGCGCTCGGGGCTCAATGATGAAAAGCCCCGAGCTTTCGGGGCTAAATTATAAAAAGCCCCGAGCGCTGGGGGCTTAATAATAAAAAGCCCCGAGCGCTCGGGGCCAAATTATAAGAAGCCCCGAGCGCTCCGGGCTAAATAATAAAAAGCCCCGAGCACTCGGGGCTAGATAAAAACAAGCCCCGAGCCCTCGGGGCTAAATCATGAAAAGCCCCGAGCGCTCGGGGCTAAATAGAAAAAAGCCCCGAGCGCTCGGGGCCAAATAATAAAAAGCCCCGAGAGCTCGGGGCTAAATAGAAAAAAGCCCCGAGTGCTCGGGGCTAAATAATAAAAAGCCCCGAGCTTTCGGGGCAGAATTATAAAAAGCCCCGAGCACTCGGGGCTAAATAAAAAAAAGCCCCGAGCCCTCGGGGCTACATTATAAAAAGTATCGAGCGCTCGGGGCTAAATAATAAAAAGCCCCGAGCCCTCGGGGCTAAGTTATAAAAAGCCCCGAGCGCTCGGGGCTAAATAGAAAAAAGCCCCGAGCATTCGGGGCTGAATGAAAAAAAGCCCCGAGCCCTCGGGGCTAAGTTATAAAAAGCCCCGAGCGCTCGGGGCTAAATAGAAAAAAGCCCCGAGCGTTCGGGGCTGAATGAAAAAAAGCCCCGAGCCCTCGGGGTTAAACTATAAAAAGCCCCGAGCGCTCGGAGCTAAGTTATAGAAGCTCCGAGCCCTCGGGGCTAAATAAAAAATAGCCCTGAGGGATCGGGGCTCAATAAAAAATAGCCCCGAGCCCTTGGGGCTGAATAATAAAAAGCCCCGAGCCCTCGGGGCTGAATAAAAAATAGCCCCGAGCCCTCGGGGCTAAATAAAAAAAAAGCCCCGAGCCGTCGGGGCTAAATAAAAAAGCCCCGAGCCCTTGGGGCTAAATAAGAAATAGCCCCGAGCCCTCGAGGCTGAATAAAAAAAGGCCCGAGCCCTCGGGGCTAATTGAGAAATAGCCCCGAGCGCTCGGGGCTAAATAATAAAGAGCCTCGAGCCCTCGGGGCTAAATTATAAAAAGGCTCGAGCGCTCGGGGCTAAATTATAAAAAGCCCCGAACGTTCGGGGCTAAATTATAAAAAGCCCCGAGCGCACAGAGCTAAATAATAAAAAAGCCCGAGTGCTCGGGGCCAACTAATGAAAAGCCCCGAGCGCTCAGGGCTAAATAGAAAAAAGCCCCGAGCGCTCGGAGCTAAATAATAAAAAGCCCCGAGCCCTCGGGGCCAAATTATAAAAAGGCCCGAGCCCTCGGGGCTAAGTTATAAAAGCCCCGAGAACTCGGGGCTAAATAAAAAAAAGCCCCGAGCGTTCGGGGCTAAATAAAAAAAAACCCCGAGCCCTCAGGGCTAAATTATAAAAAGTACCGAGTGCTCGGGGCTAAATAATAAAAAGCCCCGAGCGCTCGGGGCTAAATAATAAAAAGCCCCGAGCCCTCGGGGCTAAATTATAAAAAGTACCGAGCGCTCGGGGCTAAATAAAAAAAAGCCCCCAGCCCTCGGGGCTAAGTTATAAAAAGCCCCGAGCGCTCGGGGCTAAATAGAAAAAAGCCCCGAGCGCTCGGGGCCACATAATCAAAAGCCCCGAGAGCTCGGGGCTGAATAGAAAAAAGCCCCGAGCGCTCGGGGCTAAATGATAAAAAGCCCCGAGCCCTCGGGGCTAAATAATTAAAAGCCCCGAGCGCTCGGGGCTAAATAATGAAAAGTTCCGAGCACTCGGGGCTGAATTATAAAAAGCCCCGAGTGCTCGGGGCTAAATAATAAAAAGCCCCGAGCCCTCGGGGCTAAATTATAAAAAGCTCCGAGCGCTCGGGGCTGAATAATAAAAAGCCCCGAGCCCTCGGGGCTAAATAATTAAAAGCCCCGAGCAATCGGGGCTAAATAATAAAAAGCCCCGAGCCCTCGGGGCTAAATTATAAAAAGCCCCGAGCGCTCGGGGCCAAATAATAAAAAGCTCCAAGCGTTCGGGGCTAAATTATAAAAAGATCCGAGCGCTCGGGGCTGAATAATAAGAGGGCCCGCGTGTTCGGGGCTAAATTATGAAAAGCCCCGAGTGCTCGGAGCTAAATAATGAAAAGCCCCGAGCACTCGGGGCTAAATAAAAAAAAGCCCCGAGCCCTCGGGGTTAAATTATAAAAAGCCCCGAGCGCTCGGAGCTAAGTTATAGAAGCTCCGAGCCCTCGGGGCTAAATTATAAAAAGCCCCGAGCGCTCGGTGCTGAATAATGAAAATCCCCGAGCGTTCGGGGCTAAATTTTTTTGGGAGTGACCATAATGGCCGATAATTTCAATAATAATAATTCAAGAAATGGTCGGATAAAAAACTTGAATATATAATAAAAAGCCCCGAGCCCTCGGGGCTGAATAGAAAGGAGCACCGAGCGCTCAGGGCTGAATAATAAAAAGCCCCGAGCGCTCGGGGCTAAATTATAAAAAGCCCTGAGCCTTCGGGGCTAAATAATAAAAAGCCCCGAGCGCTCGGGGCTAAATCATGAAAAGCCCCGAGCGCTCGGGGCTAAATAGAAAAAAGCCCCGAGCCCTCGGGGCTACATTATAAAAAGTACCGAGCGCTCGGGGCTAAATAATAAAAAGCCCCGAGCCCTCGGGACTAAGTTATAAAAAGCCCCGAGCGCTCGGGGCTAAATAACAAAAAGCCCCGAGCATTCGGGGCTAAATAAAAAAAAGCCCCGAGCCCTCGGGGCTAAATTATAAAAAGTACCGAGTAATCGGGGCTAAATAATAAAAAGCCCCGAGCGCTCGGGGCTAAATAATAAAAAGCCCCGATCCCTCGGGGCTAAATTATAAAAAGTACCGAGCGCTCGGGGCTCAATGATAAAAAGCCCCGAGCTTTCGGGGCTAAATTATAAAAAGCTCCGAGCGTTCGGGGCTAAATTATACAAAGCCCCGAGCGCTCGGGGCTAAATAATAAGAAGCCTCGAGCGCTCAGGGCTAAATAGAAAAAAGCCCCGAGCGCTCGGAGCTAAATAATAAAAAGCCCCGAGCGCTCGGGGCTAAATAATAAAAAGCCCCGAGCCCTCGGGGCCAAATTATAAAAAGGCCCGATTACTCGGGGCTAAATAATAAAAAGCCCCAAGAACTCGGGGCCAGTTAAAAAAAAGCCCCAAGCCCTCGGGGCTAAATCATAAAAAGCCCCGAGGGCTCGGGGCTAAATAATAAAGAGCCCCGAGCCCTCGGGGCTAAATTATAAGAAGCCCCGACTACTCGGGGCTAAATAATAAGAAGCCCCGAGTGTTCGGGGCTAAATTATAAGAAGCCCCGAGCCCTCGGGGCTAAATAATCGAAAGCCCCGAGTGCTCGGGGCTGAATAGAAAAAAGCCCCGAGCGCTCGGGGCCAAATAATGAAAAGCCCCGAGAGCTCGGGGCGGAATAGAAAAAAGCCCCGAGCGCTCGGGGCTAAATAATAAAAAGCCCCGAGCCCTCGGGGCTAAATTATAAAAAGCCCCAAGCGTTCGGGGCTGAATTATAAAAAGCCCCGAGCGCACAGAGCTAAATAATAAAAAGCCCCGAGTACTCGGGGCCAACTAATGAAAAGCCCCGAGCGCTCAGGGCTAAATAGAAAAAAGCCCCGAGCGCTCGGAGCTAAATAATAAAAAGCCCCGAGCCCTCGGGGCCGAATTATAAAAAGGCCCGAGCCCTTGGGGCTAAATTATAAAAGCCCCGAGAACTCGGGGCTAAATAAAAAAAAGCCCCGAGCGTTCGGGGCTAAAGAAAAAAAAGCCCCGAGCCCTCGGGGCTAAATTATAAAAAGTACCGAGTGCTCGGGGCTAAATAATAAAAAGCCCCGAGCGCTCGGGGCTAAATAATAAAAAGCCCCGAGCCCTCGGGGCTAAATTATAAAAAGTACCGAGCGCTCGGGGCTAAATAATAAAAAGCCCCGAGCCCTCGGGGCTAAGTTATAAAAAGCCCCGAGCGCTCGGGGCTAAATAGAAAAAAGCCCCGAGCGCTCGAGGCGAAATAATAAAAAGCCCCGAGAGCTCGGGGCTAAATAGAAAAAAGCCCCGAGCGCTCGGGGCTAAATAATAAAAAGCCCCGAGCTTTCGGGGCAGAATTATAAAAAGCCCCGAGCACTCGGGGCTAAATAAAAAAAAGCCCCGAGCCCTCGGATCTACATTATAAAAAGTACCGAGCGCTCGGGGCTAAATAATAAAAAGCCCCGAGCCCTCGGGACTAAGTTATAAAAAGCCCCGAGCGCTCGGGGCTAAATAATAAAAAGCCCCGAGCCCTCGGGGCTAAATTATAAAAAGCCACGAGCGCTCGGGGCCAAATAATAAAAAGCCCCAAGCGTTCAGGGCTAAATTATAAAAAGACCCGAGCGCTCGGGGCTGAATAATAAGAGGCCCCGCGTGTTCGGAGCTAAATTATGAAAAGCCCCGAGTAGTCGGAGGTAAATAATAAAAAGCCCCGGGCGCTCGGGGCTAAATAAAAAAAAGCCCCGACCCCTCGGGGTTAAATTATAAAAAGCCCCGAGCGCTCGGGGCTGAATAAAAAAAAGCCCCGAGCCCTCGGGATTAAATTATAAAAAGCCCCGAGCGCTCGGAGCTATGTTATAGAAGCTCCGAGCCCTCGGGGCTAAATTATAAAAAGCCCCGAGCGCTCGGGGCTAAATAAAAAAAAGCCCCGAGCCCTCGGGGTAAAATTATAAAAAGCCCCGAGCGCTCGGAGCTAAGTTATAGAAGCTCCGAGCCCTCGGGGCTAAATAAAAAATAGCCCTGAGGGATCGGGGCTCAATAAAAAATAGCCCCGAGCCCTTGGGGCTGAATAATAAAAAGCCCCGAGCCCTCGGGGCTGAATAAAAAATAGCCCCGAGCACTCGGGGCTAAATAAAAAAAAAGCCCCGAGCCGTCGGGGCTAAATAAAAAAGCCCCGAGCCCTTGGGGCTAAATAAGAAATAGCCCCGAGCCCTCGAGGCTGAATAAAAAAAGGCCCGAGCCCTCGGGGCTAATTGAGAAATAGCCCCGAGCGCTCGGGGCTAAATAATAAAGAGCCTCGAGCCCTCGGGGCTAAATTATGAAAAGCCCCGAGCCCTCGGGGTTAAATTATAAAAAGCCCCGAGCGCTCGGGGCTGAATAAAAAAAAGCCCCGAGCCCTCGGGGTTAAATTATAAAAAGCCCCGAGCGCTCGGAGCTAAGTTATAGAAGCTCCGAGCCCTCGGGGCTAAATTATAAAAAGCCCCGAGCGCTCGGAGCTAAGTTATAGAAGCTCCGAGCCCTCGGGGCTAAATTATAAAAAGCCCCGAGCGCTCGGGGCTGAATAATGAAAATCCCCGAGCGTTCGGGGCTAAATTTTTTTGGGAGTGACCATAATGGCCGATAATTTTAATAATAATAATTCAAGAAATGGTCGGATGAAAAACTTGAATATATAATAAGAAGCCCCGAGCCCTCGGGGCTGAATGGAAAGAAGCCCCGAGCGCTCAGGGCTAAATAATAAAAAGCCCCGAGAGCTCGGGGCTAAATAGAAAAAAGCCCCGAGCGCTCGGGGCTAAATAATAAAAAGCCCCGAGCTTTCGGGGCAGAATTATAAAAAGCCCCGAGCACTCGGGGCTAAATAAAAAAAAGCCCCGAGCCCTCGGGGCTAAATAATAAAAAGCCCCGAGCCCTCGGGGCTAAGTTATAAAAAGCCCCGAGCGCTCGGGGTTAAATAAAAAAAAGCCCCGAGCCCTCGGGGCTAAATAATAAAAAGCCCCGAGCGCTCGGGGCCAAATTATAAGAAGCCCCGAGCGCTCGGGGCTAAATAATAAAAAGCCCCGAGCACTCGGGGCTAGATAAAAACAAGCCCCGAGCCCTCGGGGCTAAATCATGAAAAGCCCCGAGCGCTCGGGGCTAAATAGAAAAAAGCCCCGAGCGCTCGGGGCCAAATAATAAGAAGCCCCGAGAGCTCGGGGCTAAATAGAAAAAAGCCCCGAGCGCTCGGGGCTAAATAATAAAAGGCCCCGAGCTTTTGGGGCAGAATTATAAAAAGCCCCGAGCACTCGGGGCTAAATAAAAAAAGCTCCGAGCCCTCGGGGCTACATTATAAAAAGTATCGAGCGCTCGGGGTTAAATGATAAAAAGCCCCGAGCCCTCGGGGCTAAGTTATAAAAAGCCCCGAGCGTTCGGGGCTAAATAGAAAAAAGCCCAAAGCGTTCGGGGCTGAATAAAAAAAAGCCCCGAGCCCTCGGGGCTAAATAATAAAAAGCCCCGAGCGCTCGGGGCCAAATTATAAGAAGCCCCGAGCGCTCGGGGCTAAATAATAAAAAGCCCCGAGCACTCGGGGCTAGATAAAAACAAGCCCCGAGCCCTCGGGGCTAAATCATGAAAAGCTCCGAGCGCTCGGGGCTAAATAGAAAAAAGCCCCGAGCGCTCGGGGCCAAATAATAAAAAGCCCCGAGAGCTCGGGGCTAAATAGAAAAAAGCCCCGAGCGCTCGGGGCTAAATAATAAAAAGCCCCGAGCTTTCGGGGTAGAATTATAAAAAGCCCCGAGCACTCGGGGCTAAATAAAAAAAGCTCCGAGCCCTCGGGGCTACATTATAAATAGTATCGAGCGCTCGGGGCTAAATAATAAAAAGCCCCGAGCCCTCGGGGCTAAATTATAAAAAGCCCCGAGTTCTCGGGGCTAAATAATAAAAAGCCCCGAGCCCTCGAGGCTAAATAATAAAGAGCCCCGAGCACTCGGGGCCAAATTATAAAAAGCCCCGAGCGCTCGGGGCTAAATAATAAAAAAACCGGAGCTCTCGGGGCTAGATAAAAACAAGCCCTGAGCCCTCGGGGCTAAGTTATAAAAAGCCCCGAGCGCTCGGGGCTAAATAAAAAAAAGCCCCGAGCGTTCGGGGCTGAATAAAAAAAAGCCCCGAGCCCTCGGGGCTAAATTATAAAAAGTACCGAGTGCTCGGGGCTAAATAATAAAAAGCCCCGAGCCCTCGGGGCTAAGTTATAAAAAGCCCCGAGCGCTCGGGGCTAAATAAAAAAAAGCCCCGAGCGTTCGGGGCTAAATAAAAAAAAGCCCCGAGCCCTCGGGGCTAAATTATAAAAAGTACCGAGTGCTCGGGGCTAAATAATATAAAGCCCCGAGCGCTCGGGGCTAAATAATAAAAAGCCCCGAGCCCTCGGGGCTGAATTATAAAAAGTACCGAGCGCTCGGGGCTAAATAATAAAAAGCCCCGAGCCCTCGGGGCTAAATTATAAAAAGCCCCGAGCGCTCGGGGCTAAATAGAAAAAAGGCCCGAGCGCTCGGGGCCAAATGATAAAAAGCCTCGAGAGCTCGGGGCTAAATAGAAAAAAGCCCCGAGCGCTCGGGGCTAAATAATAGAAAGCCCCGAGCCCTCGGGGCAGAATTATAAAAAGCCCCGAGCGCTCGGGGCTAAATAAAAAAAAGCCCCGAGCCCTCGGGGCTAAATTATAAAAAGCCCCGAGCGCTCGGGGCTGAATAATAAAAAGCCCCGAGCCCTCGGGGCTAAATAATTAAAAGCCCCGAGCGCTCGGGGCTAAATAATAAAAAGCCCCGAGCCCTCGGGGCTAAATTATAAAAAGCCCCGAGCGCTCGGGGCTAAATAATAAGAGGCCCCGAGTGTTCGGGGCTAAATTATGAAAAGCCCCGAGCGCTTGGAGCTTTTTTCTATTTAGCCCCGAGCTCTCGGGGCTTTTTTCTATTTGGCCCCGAGAGCTCGGGGCTTTTTATTATTTAGCCCCGAGGGCTCGGGGCTTTTTATTATTGAGCTCCAAGCGCTCGAGGCTTTTTAAAATTTAGCCCCGAACGCTCGGGGCTTGTCATCATTTAGCCCCGAGTGCTCGGGGCTGAATAGGAAAAAGCCCTGAGTGCTCGGGGCTGAATAATGAAAATCCCCGAGCGTTCGGGGCTACATTATAAAAAGCCCCAAGTGCTCGGGGCTAAATAATAAAAAGCCCTAAGCGTTCGGGGCTAAATTATAAAAAGCCCCGATCACTCGGGGCTAAATAATAAGAAGCCCCAAGCGTTCGGGGCTAAATTATGGAAAGCCCTGAGCGCTCGGAGATAAATAATAAAAAGCCCCGAGCCCTCGGGGCTAAATAACAAAAAGCCCCGAGCATTCGGGGCTAAATAAAAAAAAGCCCCGAGCCCTCGGGGCTAAATTATAAAAAGTACCGAGTGCTCGGGGCTAAATAATAAAAAGCCCCGAGCGCTCGGGGCTAAATAATAAAAAGGCCCGATCCCTCGGGGCTAAATTATAAAAAGTACCGAGCGCTCGGGGCTCAATGATAAAAAGCCCCGAGCTTTCGGGGCTAAATTATAAAAAGCTCCGAGCGTTCGGGGCTAAATTATACAAAGCCCCGAGCGCTCGGGGCTAAATAATAAGAAGCCTCGAGCGCTCAGGGCTAAATAGAAAAAAGCCCCGAGCGCTCGGGGCTAAATAGAAAAAAGCCCCGAGTGCTCGGGGCCACATAATCAAAAGCCCCGAGCGCTCGGGGCTGAATAGGAAAAAGCCCCGAGCGCTCGGGGCTAAATGATAAAAAGCCCCGAGCCCTCGGGGCTAAATAATTAAAAGCCCCGAGCGCTCGGGGCTAAATAATGAAAAGCCCCAAGCCCTCGGGGCTAAATTATGAAAAGCCCCGAGCGCTCGGGGCTAAATAATAAAAAGCCCCGAGCCCTCGGGGCTAAATTATAAAAAGCCCCGAGCGCTCGGGGCTAAATAATAAAAAGCCCCGAGCCCTCGGGGCTAAATAATTAAAAGCCCCGAGCGCTCGGGGCTAAATAATAAAAAGCCCCGAGCCCTCGGGGCTAAATTATAAAAAGCCCCGAGCGCTCGGGTCCAAATAATAAAAAGCCCCAAGCGTTCAGGGCTAAATTATAAAAAGACCCGAGCGCTCGGGGCTGAATAATAAGAGGCCCCGCGTGTTCGGAGCTAAATTATGAAAAGCCCCGAGCGCTCGAGGCTGAATAAAAAAAAGCCCCGAGCCCTCGGGATTAAATTATAAAAAGCCCCGAGCGCTCGGAGCTAAGTTATAGAAGCTCCGAGCCCTCGGGGCTAAATTATAAAAAGCCCCGAGCGCTCGGGGCTAAATAAAAAAAAGCCCCGAGCCCTCGGGGTTAAATTATAAAAAGCCCCGAGCGCTCGGAGCTAAGTTATAGAAGCTCCGAGCCCTCGGGGCTAAATAAAAAATAGCCCTGAGGGATCGGGGCTCAATAAAAAATAGCCCCGAGCCCTTGGGGCTGAATAATAAAAAGCCCCGAGCCCTCGGGGCTGAATAAAAAATAGCCCCGAGCCCTCGGGGCTAAATAAAAAAAAAGCCCCGAGCCGTCGGGGCTAAATAAAAAAGCCCCGAGCCCTTGGGGCTAAATAAGAAATAGCCCCGAGCCCTCGAGGCTGAATAAAAAAAGGCCCGAGCCCTCGGGGCTAATTGAGAAATAGCCCCGAGCGCTCGGGGCTAAATAATAAAGAGCCTCGAGCCCTCGGGGCTAAATTATAAAAAGCCTCGAGCGCTCGGGGCTAAATTATAAAAAGCCCCGAACGTTCGGGGCTAAATTATAAAAAGCCCCGAGCGCACAGAGCTAAATAATAAAAAGCCCCGAGTGCTCGGGGCCAACTAATGAAAAGCCCCGAGCGCTCAGGGCTAAATAGAAAAAAGCCCCAAGCGTTCGGGGCTAAATTATAAAAAGACCCGAGCGCTCGGGGCTGAATAATAAGAGGCCCCACGTGTTCGGAGCTAAATTATGAAAAGCCCCGAGTGCTCGGAGCTAAATAATGAAAAGCCCCGGGCGCTCGGGGCTAAATAAAAAAAAGCCCCGAGCCCTCGGGGTTAAATTATAAAAAGCCCCGAGCGCTCGGGGCTGAATAAAAAAAAGCCCCGAGCCCTCGGGGTTAAATTATAAAAAGCCCCGAGCGCTCGGAGCTAAGTTATAGAAGCTCCGAGCCCTCGGGGCTAAATTATAAAAAGCCCCGAGCGCTCGGGGCTAAATAAAAAAAAGCCCCGAGCCCTCGGGGTTAAATTATAAAAAGCCCCGAGCGCTCGGAGCTAAGTTATAGAAGCTCCGAGCCCTCGGGGCTAAATTATAAAAAGCCCCGAGCGCTCGGGGCTGAATAATGAAAATCCCCGAGCGTTCGGGGCTAAATTTTTTTGGGAGTGACCATAATGGCCGATAATTTTAACAATAATAATTCAAGAAATGGTCGGATGAAAAACTTGAATATATAATAAGAAGCCCCGAGCCCTCGGGGCTGAATGGAAAGAAGCCCCGAGCGCTCAGGGCTAAATAATAAAAAGCCCCGAGAGCTCGGGGCTAAATAGAAAAAAGCCCCGAGCGCTCGAGGCTAAATAATAAAAAGCCCCGAGCTTTCGGGGCAGAATTATAAAAAGCCCCGAGCACTCGGGGCTAAATAAAAAAAAGCCCCGAGCCCTCGGGGCTACATTATAAAAAGTACCGAGTGCTCGGGGCTAAATAATAAAAAGCCCCGAGCCCTCGGGGCTAAGTTATAAAAAGCCCCGAGCGCTCGGGGCTAAATAGAAAAAAGCCCCGAGCGTTCGGGGCTAAATGAAAAAAAGCCCCGAGCTCTCGGGGCTAAATTATAAAAAGTACCGAGTGCTCGGGGCTAAATAATAACGAAGCCCCGAGCGCTCGGGGCTAAATGATGAAAAGTCCCGATCCCTCGGGGCTAAATTATAAAAAGTACCGAGCGCTCGGGGCTCAATGATAAAAAGCCCCGAGCTTTCGGGGCTAAATTATAAAAAGCCCCGAGTGCTCGGGGCTAAATTATAAAAAGCCCCGAGCGCTCGGGGCTGAATAATGAAAAGCCCCGAGCGCTCGGGGCTAAATTATAAAAAACCCCGAGCGCTCGGGGCTAAATAATAAAAAGCCCCGAGCCCTCGGGGCTAAATAATAAAAAGCCCCGAGCGCTCGGGGCCAAATTATAAAAAGCCCCGAGCGCTCGGGGCTGAAAAATAAAAAGCCCGGAGCACTCGGGGCTAGATAAAAACAAGCCCCGAGCCTTCGGGGCTAAGTTATAAAAAGCCCCGAGCGCTCGGGGCTAAATAAAAAAAAGCCCCGAGCGTTCGGGGCTAAATAAAAAAAAGCCCCGAGCCATCGGGGCTAAATTATAAAAAGTACCGAGTGCTCGGGGCTAAATAATAAAAAGCCCCGAGCGCTCGGGGCCAAATTATAAGAAGCCCCGAGCGCTCGGGGCTAAATAATAAAAAGCCCCGAGCACTCGGGGCTAGATAAAAACAAGCCCCGAGCCCTCGGGGCTAAATCATGAAGAGCCCCGAGCGCTCGGGGCTAAATAGAAAAAAGCCCCGAGCGCTCGGGGCCAAATAATAAAAAGCCCCGAGAGCTCGGGGCTAAATAGAAAAAAGCCCCGAGCGCTCGGGGCTAAATAATAAAAGGCCCCGAGCTTTTGGGGCAGAATTATAAAAAGCCCCGAGCACTCGGGACTAAATAAAAAAAGCTCCGAGCCCTCGGAGCTACATTATAAAAAGTATCGAGCGCTCGGGGTTAAATGATAAAAAGCCCCGAGCCCTCGGGGCTAAGTTATAAAAAGCCCCGAGCGCTCGGGGCTAAATAGAAAAAAGCCCAAAGCGTTCGGGGCTGAATAAAAAAAAGCCCCGAGCCCTCGGGGCTAAATTATAAAAAGTACCGAGTGCTCGGGGCTAAATAATAAAAAGCCCCGAGCGCTCGGGGCTAAATGATAAAAAGCCCCGATCCCTCGGGGCTAAATTATAAAAAGTACCGAGCGCTCGGGGCTCAATGATAAAAAGCCCCGAGCTTTCGGGGCTAAATTATAAAAAGCCCCGAGTGTTCGGGGCTAAATTATAAAAAGCCCCGAGCGCTCGGGGCTGAATAATAAAAAGCCCCGAGCGCTCGGGGCTAAATTATAAAAAGCCCCGAGCGCTCGGGGCTAAATAATAAAAAGCCCCGAGCCCTCGGGGCTAAATAATAAAGAGCCCCGAGCGCTCGGGGCCAAATTATAAAAAGCCCCGAGCGCTCGGGGCTAAATAATAAAAAGCCCCGAGCCCTCGGGGCTAAGTTATAAAAAGCCCCGAGCGCTCGGGGCTAAATGAAAAAAAGCCCCGAGCGTTCGGGGCTAAATAGAAAAAAGCCCCGAGCCCTCGGGGCTAAATTATACAAAGTACCGAGTGCTCGGGGCTAAATAATATAAAGCCCCGAGCCCTCGGGGCTAAGTTATAAAAAGCCCCGAGCGCTCGGGGCTAAATGAAAAAAAGCCCCGAGCGTTCGGGGCTAAATAAAAAAAAGCCCCGAGCCCTCGGGGCTAAATTATACAAAGTACCGAGTGCTCGGGGCTAAATAATATGAAGCCCCGAGCGCTCGAGGCTAAATAATAAAAAGCCCCGAGCCCTCGGGGCTGAATTATGAAAAGCCCCGAGCGCTCGGGGCTAAATAGAAAAAAGCCCCGAGCGCTCGGGGCGAAATAATAAAAAGCCCCGAGAGCTCGGGGCTAAATAGAAAAAAGCCCCGAGCGCTCGGGGCTAAATAATAAAAAGCCCCGAGCCCTCGGGGCTAAATAATAAAGAGCCCCGAGCGCTCGGGGCCAAATTATAAAAAGCCCCGAGCGCTCGGGGCTAAATAATAAAAAGCCCCGAGCCCTCGGGGCTAAATAATAAAAAGCCCCGAGCGCTCGGGGCCAAATTATAAAAAGCCCCGAGCGCTCGGGGCTGAATGATAAAAAGCCCGGAGCACTCGGGGCTAGATAAAAACAAGCCCCGAGCCTTCGGGGCTACATTATAAAAAGTACCGAGCGCTCGGGGCTAAATAATAGAAAGCCCCGAGCCCTCGGGACTAAGTTATAAAAAGCCCCGAGCGCTCGGGGCTAAATTATAATAAGTACCGAGTGCTCGGGGCTAAATAAAAAAAAGCCCCGAGCCCTCGGGGCTACATTATAAAAAGTACCGAGCGCTCGGGGCTAAATAATAGAAAGCCCCGAGCCCTCGGGACTAAGTTATAATAAGTACCGAGTGCTCGGGGCTGAATAAAAAAAAGCCCCGAGCCCTCGGGGCTAAATTATAAAAAGTACCGAGTGCTCGGGGCTGAATAATAAAAAGCCCCGAGCACTCGGGGCTAAATAATAAAAAGCCCCGATCCCTCGGGGCTAAATTATAAAAAGTACCGAGCGCTCGGGGCTCAATGATAAAAAGCCCCGAGCTTTCGGGGCTAAATTATAAAAAGCTCCGAGCGTTCGGGGCTAAATTATACAAAGCCCCGAGCGCTCGGGGCTAAATAATAAAAAGCCCCGAGCACTCGGGGCTAGATAAAAACAAGCCCCGAGCCCTCGGGGCTAAATCATGAAAAGCCCCGAGCGCTCGGGGCTAAATAGAAAAAAGCCCTGAGCGCTCGGGGCCAAATAATAAAAAGCCCCGAGAGCTCGGGGCTAAATAATAAAAAGCCCCGAGCGCTCGGGGCTAAATAATAAAAAGCCCCGAGCCCTCGGGGCTAAATTATAAAAAGTACCGAGCGCTCGGGGCTAAATAATAAAAAGCCCCGAGCCCTCGGGGCTAAGTTATAAAAAGCCCCGAGCGCTCGGGGCTAAATAGAAAAAAGCCCCGAGCGCTCGGGGCCACATAATCAAAAGCCCCGAGAGCTCGGGGCTGAATAGGAAAAAGCCCCGAGCGCTCGGGGCTAAATGATGAAAAGCCCCGAGCCCTCGGGGCTAAATAATTGAAAGCCCCGAGCGCTCGGGGCTAAATAATGAAAAGCCCCGAGCACTCGGGGCTAAATTATAAAAAGTACCGAGCGCTCGGGGCTAAATAATAAAAAGCCCCGAGCCCTCGGGGCTAAGTTATAAAAAGCCCCGAGCGCTCGGGGCTAAATAGAAAAAAGCCCCGAGCGCTCGGGGCCACATAATCAAAAGCCCCGAGAGCTCGGGGCTGAATAGAAAAAAGCCCCGAGGGCTCGGGGCTAAATGATGAAAAGCCCCGAGCCCTCGGGGCTAAATAATTGAAAGCCCCGAGCGCTCGGGGCTAAATAATGAAAAGCCCCGAGCACTCGGGGCTAAATTATAAAAAGCTCCGAGCGCTCGGGGCTGAATAATAAAAAGCCCCGAGCCCTCGGGGCTAAATAATTAAAAGCCCCGAGTAATCGGGGCTAAATAATAAAAAGCCCCGAGCCCTCGGGGCTAAATTATAAAAAGCCCCGAGCGCTCGGGGCCAAATAATAAAAAGCTCCAAGCGTTCGGGGCTAAATTATAAAAAGACCCGAGCGCTCGGGGCTGAATAATAAGAGGGCCCGCGTGTTCGGGGCTAAATTATGAGAAGCCCCGAGTGCTCGGAGCTAAATAATAAAAAGCCCCGAGCGCTCGGGGCTAAATCATGAAAAGCCCCGAGCACTCGGGGCAAAATAGAAAAAAGCCCCGAGCGCTCGGGGCGAAATAATAAAAAGCCCCGAGAGCTCGGGGCTAAATAGAAAAAAGCCCCGAGCGCTCGGGGCTAAATAATAAAAAGCCCCGAGCTTACGGGGCAGAATTATAAAAAGCCCCGAGCACTCGGGGCTAAATAAAAAAAAGCCCCGAGCCCTCGGGGCTACATTATAAAAAGTACCGAGCGCTCGGGGCTAAATAATAAAAAGCCCCGAGCCCTCGGGACTAAGTTATAAAAAGCCCCGAGCGCTCGGGGCTAAATAACAAAAAGCCCCGAGCATTCGGGGCTAAATAAAAAAAAGCCCCGAGCCCTCGGGGCTAAATTATAAAAAGTACCGAGTGCTCGGGGCTAAATAATAAAAAGCCCCGAGCGCTCGGGGCTAAATAATAAAAAGCCCCGATCCCTCGGGGCTAAATTATAAAAAGTACCGAGCGCTCGGGGCTCAATGATAAAAAGCCCCGAGCTTTCGGGGCTAAATTATAAAAAACTCCGAGCGTTCGGGGCTAAATTATACAAAGCCCCGAGCGCTCGGGGCTAAATAATAAGAAGCCTCGAGCGCTCAGGGCTAAATAGAAAAAAGCCCCGAGCGCTCGGGGCTAAATAGAAAAAAGCCCCGAGTGCTCGGGGCCACATAATCAAAAGCCCCGAGCGCTCGGGGCTGAATAGGAAAAAGCCCCGAGCGCTCGGGGCTAAATGATAAAAAGCCCCGAGCCCTCGGGGCTAAATAATTAAAAGCCCCGAGCGCTCGGGGCTAAATAATGAAAAGCCCCAAGCCCTCGGGGCTAAATTATAAAAAGCCCCGAGCGCTCGGGGCTAAATAATAAAAAGCTCCGAGCCCTCGGGGCTAAATTATAAAAAGCCCCGAGCGCTCGGGGCTAAATAATAAAAAGCCCCGAGCCCTCGGGGCTAAATAATTAAAAGCCCCGAGCGCTCGGGGCTAAATAATAAAAAGCCCCGAGCCCTCGGGGCTAAATTATAAAAAGCCCCGAGCGCTCGGGGCCAAATAATAAAAAGCCCCAAGCGTTCAGGGCTAAATTATAAAAAGACCCGAGCGCTCGGGGCTGAATAATAAGAGGCCCCGCGTGTTCGGAGCGAAATTATGAAAAGCCCCGAGCGCTCGGGGCTGAATAAAAAAAAGCCCCGAGCCCTCGGGATTAAATTATAAAAAGCCCCGAGCGCTCGGAGCTAAGTTATAGAAGCTCCGAGCCTTCGGGGCTGAATTATAAAAAGCCCCGAGCGCTCGGGGCTAAATAAAAAAAAGCCCCGAGCCCTCGGGGTTAAATTATAAAAAGCCCCGAGCGCTCGGAGCTAAGTTATAGAAGCTCCGAGCCCTCGGGGCTAAATAAAAAATAGCCCTGAGGGATCGGGGCTCAATAAAAAATAGCCCCGAGCCCTTGGGGCTGAATAATAAAAAGCCCCGAGCCCTCGGGGCTGAATAAAAAATAGCCCCGAGCCCTCGGGGCTAAATAAAAAAAAAGCCCCGAGCCGTCGGGGCTAAATAAAAAAGCCCCGAGCCCTTGGGGCTAAATAAGAAATAGCCCCGAGCCCTCGAGGCTGAATAAAAAAAGGCCCGAGCCCTCGGGGCTAATTGAGAAATAGCCCCGAGCGCTCGGGGCTAAATAATAAAGAGCCTCGAGCCCTCGGGGCTAAATTATAAAAAGC
Source organism: Aleiodes leptofemur (assembly GCA_963942555.1). Classification (NCBI taxonomy): domain Eukaryota; kingdom Metazoa; phylum Arthropoda; class Insecta; order Hymenoptera; family Braconidae; genus Aleiodes; species Aleiodes leptofemur. The sequence continues at coordinate 15,077,869 of OZ012609.1, forward strand.
CTCGAGCGCTCGGGGCTAAATTATAAAAAGCCCCGAACGTTCGGGGCTAAATTATAAAAAGCCCCGAGCGCACAGAGCTAAATAATAAAAAGCCCCGAGTGCTCGGGGCCAACTAATGAAAAGCCCCGAGCGCTCAGGGCTAAATAGAAAAGAGCCCCAAGCGTTCGGGGCTAAATTATAAAAAGACCCGAGCGCTCGGGGCTGAATAATAAGAGGCCCCGCGTGTTCGAAGCTGAATTATGAAAAGCCCCGAGTGCTCGGAGCTAAATAATAAAAAGCCCCGGGCGCTCGGGGCTAAATAAAAAAAAGCCCCGAGCCCTCGGGGTTAAATTATAAAAAGCCCCGAGCGCTCGGGGCTAAATAAAAAAAAAGCCCCGAGCCCTCGGGGTTAAATTATAAAAAGCCCCGAGCGCTCGGAGCTAAGTTATAGAAGCTCCGAGCCCTCGGGGCTAAATTATAAAAAGCCCCGAGCGCTCGGGGCTGAATAATGAAAATCCCCGAGCGTTCGGGGCTAAATTTTTTTGGGAGTGACCATAATGGCCGATAATTTTAATAATAATAATTCAAGAAATGGTCGGATGAAAAACTTGAATATATAATAAGAAGCCCCGAGCCCTCGGGGCTGAATGGAAAGAAGCCCCGAGCGCTCAGGGCTAAATAATAAAAAGCCCCGAGAGCTCGGGGCTAAATAGAAAAAAGCCCCGAGCGCTCGGGGCTAAATAATAAAAAGCCCCGAGCGCTCGGGGCTAAATGATAAAAAGCCCCGATCCCTCGGGGCTAAATTATAAAAAGTACCGAGCGCTCGGGGCTCAATGATGAAAAGCCCCGAGCTTTCGGGGCTAAATTATAAAAAGCCCCGAGCGCTGGGGGCTGAATAATAAAAAGCCCCGAGCGCTCGGGGCCAAATTATAAGAAGCCCCGAGCGCTCCGGGCTAAATAATAAAAAGCCCCGAGCACTCGGGGCTAGATAAAAACAAGCCCCGAGCCCTCGGGGCTAAATCATGAAAAGCCCCGAGCGCTCGGGGCTAAATAGAAAAAAGCCCCGAGCGCTCGGGGCCAAATAATAAAAAGCCCCGAGAGCTCGGGGCTAAATAGAAAAAAGCCCCGAGTGCTCGGGGCTAAATAATAAAAAGCCCCGAGCTTTCGGGGCAGAATTATAAAAAGCCCCGAGCACTCGGGGCTAAATAAAAAAAAGCCCCGAGCCCTCGGGGCTACATTATAAAAAGTATCGAGCGCTCGGGGCTAAATAATAAAAAGCCCCGAGCCCTCGGGGCTAAGTTATAAAAAGCCCCGAGCGCTCGGGGCTAAATAGAAAAAAGCCCCGAGCGTTCGGGGCTGAATGAAAAAAAGCCCCGAGCCCTCGGGGCTAAGTTATAAAAAGCCCCGAGCGCTCGGGGCTAAATAGAAAAAAGCCCCGAGCGTTCGGGGCTGAATGAAAAAAAGCCCCGAGCCCTCGGGGTTAAACTATAAAAAGCCCCGAGCGCTCGGAGCTAAGTTATAGAAGCTCCGAGCCCTCGGGGCTAGATAAAAAATAGCCCTGAGGGATCGGGGCTCAATAAAAAATAGCCCCGAGCCCTTGGGGCTGAATAATAAAAAGCCCCGAGCCCTCGGGGCTGAATAAAAAATAGCCCCGAGCCCTCGGGGCTAAATAAAAAAAAAGCCCCGAGCCGTCGGGGCTAAATAAAAAAGCCCCGAGCCCTTGGGGCTAAATAAGAAATAGCCCCGAGCCCTCGAGGCTGAATAAAAAAAGGCCCGAGCCCTCGGGGCTAATTGAGAAATAGCCCCGAGCGCTCGGGGCTAAATAATAAAGAGCCTCGAGCCCTCGGGGCTAAATTATAAAAAGGCTCGAGCGCTCGGGGCTAAATTATAAAAAGCCCCGAACGTTCGGGGCTAAATTATAAAAAGCCCCGAGCGCACAGAGCTAAATAATAAAAAGCCCCGAGTGCTCGGGGCCAACTAATGAAAAGCCCCGAGCGCTCAGGGCTAAATAGAAAAAAGCCCCGAGCGCTCGGAGCTAAATAATAAAAAGCCCCGAGCCCTCGGGGCCAAATTATAAAAAGGCCCGAGCCCTCGGGGCTAAGTTATAAAAGCCCCGAGAACTCGGGGCTAAATAAAAAAAAGCCCCGAGCGTTCGGGGCTAAATAAAAAAAAGCCCCGAGCCCTCGGGGCTAAATTATAAAAAGTACCGAGTGCTCGGGGCTAAATAATAAAAAGCCCCGAGCGCTCGGGGCTAAATAATAAAAAGCCCCGAGCCCTCGGGGCTAAATTATAAAAAGTACCGAGCGCTCGGGGCTAAATAAAAAAAAGCCCCCAGCCCTCGGGGCTAAGTTATAAAAAGCCCCGAGCGCTCGGGGCTAAATAGAAAAAAGCCCCGAGCGCTCGGGGCCACATAATCAAAAGCCCCGAGAGCTCGGGGCTGAATAGAAAAAAGCCCCGAGCGCTCGGGGCTAAATGATACAAAGCCCCGAGCCCTCGGGGCTAAATAATTAAAAGCCCCGAGCGCTCGGGGCTAAATAATGAAAAGTTCCGAGCACTCGGGGCTGAATTATAAAAAGCCCCGAGTGCTCGGGGCTAAATAATAAAAAGCCCCGAGCCCTCGGGGCTAAATTATAAAAAGCTCCGAGCGCTCGGGGCTGAATAATAAAAAGCCCCGAGCCCTCGGGGCTAAATAATTAAAAGCCCCGAGCAATCGGGGCTAAATAATAAAAAGCCCCGAGCCCTCGGGGCTAAATTATAAAAAGCCCCGAGCGCTCGGGGCCAAATAATAAAAAGCTCCAAGCGTTCGGGGCTAAATTATAAAAAGACCCGAGCGCTCGGGGCTGAATAATAAGAGGGCCCGCGTGTTCGGGGCTAAATTATGAAAAGCCCCGAGTGCTCGGAGCTAAATAATGAAAAGCCCCGAGCGCTCGGGGCTAAATAAAAAAAAGCCCCGAGCCCTCGGGGTTAAGTTATAAAAAGCCCCGAGCGCTCGGGGCTAAATAAAAAAAAGCCCCGAGCCCTCGGGGTTAAATTATAAAAAGCCCCGAGCGCTCGGGGCTGAATAAAAAAAAGCCCCGAGCCCTCGGGATTAAATTATAAAAAGCCCCGAGCGCTCGGAGCTATGTTATAGAAGCTCCGAGCCCTCGGGGCTAAATTATAAAAAGCCCCGAGCGCTCGGGGCTAAATAAAAAAAAGCCCCGAGCCCTCGGGGTAAAATTATAAAAAGCCCCGAGCGCTCGGAGCTAAGTTATAGAAGCTCCGAGCCCTCGGGGCTAAATAAAAAATAGCCCTGAGGGATCGGGGCTCAATAAAAAATAGCCCCGAGCCCTTGGGGCTGAATAATAAAAAGCCCCGAGCCCTCGGGGCTGAATAAAAAATAGCCCCGAGCACTCGGGGCTAAATAGAAAAAAAGCCCCGAGCCGTCGGGGCTAAATAAAAAAGCCCCGAGCCCTTGGGGCTAAATAAGAAATAGCCCCGAGCCCTCGAGGCTGAATAAAAAAAGGCCCGAGCCCTCGGGGCTAATTGAGAAATAGCCCCGAGCGCTCGGGGCTAAATAATAAAGAGCCTCGAGCCCTCGGGGCTAAATTATAAAAAGCCCCGAGCCCTCGGGGTTAAATTATAAAAAGCCCCGAGCGCTCGGGGCTGAATAAAAAAAAGCCCCGAGCCCTCGGGGTTAAATTATAAAAAGCCCCGAGCGCTCGGAGCTAAGTTATAGAAGCTCCGAGCCCTCGGGGCTAAATTATAAAAAGCCCCGAGCGCTCGGAGCTAAGTTATAGAAGCTCCGAGCCCTCGGGGCTAAATTATAAAAAGCCCCGAGCGCTCGGGGCTGAATAATGAAAATCCCCGAGCGTTCGGGGCTAAATTTTTTTGGGAGTGACCATAATGGCCGATAATTTTAATAATAATAATTCAAGAAATGGTCGGATGAAAAACTTGAATATATAATAAGAAGCCCCGAGCCCTCGGGGCTGAATGGAAAGAAGCCCCGAGCGCTCGGAGCTAAATAATAAAAAGCCCCGAGCGCTCGGGGCTAAATAATAAAAAGCCCCGAGCCCTCGGGGCCGAATTATAAAAAGGCCCGAGCCCTCGGGGCTAAATTATAAAAGCCCCGAGAACTCGGGGCTAAATAAAAAAAAGCCCCGAGCGTTCGGGGCTAAAGAAAAAAAAGCCCCGAGCCCTCGGGGCTAAATTATAAAAAGTACCGAGTGCTCGGGGCTAAATAATAAAAAGCCCCGAGCGCTCGGGGCTAAATAATAAAAAGCCCCGAGCCCTCGGGGCTAAATTATAAAAAGTACCGAGCGCTCGGGGCTAAATAATAAAAAGCCCCGAGCCCTCGGGGCTAAGTTATAAAAAGCCCCGAGCGCTCGGGGCTAAATAGAAAAAAGCCCCGAGCGCTCGAGGCGAAATAATAAAAAGCCCCGAGAGCTCGGGGCTAAATAGAAAAAAGCCCCGAGCGCTCGGGGCTAAATAATAAAAAGCCCCGAGCTTTCGGGGCAGAATTATAAAAAGCCCCGAGCACTCGGGGCTAAATAAAAAAAAGCCCCGAGCCCTCGGATCTACATTATAAAAAGTACCGAGCGCTCGGGGCTAAATAATAAAAAGCCCCGAGCCCTCGGGGCTAAATTATAAAAAGTACCGAGCGCTCGGGGCTAAATAATAAAAAGCCCCGAGCCCTCGGGGCTAAGTTATAAAAAGCCCCGAGCGCTCGGGGCTAAATAAAAAAAAGCCCCGAGCCCTCGGGGTTAAATTATAAAAAGCCCCGAGCGCTCGGGGCTGAATAAAAAAAAGCCCCGAGCCCTCGGGATTAAATTATAAAAAGCCCCGAGCGCTCGGAGCTATGTTATAGAAGCTCCGAGCCCTCGGGGCTAAATTATAAAAAGCCCCGAGCGCTCGGGGCTAAATAAAAAAAAGCCCCGAGCCCTCGGGGTAAAATTATAAAAAGCCCCGAGCGCTCGGAGCTAAGTTATAGAAGCTCCGAGCCCTCGGGGCTAAATAAAAAATAGCCCTGAGGGATCGGGGCTCAATAAAAAATAGCCCCGAGCCCTTGGGGCTGAATAATAAAAAGCCCCGAGCCCTCGGGGCTGAATAAAAAATAGCCCCGAGCACTCGGGGCTAAATAAAAAAAAAGCCCCGAGCCGTCGGGGCTAAATAAAAAAGCCCCGAGCCCTTGGGGCTAAATAAGAAATAGCCCCGAGCCCTCGAGGCTGAATAAAAAAAGGCCCGAGCCCTCGGGGCTAATTGAGAAATAGCCCCGAGCGCTCGGGGCTAAATAATAAAGAGCCTCGAGCCCTCGGGGCTAAATTATAAAAAGCCCCGAGCCCTCGGGGTTAAATTATAAAAAGCCCCGAGCGCTCGGGGCTGAATAAAAAAAAGCCCCGAGCCCTCGGGGTTAAATTATAAAAAGCCCCGAGCGCTCGGAGCTAAGTTATAGAAGCTCCGAGCCCTCGGGGCTAAATTATAAAAAGCCCCGAGCGCTCGGAGCTAAGTTATAGAAGCTCCGAGCCCTCGGGGCTAAATTATAAAAAGCCCCGAGCGCTCGGGGCTGAATAATGAAAATCCCCGAGCGTTCGGGGCTAAATTTTTTTGGGAGTGACCATAATGGCCGATAATTTTAATAATAATAATTCAAGAAATGGTCGGATGAAAAACTTGAATATATAATAAGAAGCCCCGAGCCCTCGGGGCTGAATGGAAAGAAGCCCCGAGCGCTCAGGGCTAAATAATAAAAAGCCCCGAGAGCTCGGGGCTAAATAGAAAAAAGCCCCGAGCGCTCGGGGCTAAATAATAAAAAGCCCCGAGCTTTCGGGGCAGAATTATAAAAAGCCCCGAGCACTCGGGGCTAAATAAAAAAAAGCCCCGAGCCCTCGGGGCTACATTATAAAAAGTACCGAGCGCTCGGGGCTAAATAATAAAAAGCCCCGAGCCCTCGGGGCTAAGTTATAAAAAGCCCCGAGCGCTCGGGGCTAAATAGAAAAAAGCCCCGAGCGTTCGGGGCTAAATGAAAAAAAGCCCCGAGCTCTCGGGGCTAAATTATAAAAAGTACCGAGTGCTCGGGGCTAAATAATAACGAAGCCCCGAGCGCTCGGGGCTAAATGATGAAAAGTTCCGATCCCTCGGGGCTAAATTATAAAAAGTACCGAGCGCTCGGGGCTCAATGATAAAAAGCCCCGAGCTTTCGGGGCTAAATTATAAAAAGCCCCGAGTGTTCGGGGCTAAATTATAAAAAGCCCCGAGCGCTCGGGGCTGAATAATAAAAAGCCCCGAGCGCTCGGGGCTAAATTATAAAAAACCCCGAGCGCTCGGGGCTAAATAATAAAAAGCCCCGAGCCCTCGGGGCTAAATAATAAAAAGCCCCGAGCGCTCGGGGCCAAATTATAAAAAGCCCCGAGCGCTCGGGGCTGAATAATAAAAAGCCCGGAGCACTCGGGGCTAGATAAAAACAAGCCCCGAGCCTTCGGGGCTAAGTTATAAAAAGCCCCGAGCGCTCGGGGCTAAATAAAAAAAAGCCCCGAGCGTTCGGGGCTAAATAAAAAAAAGCCCCGAGCCATCGGGGCTAAATTATAAAAAGTACCGAGTGCTCGGGGCTAAATAATAAAAAGCCCCGAGCCCTCGGGGCTAAGTTATAAAAAGCCCCGAGCGCTCGGGGCTAAATGAAAAAAAGCCCCGAGCGTTCGGGGTTAAATAAAAAAAAGCCCCGAGCCCTCGGGGCTAAATAATAAAAAGCCCCGAGCGCTCGGGGCCAAATTATAAGAAGCCCCGAGCGCTCGGGGCTAAATAATAAAAAGCCCCGAGCACTCGGGACTAGATAAAAACAAGCCCCGAGCCCTCGGGGCTAAATCATGAAAAGCCCCGAGCGCTCGGGGCTAAATAGAAAAAAGCCCCGAGCGCTCGGGGCCAAATAATAAGAAGCCCCGAGAGCTCGGGGCTAAATAGAAAAAAGCCCCGAGCGCTCGGGGCTAAATAATAAAAGGCCCCGAGCTTTTGGGGCAGAATTATAAAAAGCCCCGAGCACTCGGGGCTAAATAAAAAAAGCTCCGAGCCCTCGGGGCTACATTATAAAAAGTATCGAGCGCTCGGGGTTAAATGATAAAAAGCCCCGAGCCCTCGGGGCTAAGTTATAAAAAGCCCCGAGCGTTCGGGGCTAAATAGAAAAAAGCCCAAAGCGTTCGGGGCTGAATAAAAAAAAGCCCCGAGCCCTCGGGGCTAAATAATAAAAAGCCCCGAGCGCTCGGGGCCAAATTATAAGAAGCCCCGAGCGCTCGGGGCTAAATAATAAAAAGCCCCGAGCACTCGGGGCTAGATAAAAACAAGCCCCGAGCCCTCGGGGCTAAATCATGAAAAGCTCCGAGCGCTCGGGGCTAAATAGAAAAAAGCCCCGAGCGCTCGGGGCCAAATAATAAAAAGCCCCGAGAGCTCGGGGCTAAATAGAAAAAAGCCCCGAGCGCTCGGGGCTAAATAATAAAAAGCCCCGAGCTTTCGGGGCAGAATTATAAAAAGCCCCGAGCACTCGGGGCTAAATAAAAAAAGCTCCGAGCCCTCGGGGCTACATTATAAATAGTATCGAGCGCTCGGGGCTAAATAATAAAAAGCCCCGAGCCCTCGGGGCTAAATTATAAAAAGCCCCGAGTTCTCGGGGCTAAATAATAAAAAGCCCCGAGCCCTCGAGGCTAAATAATAAAGAGCCCCGAGCGCTCGGGGCCAAATTATAAAAAGCCCCGAGCGCTCGGGGCTAAATAATAAAAAAACCGGAGCTCTCGGGGCTAGATAAAAACAAGCCCTGAGCCCTCGGGGCTAAGTTATAAAAAGCCCCGAGCGCTCGGGGCTAAATAAAAAAAGCCCCGAGCGTTCGGGGCTAAATAAAAAAAAGCCCCGAGCCCTCGGGGCTAAATTATAAAAAGTACCGAGTGCTCGGGGCTAAATAATAAAAAGCCCCGAGCCCTCGGGGCTAAGTTATAAAAAGCCCCGAGCGCTCGGGGCTAAATAAAAAAAAGCCCCGAGCGTTCGGGGCTAAATAAAAAAAAGCCCCGAGCCCTCGGGGCTAAATTATAAAAAGTACCGAGTGCTCGGGGCTAAATAATATAAAGCCCCGAGCGCTCGGGGCTAAATAATAAAAAGCCCCGAGCCCTCGGGGCTGAATTATAAAAAGTACCGAGCGCTCGGGGCTAAATAATAAAAAGCCCCGAGCCCTCGGGGCTAAATCATAAAAAGCCCCGAGCGCTCGGGGCTAAATAGAAAAAAGGCCCGAGCGCTCGGGGCCAAATGATAAAAAGCCTCGAGAGCTCGGGGCTAAATAGAAAAAAGTCCCGAGCGCTCGGGGCTAAATAATAGAAAGCCCCGAGCCCTCGGGGCAGAATTATAAAAAGCCCCGAGCGCTCGGGGCTAAATAAAAAAAAACCCCGAGCCCTTGGGGCTAAATTATAAAAAGCCCCGAGCGCTCGGGGCTGAATAATAAAAAGCCCCGAGCCCTCGGGGCTAAATAATTAAAAGCCCCGAGCGCTCGGGGCTAAATAATAAAAAGCCCCGAGCCCTCGGGGCTAAATTATAAAAAGCCCCGAGCGCTCGGGGCTAAATAATAAGAGGCCCCGAGTGTTCGGGGCTAAATTATGAAAAGCCCCGAGCGCTCGGAGCTTTTTTCTATTTAGCCCCGAGCTCTCGGGGCTTTTTTCTATTTGGCCCCGAGAGCTCGGGGCTTTTTATTATTTAGCCCCGAGGGCTCGGGGCTTTTTATTATTGAGCTCCAAGCGCTCGAGGCTTTTTAAAATTTAGCCCCGAACGCTCGGGGCTTGTCATCATTTAGCCCCGAGTGCTCGGGGCTGAATAGGAAAAAGCCCTGAGTGCTCGGGGCTGAATAATGAAAATCCCCGAGCGTTCGGGGCTACATTATAAAAAGCCCCAAGTGCTCGGGGCTAAATAATAAAAAGCCCTAAGCGTTCGGGGCTAAATTATAAAAAGCCCCGATCACTCGGGGCTAAATAATAAGAAGCCCCGAGCGTTCGGGGCTAAATTATGGAAAGCCCTGAGCGCTCGGAGCTAAATAATAAAAAGCCCCGAGCCCTCGGGGCTATATAATAAAAAGCCCTGAGCTCTCGGGGCTAAATAGAAAAAAGTCCCGAGCGCTCGGGGCCAAATAATAAACAGCCCCGAGAGCTCGGGGCTGACTAGAAAAAAGCTCCGAGCGCTCAGGGCTAAATAATAAAAAGCCTTGAGCCCTCGGGGCTAAATTATAATAAGTACCGAGTGCTCGGGGCTAAATAAAAAAAAGCCCCGAGCCCTCGGGGCTACATTATAAAAAGTACCGAGCGCTCGGGGCTAAATAATAGAAAGCCCCGAGCCCTCGGGACTAAGTTATAAAAAGCCCCGAGCGCTCGGGGCTAAATAACAAAAAGCCCCGAGAATTCGGGGCTAAATAAAAAAAAGCCCCGAGCCCTCGGGGCTAAATTATAAAAAGTACCGAGTGCTCGGGGCTAAATAATAAAAAGCCCCGAGCACTCGGGGCTAAATAATAAAAAGCCCCGATCCCTCGGGGCTAAATTATAAAAAGTACCGAGCGCTCGGGGCTCAATGATAAAAAGCCCCGAGCTTTCGGGGCTAAATTATAAAAAGCTCCGAGCGTTCGGGGCTAAATTATACAAAGCCCCGAGCGCTCGGGGCTACATAATAAGAAGCCTCGAGCGCTCAGGGCTAAATAGAAAAGAGCCCCGAGCCCTCGTGGCTAAATAATAAAAAGCCCCGAGCACTCGGGGCTAGATAAAAACAAGCCCCGAGCCCTCGGGGCTGAATCATGAAAAGCCCCGAGCGCTCGGGGCTAAATAGAAAAAAGCCCCGAGCGCTCGGGGCCAAATAATAAAAAGCCCCGAGAGCTCGGGGCTAAATAGAAAAAAGCCCCGAGCGCTCGTGGCTAAATAATAAAAAGCCCCGAGCTTTCGGGGCAGAATTATAAAAAGCCCCGAGCCCTCGGGGCTACATTATAAAAAGTATCGAGCGCTCGGGGCTAAATAATAAAAAGCCCCGAGCCCTCGGGGCTAAGTTATAAAAAGCCCTGAGCGCTCGGGGCTAAATAGAAAAAAGCCCCGAGCGTTCGGGGCTGAATAAAAAAAAGCCCCGAGCCCTCGGGGTTAAATTATAAAAAGCCCCGAGCGCTCGGAGCTAAGTTATAGAAGCTCCGAGCCCTCGGGGCTAAATAAAAAATAGCCCTGAGGGATCGGGGCTCAATAAAAAATAGCCCCGAGCCCTTGGGGCTGAATAATGAAAAGCCCCGAGCCCTCGGGGCTGAATAAAAAATAGCCCCGAGCCCTCGGGGCTAAATTAAAAAAAAGCCCCGAGCCGTCGGGGTTAAATGAAAAAGCCCCGAGCCCTTGCGGCTAAATAAGAAATAGCCCCGAGCCCTCGAGGCTGAATAAAAAAAGGCCCGAGCCCTCGGGGCTAATTGAGAAATAGCCCCGAGCGCTCGGGGCTAAATAATAAAGAGCCTCGAGCCCTCGGGGCTAAATTATAAAAAGCCTCGAGCGCTCGGGGCTAAATTATGAAAAGCCCCGAACATTCGGGGCTAAATTATAAAAAGCCCCGAGCGCACAGAGCTAAATAATAAAAAGCCCCGAGTGCTCGGGGCCAACTAATGAAAAGCCCCGAGCGCTCAGGGCTAAATAGAAAAAAGCCCCGAGCGCTCGGAGCTAAATAATAAAAAGCCCCGAGCGCTCGGGGCTAAATAATAAAAAGCACCGAGCCCTCGGGGCCAAATTATAAAAAGACCCGAGCCCTCGGGGCTAAGTTATAAAAGCCCCGAGAACTCGGGGCTAAATAAAAAAAAGCCCCGAGCGTTCGGGGCTAAATAAAAAAAGCCCCGAGCCCTCGGGGCTAAATTATAAAAAGTACCGAGTGCTCGGGGCTAAATAATAAAAAGCCCTGAGCGCTCGGGGCTAAATAATAAAAAGCCCCGAGCCCTCGGGGCTAAATTATAAAAAGTACCGAGCGCTCGGAGCTAAGTTATAGAAGCTCCGAGCCCTCGGGGCTAAATAAAAAATAGCCCTGAGGGATCGGGGCTCAATAAAAAATAGCCCCGAGCCCTTGGGGCTGAATAATAAAAAGCCCCGAGCCCTCGGGGCTGAATAAAAAATAGCCCCGAGCCCTCGGGGCTAAATGAAAAAAAAGCCCCGAGCCGTCGGGGTTAAATTATAAAAAGCCCCGAGCGCTCGGGGCTGAATAAAAAAAAGCCCCGAGCCCTCGGGGTTAAATTATAAAAAGCCCCGAGCGCTCGGAGCTAAGTTATAGAAGCTCCGAGCCCTCAGGGCTAAATTATAAAAAGCCCCGAGCGCTCGGGGCTAAATAAAAAAAAGCCCCGAGCCCTCGGGGTTAAATTATAAAAAGCCCCGAGCGCTCGGAGCTAAGTTATAGAAGCTCCGAGCCCTCGGGGCTAAATTATAAAAAGCCCCGAGCGCTCGGGGCTGAATAATGAAAATCCCCGAGCGTTCGGGGCTAAATTTTTTTGGGAGTGACCATAATGGCTGATAATTTCAATAATAATAATTCAAGAAATGGTCGGATAAAAAACTTGAATATATAATAAGAAGCCCCGAGCCCTCGGGGCTGAATGGAAAGAAGCCCCGAGCGCTCAGGGCTAAATAATAAAAAGCCCCGAGAGCTCGGGGCTAAATAGAAAAATGCCCCGAGCGCTCGGGGCTAAATAATAAAAAGCCCCGAGCTTTCGGGGCAGAATTATAAAAAGCCCCGAGCACTCGAGGCTAAATAAAAAAAAGCCCCGAGCCCTCGGGGCTACATTATAAAAAGTACCGAGCCCTCGGGGCTAAATAATAAAAAGCCCCGAGTGTTCGGGGCTAAATTATAAAAAGCCCCGAGCGCTCGGGGCTGAATAGAAAAAAGCCCCGAGCCCTCGGGGCTAAATAATAAAGAGCCCCGAGCGCTCGGGGCTAAATGAAAAAAAGCCCCGAGCGTTCGGGGCTAAATAAAAAAAAGCCCCGAGCCCTCGGGGCTAAATTATACAAAGTACCGAGCGCTCGGGGCTAAATAATAAAAAGCCCCGAGCCCTCGGGGCTAAATAATTAAAAGCCCCGAGCGCTCGGGGCTAAATAATAAAAAGCCCCGAGCCCTCGGGGCTAAATTATAAAAAGCCCCGAGCGCTCGGGTCCAAATAATAAAAAGCCCCAAGCGTTCAGGGCTAAATTATAAAAAGACCCGAGCGCTCGGGGCTGAATAATAAGAGGCCCCGCGTGTTCGGAGCTAAATTATGAAAAGCCCCGAGCGCTCGAGGCTGAATAAAAAAAAGCCCCGAGCCCTCGGGATTAAATTATAAAAAGCCCCGAGCGCTCGGAGCTAAGTTATAGAAGCTCCGAGCCCTCGGGGCTAAATTATAAAAAGCCCCGAGCGCTCGGGGCTAAATAAAAAAAAGCCCCGAGCCCTCGGGGTTAAATTATAAAAAGCCCCGAGCGCTCGGAGCTAAGTTATAGAAGCTCCGAGCCCTCGGGGCTAAATAAAAAATAGCCCTGAGGGATCGGGGCTCAATAAAAAATAGCCCCGAGCCCTTGGGGCTGAATAATAAAAAGCCCCGAGCCCTCGGGGCTGAATAAAAAATAGCCCCGAGCCCTCGGGGCTAAATAAAAAAAAAGCCCCGAGCCGTCGGGGCTAAATAAAAAAGCCCCGAGCCCTTGGGGCTAAATAAGAAATAGCCCCGAGCCCTCGAGGCTGAATAAAAAAAGGCCCGAGCCCTCGGGGCTAATTGAGAAATAGCCCCGAGCGCTCGGGGCTAAATAATAAAGAGCCTCGAGCCCTCGGGGCTAAATTATAAAAAGCCTCGAGCGCTCGGGGCTAAATTATAAAAAGCCCCGAACGTTCGGGGCTAAATTATAAAAAGCCCCGAGCGCACAGAGCTAAATAATAAAAAGCCCCGAGTGCTCGGGGCCAACTAATGAAAAGCCCCGAGCGCTCAGGGCTAAATAGAAAAAAGCCCCAAGCGTTCGGGGCTAAATTATAAAAAGACCCGAGCGCTCGGGGCTGAATAATAAGAGGCCCCACGTGTTCGGAGCTAAATTATGAAAAGCCCCGAGTGCTCGGAGCTAAATAATGAAAAGCCCCGGGCGCTCGGGGCTAAATAAAAAAAAGCCCCGAGCCCTCGGGGTTAAATTATAAAAAGCCCCGAGCGCTCGGGGCTGAATAAAAAAAAGCCCCGAGCCCTCGGGGTTAAATTATAAAAAGCCCCGAGCGCTCGGAGCTAAGTTATAGAAGCTCCGAGCCCTCGGGGCTAAATTATAAAAAGCCCCGAGCGCTCGGGGCTAAATAAAAAAAAGCCCCGAGCCCTCGGGGTTAAATTATAAAAAGCCCCGAGCGCTCGGAGCTAAGTTATAGAAGCTCCGAGCCCTCGGGGCTAAATTATAAAAAGCCCCGAGCGCTCGGGGCTGAATAATGAAAATCCCCGAGCGTTCGGGGCTAAATTTTTTTGGGAGTGACCATAATGGCCGATAATTTTAATAATAATAATTCAAGAAATGGTCGGATGAAAAACTTGAATATATAATAAGAAGCCCCGAGCCCTCGGGGCTGAATGGAAAGAAGCCCCGAGCGCTCAGGGCTAAATAATAAAAAGCCCCGAGAGCTCGGGGCTAAATAGAAAAAAGCCCCGAGCGCTCGAGGCTAAATAATAAAAAGCCCCGAGCTTTCGGGGCAGAATTATAAAAAGCCCCGAGCACTCGGGGCTAAATAAAAAAAAGCCCCGAGCCCTCGGGGCTACATTATAAAAAGTACCGAGTGCTCGGGGCTAAATAATAAAAAGCCCCGAGCCCTCGGGGCTAAGTTATAAAAAGCCCCGAGCGCTCGGGGCTAAATAGAAAAAAGCCCCGAGCGTTCGGGGCTAAATGAAAAAAAGCCCCGAGCTCTCGGGGCTAAATTATAAAAAGTACCGAGTGCTCGGGGCTAAATAATAACGAAGCCCCGAGCGCTCGGGGCTAAATGATGAAAAGTCCCGATCCCTCGGGGCTAAATTATAAAAAGTACCGAGCGCTCGGGGCTCAATGATAAAAAGCCCCGAGCTTTCGGGGCTAAATTATAAAAAGCCCCGAGTGCTCGGGGCTAAATTATAAAAAGCCCCGAGCGCTCGGGGCTGAATAATGAAAAGCCCCGAGCGCTCGGGGCTAAATTATAAAAAACCCCGAGCGCTCGGGTCTAAATAATAAAAAGCCCCGAGCCCTCGGGGCTAAATAATAAAAAGCCCCGAGCGCTCGGGGCCAAATTATAAAAAGCCCCGAGCGCTCGGGGCTGAAAAATAAAAAGCCCGGAGCACTCGGGGCTAGATAAAAACAAGCCCCGAGCCTTCGGGGCTAAGTTATAAAAAGCCCCGAGCGCTCGGGGCTAAATAAAAAAAAGCCCCGAGCGTTCGGGGCTAAATAAAAAAAAGCCCCGAGCCATCGGGGCTAAATTATAAAAAGTACCGAGTGCTCGGGGCTAAATAATAAAAAGCCCCGAGCGCTCGGGGCCAAATTATAAGAAGCCCCGAGCGCTCGGGGCTAAATAATAAAAAGCCCCGAGCACTCGGGGCTAGATAAAAACAAGCCCCGAGCCCTCGGGGCTAAATCATGAAGAGCCCCGAGCGCTCGGGGCTAAATAGAAAAAAGCCCCGAGCGCTCGGGGCCAAATAATAAAAAGCCCCGAGAGCTCGGGGCTAAATAGAAAAAAGCCCCGAGCGCTCGGGGCTAAATAATAAAAGGCCCCGAGCTTTTGGGGCAGAATTATAAAAAGCCCCGAGCACTCGGGACTAAATAAAAAAAGCTCCGAGCCCTCGGAGCTACATTATAAAAAGTATCGAGCGCTCGGGGTTAAATGATAAAAAGCCCCGAGCCCTCGGGGCTAAGTTATAAAAAGCCCCAAGCGCTCGGGGCTAAATAGAAAAAAGCCCAAAGCGTTCGGGGCTGAATAAAAAAAAGCCCCGAGCCCTCGGGGCTAAATTATAAAAAGTACCGAGTGCTCGGGGCTAAATAATAAAAAGCCCCGAGCGCTCGGGGCTAAATGATAAAAAGCCCCGATCCCTCGGGGCTAAATTATAAAAAGTACCGAGCGCTCGGGGCTCAATGATAAAAAGCCCCGAGCTTTCGGGGCTAAATTATAAAAAGCCCCGAGTGTTCGGGGCTAAATTATAAAAAGCCCCGAGCGCTCGGGGCTGAATAATAAAAAGCCCCGAGCGCTCGGGGCTAAATTATAAAAAGCCCCGAGCGCTCGGGGCTAAATAATAAAAAGCCCCGAGCCCTCGGGGCTAAATAATAAAGAGCCCCGAGCGCTCGGGGCCAAATTATAAAAAGCCCCGAGCGCTCGGGGCTAAATAATAAAAAGCCCCGAGCCCTCGGGGCTAAGTTATAAAAAGCCCCGAGCGCTCGGGGCTAAATGAAAAAAAGCCCCGAGCGTTCGGGGCTAAATAGAAAAAAGCCCCGAGCCCTCGGGGCTAAATGATACAAAGTACCGAGTGCTCGGGGCTAAATAATATAAAGCCCCGAGCCCTCGGGGCTAAGTTATAAAAAGCCCCGAGCGCTCGGGGCTAAATGAAAAAAAGCCCCGAGCGTTCGGGGCTAAATAAAAAAAAGCCCCGAGCCCTCGGGGCTAAATTATACAAAGTACCGAGTGCTCGGGGCTAAATAATATAAAGCCCCGAGCGCTCGAGGCTAAATAATAAAAAGCCCCGAGCCCTCGGGGCTGAATTATGAAAAGCCCCGAGCGCTCGGGGCTAAATAGAAAAAAGCCCCGAGCGCTCGGGGCGAAATAATAAAAAGCCCCGAGAGCTCGGGGCTAAATAGAAAAAAGCCCCGAGCGCTCGGGGCTAAATAATAAAAAGCCCCGAGCCCTCGGGGCTAAATAATAAAGAGCCCCGAGCGCTCGGGGCCAAATTATAAAAAGCCCCGAGCGCTCGGGGCTAAATAATAAAAAGCCCCGAGCCCTCGGGGCTAAATAATAAAAAGCCCCGAGCGCTCGGGGCCAAATTATAAAAAGCCCCGAGCGCTCGGGGCTGAATGATAAAAAGCCCGGAGCACTCGGGGCTAGATAAAAACAAGCCCCGAGCCTTCGGGGCTACATTATAAAAAGTACCGAGCGCTCGGGGCTAAATAATAGAAAGCCCCGAGCCCTCGGGACTAAGTTATAAAAAGCCCCGAGCGCTCGGGGCTAAATTATAATAAGTACCGAGTGCTCGGGGCTAAATAAAAAAAAGCCCCGAGCCCTCGGGGCTACATTATAAAAAGTACCGAGCGCTCGGGGCTAAATAATAGAAAGCCCCGAGCCCTCGGGACTAAGTTATAATAAGTACCGAGTGCTCGGGGCTAAATAAAAAAAAGCCCCGAGCCCTCGGGGCTAAATTATAAAAAGTACCGAGTGCTCGGGGCTGAATAATAAAAAGCCCCGAGCACTCGGGGCTAAATAATAAAAAGCCCCGATCCCTCGGGGCTAAATTATAAAAAGTACCGAGCGCTCGGGGCTCAATGATAAAAAGCCCCGAGCTTTCGGGGCTAAATTATAAAAAGCTCCGAGCGTTCGGGGCTAAATTATACAAAGCCCCGAGCGCTCGGGGCTAAATAATAAAAAGCCCCGAGCACTCGGGGCTAGATAAAAACAAGCCCCGAGCCCTCGGGGCTAAATCATGAAAAGCCCCGAGCGCTCGGGGCTAAATAGAAAAAAGCCCTGAGCGCTCGGGGCCAAATAATAAAAAGCCCCGAGAGCTCGGGGCTAAATAATAAAAAGCCCCGAGCGCTCGGGGCTAAATAATAAAAAGCCCCGAGCCCTCGGGGCTAAATTATAAAAAGTACCGAGCGCTCGGGGCTAAATAATAAAAAGCCCCGAGCCCTCGGGGCTAAGTTATAAAAAGCCCCGAGCGCTCGGGGCTAAATAGAAAAAAGCCCCGAGCGCTCGGGGCCACATAATCAAAAGCCCCGAGAGCTCGGGGCTGAATAGAAAAAAGCCCCGAGCGCTCGGGGCTAAATGATGAAAAGCCCCGAGCCCTCGGGGCTAAATAATTGAAAGCCCCGAGCGCTCGGGGCTAAATAATGAAAAGCCCCGAGCACTCGGGGCTAAATTATAAAAAGTACCGAGCGCTCGGGGCTAAATAATAAAAAGCCCCGAGCCCTCGGGGCTAAGTTATAAAAAGCCCCGAGCGCTCGGGGCTAAATAGAAAAAAGCCCCGAGCGCTCGGGGCCACATAATCAAAAGCCCCGAGAGCTCGGGGCTGAATAGAAAAAAGCCCCGAGGGCTCGGGGCTAAATGATGAAAAGCCCCGAGCCCTCGGGGCTAAATAATTGAAAGCCCCGAGCGCTCGGGGCTAAATAATGAAAAGCCCCGAGCACTCGGGGCTAAATTATAAAAAGCTCCGAGCGCTCGGGGCTGAATAATAAAAAGCCCCGAGCCCTCGGGGCTAAATAATTAAAAGCCCCGAGTAATCGGGGCTAAATAATAAAAAGCCCCGAGCCCTCGGGGCTAAATTATAAAAAGCCCCGAGCGCTCGGGGCCAAATAATAAAAAGCTCCAAGCGTTCGGGGCTAAATTATAAAAAGACCCGAGCGCTCGGGGCTGAATAATAAGAGGGCCCGCGTGTTCGGGGCTAAATTATGAGAAGCCCCGAGTGCTCGGAGCTAAATAATAAAAAGCCCCGAGCGCTCGGGGCTAAATCATGAAAAGCCCCGAGCACTCGGGGCAAAATAGAAAAAAGCCCCGAGCGCTCGGGGCGAAATAATAAAAAGCCCCGAGAGCTCGGGGCTAAATAGAAAAAAGCCCCGAGCGCTCGGGGCTAAATAATAAAAAGCCCCGAGCTTACGGGGCAGAATTATAAAAAGCCCCGAGCACTCGGGGCTAAATAATGAAAAGCCCCAAGCCCTCGGGGCTAAATTATAAAAAGCCCCGAGCGCTCGGGGCTAAATAATAAAAAGCTCCGAGCCCTCGGGGCTAAATTATAAAAAGCCCCGAGCGCTCGGGGCTAAATAATAAAAAGCCCCGAGCCCTCGGGGCTAAATAATTAAAAGCCCCGAGCGCTCGGGGCTAAATAATAAAAAGCCCCGAGCCCTCGGGGCTAAATTATAAAAAGCCCCGAGCGCTCGGGGCCAAATAATAAAAAGCCCCAAGCGTTCAGGGCTAAATTATAAAAAGACCCGAGCGCTCGGGGCTGAATAATAAGAGGCCCCGCGTGTTCGGAGCTAAATTATGAAAAGCCCCGAGCGCTCGGGGCTGAATAAAAAAAAGCCCCGAGCCCTCGGGATTAAATTATAAAAAGCCCCGAGCGCTCGGAGCTAAGTTATAGAAGCTCCGAGCCTTCGGGGCTGAATTATAAAAAGCCCCGAGCGCTCGGGGCTAAATAAAAAAAAGCCCCGAGCCCTCGGGGTTAAATTATAAAAAGCCCCGAGCGCTCGGAGCTAAGTTATAGAAGCTCCGAGCCCTCGGGGCTAAATAAAAAATAGCCCTGAGGGATCGGGGCTCAATAAAAAATAGCCCCCAGCCCTTGGGGCTGAATAATAAAAAGCCCCGAGCCCTCGGGGCTGAATAAAAAATAGCCCCGAGCCCTCGGGGCTAAATAAAAAAAAAGCCCCGAGCCGTCGGGGCTAAATAAAAAAGCCCCGAGCCCTTGGGGCTAAATAAGAAATAGCCCCGAGCCCTCGAGGCTGAATAAAAAAAGGCCCGAGCCCTCGGGGCTAATTGAGAAATAGCCCCGAGCGCTCGGGGCTAAATAATAAAGAGCCTCGAGCCCTCGGGGCTAAATTATAAAAAGCCTCGAGCGCTCGGGGCTAAATTATAAAAAGCCCCGAACGTTCGGGGCTAAATTATAAAAAGCCCCGAGCGCACAGAGCTAAATAATAAAAAGCCCCGAGTGCTCGGGGCCAACTAATGAAAAGCCCCGAGCGCTCAGGGCTAAATAGAAAAGAGCCCCAAGCGTTCGGGGCTAAATTATAAAAAGACCCGAGCGCTCGGGGCTGAATAATAAGAGGCCCCGCGTGTTCGAAGCTAAATTATGAAAAGCCCCGAGTGCTCGGAGCTAAATAATAAAAAGCCCCGGGCGCTCGGGGCTAAATAAAAAAAAGCCCCGAGCCCTCGGGGTTAAATTATAAAAAGCCCCGAGCGCTCGGGGCTAAATAAAAAAAAAGCCCCGAGCCCTCGGGGTTAAATTATAAAAAGCCCCGAGCGCTCGGAGCTAAGTTATAGAAGCTCCGAGCCCTCGGGGCTAAATTATAAAAAGCCCCGAGCGCTCGGGGCTGAATAATGAAAATCCCCGAGCGTTCGGGGCTAAATTTTTTTGGGAGTGACCATAATGGCCGATAATTTTAATAATAATAATTCAAGAAATGGTCGGATGAAAAACTTGAATATATAATAAGAAGCCCCGAGCCCTCGGGGCTGAATGGAAAGAAGCCCCGAGCGCTCAGGGCTAAATAATAAAAAGCCCCGAGAGCTCGGGGCTAAATAGAAAAAAGCCCCGAGCGCTCGGGGCTAAATAATAAAAAGCCCCGAGCGCTCGGGGCTAAATGATAAAAAGCCCCGATCCCTCGGGGCTAAATTATAAAAAGTACCGAGCGCTCGGGGCTCAATGATGAAAAGCCCCGAGCTTTCGGGGCTAAATTATAAAAAGCCCCGAGCGCTGGGGGCTGAATAATAAAAAGCCCCGAGCGCTCGGGGCCAAATTATAAGAAGCCCCGAGCGCTCCGGGCTAAATAATAAAAAGCCCCGAGCACTCGGGGCTAGATAAAAACAAGCCCCGAGCCCTCGGGGCTAAATCATGAAAAGCCCCGAGCGCTCGGGGCTAAATAGAAAAAAGCCCCGAGCGCTCGGGGCCAAATAATAAAAAGCCCCGAGAGCTCGGGGCTAAATAGAAAAAAGCCCCGAGTGCTCGGGGCTAAATAATAAAAAGCCCCGAGCTTTCGGGGCAGAATTATAAAAAGCCCCGAGCACTCGGGGCTAAATAAAAAAAAGCCCCGAGCCCTCGGGGCTACATTATAAAAAGTATCGAGCGCTCGGGGCTAAATAATAAAAAGCCCCGAGCCCTCGGGGCTAAGTTATAAAAAGCCCCGAGCGCTCGGGGCTAAATAGAAAAAAGCCCCGAGCGTTCGGGGCTGAATGAAAAAAAGCCCCGAGCCCTCGGGGCTAAGTTATAAAAAGCCCCGAGCGCTCGGGGCTAAATAGAAAAAAGCCCCGAGCGTTCGGGGCTGAATGAAAAAAAGCCCCGAGCCCTCGGGGTTAAACTATAAAAAGCCCCGAGCGCTCGGAGCTAAGTTATAGAAGCTCCGAGCCCTCGGGGCTAGATAAAAAATAGCCCTGAGGGATCGGGGCTCAATAAAAAATAGCCCCGAGCCCTTGGGGCTGAATAATAAAAAGCCCCGAGCCCTCGGGGCTGAATAAAAAATAGCCCCGAGCCCTCGGGGCTAAATAAAAAAAAAGCCCCGAGCCGTCGGGGCTAAATAAAAAAGCCCCGAGCCCTTGGGGCTAAATAAGAAATAGCCCCGAGCCCTCGAGGCTGAATAAAAAAAGGCCCGAGCCCTCGGGGCTAATTGAGAAATAGCCCCGAGCGCTCGGGGCTAAATAATAAAGAGCCTCGAGCCCTCGGGGCTAAATTATAAAAAGGCTCGAGCGCTCGGGGCTAAATTATAAAAAGCCCCGAACGTTCGGGGCTAAATTATAAAAAGCCCCGAGCGCACAGAGCTAAATAATAAAAAGCCCCGAGTGCTCGGGGCCAACTAATGAAAAGCCCCGAGCGCTCAGGGCTAAATAGAAAAAAGCCCCGAGCGCTCGGAGCTAAATAATAAAAAGCCCCGAGCCCTCGGGGCCAAATTATAAAAAGGCCCGAGCCCTCGGGGCTAAGTTATAAAAGCCCCGAGAACTCGGGGCTAAATAAAAAAAAGCCCCGAGCGTTCGGGGCTAAATAAAAAAAAGCCCCGAGCCCTCGGGGCTAAATTATAAAAAGTACCGAGTGCTCGGGGCTAAATAATAAAAAGCCCCGAGCGCTCGGGGCTGAATAATAAAAAGCCCCGAGCCCTCGGGGCTAAATTATAAAAAGTACCGAGCGCTCGGGGCTAAATAAAAAAAAGCCCCCAGCCCTCGGGGCTAAGTTATAAAAAGCCCCGAGCGCTCGGGGCTAAATAGAAAAAAGCCCCGAGCGCTCGGGGCCACATAATCAAAAGCCCCGAGAGCTCGGGGCTGAATAGAAAAAAGCCCCGAGCGCTCGGGGCTAAATGATAAAAAGCCCCGAGCCCTCGGGGCTAAATAATTAAAAGCCCCGAGCGCTCGGGGCTAAATAATGAAAAGTTCCGAGCACTCGGGGCTGAATTATAAAAAGCCCCGAGTGCTCGGGGCTAAATAATAAAAAGCCCCGAGCCCTCGGGGCTAAATTATAAAAAGCTCCGAGCGCTCGGGGCTGAATAATAAAAAGCCCCGAGCCCTCGGGGCTAAATAATTAAAAGCCCCGAGCAATCGGGGCTAAATAATAAAAAGCCCCGAGCCCTCGGGGCTAAATTATAAAAAGCCCCGAGCGCTCGGGGCCAAATAATAAAAAGCTCCAAGCGTTCGGGGCTAAATTATAAAAAGACCCGAGCGCTCGGGGCTGAATAATAAGAGGGCCCGCGTGTTCGGGGCTAAATTATGAAAAGCCCCGAGTGCTCGGAGCTAAATAATGAAAAGCCCCGAGCGCTCGGGGCTAAATAAAAAAAAGCCCCGAGCCCTCGGGGTTAAATTATAGAAAGCCCCGAGCGCTCGGAGCTAAGTTATAGAAGCTCCGAGCCCTCGGGGCTAAATTATAAAAAGCCCCGAGCGCTCGGTGCTGAATAATGAAAATCCCCGAGCGTTCGGGGCTAAATTTTTTTGGGAGTGACCATAATGGCCGATAATTTCAATAATAATAATTCAAGAAATGGTCGGATAAAAAACTTGAATATATAATAAAAAGCCCCGAGGTCTCGGGGCTGAATAGAAAGGAGCACCGAGCGCTCAGGGCTGAATAATAAAAAGCCCCGAGCGCTCGGGGCTAAATTATAAAAAGCCCCGAGCCCTCGGGGCTAAATAATAAAAAGCCCCGAGCGCTCGGGGCTAAATCATGAAAAGCCCCGAGCGCTCGGGGCTAAATAGAAAAAAGCCCCGAGCCCTCGGGGCTACATTATAAAAAGTACCGAGCGCTCGGGGCTAAATAAAAAAAAGCCCCCAGCCCTCGGGGCTAAGTTATAAAAAGCCCCGAGCTTTCGGGGCTAAATTATAAAAAGCTCCGAGCGTTCGGGGCTAAATTATACAAAGCCCCGAGCGCTCGGGGCTAAATCATGAAAAGCCCCGAGCGCTCGGGGCTAAATAGAAAAAAGCCCCGAGCCCTCGGGGCTACTTTATAAAAAGTACCGAGCGCTCGGGGCTAAATAATAAAAAGCCCCGAGCCCTCGGGACTAAGTTATAAAAAGCCCCGAGCGCTCGGGGCTAAATAACAAAAAGCCCCGAGCATTCGGGGCTAAATAAAAAAAAGCCCCGAGCCCTCGGGGCTACATTATAAAAAGTACCGAGCGCTCGGGGCTAAATAAAAAAAAGCCCCCAGCCCTCGGGGCTAAGTTATAAAAAGCCCCGAGCTTTCGGGGCTAAATTATAAAAAGCTCCGAGCGTTCGGGGCTAAATTATACAAAGCCCCGAGCGCTCGGGGCTAAATAATAAGAAGCCTCGAGCGCTCAGGGCTAAATAGAAAAAAGCCCCGAGCGCTCGGAGCTAAATAATAAAAAGCCCCGAGCGCTCGGGGCTAAATAATAAAAAGCCCCGAGCCCTCGGGGCCAAATTATAAAAAGGCCCGATTACTCGGGGCTAAATAATAAAAAGCCCCAAGAACTCGGGGCCAGTTAAAAAAAAGCCCCAAGCCCTCGGGGCTAAATCATAAAAAGCCCCGAGGGCTCGGGGCTAAATAATAAAGAGCCCCGAGCCCTCGGGGCTAAATTATAAGAAGCCCCGACTACTCGGGGCTAAATAATAAGAAGCCCCGAGTGTTCGGGGCTAAATTATAAGAAGCCCCGAGCCCTCGGGGCTAAATAATCGAAAGCCCCGAGTGCTCGGGGCTGAATAGAAAAAAGCCCCGAGCGCTCGGGGCCAAATAATGAAAAGCCCCGAGAGCTCGGGGCGGAATAGAAAAAAGCCCCGAGCGCTCGGGGCTAAATAATAAAAAGCCCCGAGCCCTCGGGGCTAAATTATAAAAAGCCCCGAGCGTTCGGGGCTGAATTATAAAAAGCCCCGAGCGCACAGAGCTAAATAATAAAAAGCCCCGAGTGCTCGGGGCCAACTGATGAAAAGCCCCGAGCGCTCAGGGCTAAATAGAAAAAAGCCCCGAGCGCTCGGAGCTAAATAATAAAAAGCCCCGAGCGCTCGGGGCTAAATAATAAAAAGCCCCGAGCCCTCGGGGCCGAATTATAAAAAGGCCCGAGCCCTCGGGGCTAAATTATAAAAGCCCCGAGAACTCGGGGCTAAATAAAAAAAAGCCCCGAGCGTTCGGGGCTAAAGAAAAAAAAGCCCCGAGCCCTCGGGGCTAAATTATAAAAAGTACCGAGTGCTCGGGGCTAAATAATAAAAAGCCCCGAGCGCTCGGGGCTAAATAATAAAAAGCCCCGAGCCCTCGGGGCTAAATTATAAAAAGTACCGAGCGCTCGGGGCTAAATAATAAAAAGCCCCGAGCCCTCGGGGCTAAGTTATAAAAAGCCCCGAGCGCTCGGGGCTAAATAGAAAAAAGCCCCGAGCGCTCGAGGCGAAATAATAAAAAGCCCCGAGAGCTCGGGGCTAAATAGAAAAAAGCCCCGAGCGCTCGGGGCTAGATAATAAAAAGCCCCGAGCTTTCGGGGCAGAATTATAAAAAGCCCCGAGCACTCGGGGCTAAATAAAAAAAAGCCCCGAGCCCTCGGATCTACATTATAAAAAGTACCGAGCGCTCGGGGCTAAATAATAAAAAGCCCCGAGCCCTCGGGGCTAAATTATAAAAAGTACCGAGCGCTCGGGGCTAAATAATAAAAAGCCCCGAGCCCTCGGGGCTAAGTTATAAAAAGCCCCGAGCGCTCGGGGCTAAATAAAAAAAAGCCCCGAGCCCTCGGGGTTAAATTATAAAAAGCCCCGAGCGCTCGGGGCTGAATAAAAAAAAGCCCCGAGCCCTCGGGATTAAATTATGAAAAGCCCCGAGCGCTCGGAGCTATGTTATAGAAGCTCCGAGCCCTCGGGGCTAAATTATAAAAAGCCCCGAGCGCTCGGGGCTAAATAAAAAAAAGCCCCGAGCCCTCGGGGTAAAATTATAAAAAGCCCCGAGCGCTCGGAGCTAAGTTATAGAAGCTCCGAGCCCTCGGGGCTAAATAAAAAATAGCCCTGAGGGATCGGGGCTCAATAAAAAATAGCCCCGAGCCCTTGGGGCTGAATAATAAAAAGCCCCGAGCCCTCGGGGCTGAATAAAAAATAGCCCCGAGCACTCGGGGCTAAATAAAAAAAAAGCCCCGAGCCGTCGGGGCTAAATAAAAAAGCCCCGAGCCCTTGGGGCTAAATAAGAAATAGCCCCGAGCCCTCGAGGCTGAATAAAAAAAGGCCCGAGCCCTCGGGGCTAATTGAGAAATAGCCCCGAGCGCTCGGGGCTAAATAATAAAGAGCCTCGAGCCCTCGGGGCTAAATTATAAAAAGCCCCGAGCCCTCGGGGTTGAATTATAAAAAGCCCCGAGCGCTCGGGGCTGAATAAAAAAAAGCCCCGAGCCCTCGGGGTTAAATTATAAAAAGCCCCGAGCGCTCGGAGCTAAGTTATAGAAGCTCCGAGCCCTCGGGGCTAAATTATAAAAAGCCCCGAGCGCTCGGAGCTAAGTTATAGAAGCTCCGAGCCCTCGGGGCTAAATTATAAAAAGCCCCGAGCGCTCGGGGCTGAATAATGAAAATCCCCGAGCGTTCGGGGCTAAATTTTTTTGGGAGTGACCATAATGGCCGATAATTTTAATAATAATAATTCAAGAAATGGTCGGATGAAAAACTTGAATATATAATAAGAAGCCCCGAGCCCTCGGGGCTGAATGGAAAGAAGCCCCGAGCGCTCAGGGCTAAATAATAAAAAGCCCCGAGAGCTCGGGGCTAAATAGAAAAAAGCCCCGAGCGCTCGGGGCTAAATAATAAAAAGCCCCGAGCTTTCGGGGCAGAATTATAAAAAGCCCCGAGCACTCGGGGCTAAATAAAAAAAAGCCCCGAGCCCTCGGGGCTACATTATAAAAAGTACCGAGCGCTCGGGGCTAAATAATAAAAAGCCCCGAGCCCTCGGGGCTAAGTTATAAAAAGCCCCGAGCGCTCGGGGCTAAATAGAAAAAAGCCCCGAGCGTTCGGGGCTAAATGAAAAAAAGCCCCGAGCTCTCGGGGCTAAATTATAAAAAGTACCGAGTGCTCGGGGCTAAATAATAACGAAGCCCCGAGCGCTCGGGGCTAAATGATGAAAAGTTCCGATCCCTCGGGGCTAAATTATAAAAAGTACCGAGCGCTCGGGGCTCAATGATAAAAAGCCCCGAGCTTTCGGGGCTAAATTATAAAAAGCCCCGAGTGTTCGGGGCTAAATTATAAAAAGCCCCGAGCGCTCGGGGCTGAATAATAAAAAGCCCCGAGCGCTCGGGGCTAAATTATAAAAAACCCCGAGCGCTCGGGGCTAAATAATAAAAAGCCCCGAGCCCTCGGGGCTAAATAATAAAAAGCCCCGAGCGCTCGGGGCCAAATTATAAAAAGCCCCGAGCGCTCGGGGCTGAATAATAAAAAGCCCGGAGCACTCGGGGCTAGATAAAAACAAGCCCCGAGCCTTCGGGGCTAAGTTATAAAAAGCCCCGAGCGCTCGGGGCTAAATAAAAAAAAGCCCCGAGCGTTCGGGGCTAAATAAAAAAAAGCCCCGAGCTATCGGGGCTAAATTATAAAAAGTACCGAGTGCTCGGGGCTAAATAATAAAAAGCCCCGAGCCCTCGGGGCTAAGTTATAAAAAGCCCCGAGCGCTCGGGGCTAAATGAAAAAAAGCCCCGAGCGTTCGGGGTTAAATAAAAAAAAGCCCCGAGCCCTCGGGGCTAAATAATAAAAAGCCCCGAGCGCTCGGGGCCAAATTATAAGAAGCCCCGAGCGCTCGGGGCTAAATAATAAAAAGCCCCGAGCACTCGGGACTAGATAAAAACAAGCCCCGAGCCCTCGGGGCTAAATCATGAAAAGCCCCGAGCGCTCGGGGCTAAATAGAAAAAAGCCCCGAGCGCTCGGGGCCAAATAATAAGAAGCCCCGAGAGCTCGGGGCTAAATAGAAAAAAGCCCCGAGCGCTCGGGGCTAAATAATAAAAGGCCCCGAGCTTTTGGGGCAGAATTATAAAAAGCCCCGAGCACTCGGGGCTAAATAAAAAAAGCTCCGAGCCCTCGGGGCTACATTATAAAAAGTATCGAGCGCTCGGGGTTAAATGATAAAAAGCCCCGAGCCCTCGGGGCTAAGTTATAAAAAGCCCCGAGCGTTCGGGGCTAAATAGAAAAAAGCCCAAAGCGTTCGGGGCTGAATAAAAAAAAGCCCCGAGCCCTCGGGGCTAAATAATAAAAAGCCCCGAGCGCTCGGGGCCAAATTATAAGAAGCCCCGAGCGCTCGGGGCTAAATAATAAAAAGCCCCGAGCACTCGGGGCTAGATAAAAACAAGCCCCGAGCCCTCGGGGCTAAATCATGAAAAGCTCCGAGCGCTCGGGGCTAAATAGAAAAAAGCCCCGAGCGTTCGGGGCCAAATAATAAAAAGCCCCGAGAGCTCGGGGCTAAATAGAAAAAAGCCCCGAGCGCTCGGGGCTAAATAATAAAAAGCCCCGAGCTTTCGGGGCAGAATTATAAAAAGCCCCGAGCACTCGGGGCTAAATAAAAAAAGCTCCGAGCCCTCGGGGCTACATTATAAATAGTATCGAGCGCTCGGGGCTAAATAATAAAAAGCCCCGAGCCCTCGGGGCTAAATTATAAAAAGCCCCGAGTTCTCGGGGCTAAATAATAAAAAGCCCCGAGCCCTCGAGGCTAAATAATAAAGAGCCCCGAGCGCTCGGGGCCAAATTATAAAAAGCCCCGAGCGCTCGGGGCTAAATAATAAAAAAACCGGAGCTCTCGGGGCTAGATAAAAACAAGCCCTGAGCCCTCGGGGCTAAGTTATAAAAAGCCCCGAGCGCTCGGGGCTAAATAAAAAAAGCCCCGAGCGTTCGGGGCTAAATAAAAAAAAGCCCCGAGCCCTCGGGGCTAAATTATAAAAAGTACCGAGTGCTCGGGGCTAAATAATAAAAAGCCCCGAGCCCTCGGGGCTAAGTTATAAAAAGCCCCGAGCGCTCGGGGCTAAATAAAAAAAAGCCCCGAGCGTTCGGGGCTAAATAAAAAAAAGCCCCGAGCCCTCGGGGCTAAATTATAAAAAGTACCGAGTGCTCGGGGCTAAATAATATAAAGCCCCGAGCGCTCGGGGCTAAATAATAAAAAGCCCCGAGCCCTCGGGGCTGAATTATAAAAAGTACCGAGCGCTCGGGGCTAAATAATAAAAATCCCCGAGCCCTCGGGGCTAAATCATAAAAAGCCCCGAGCGCTCGGGGCTAAATAGAAAAAAGGCCCGAGCGCTCGGGGCCAAATGATAAAAAGCCTCGAGAGCTCGGGGCTAAATAGAAAAAAGTCCCGAGCGCTCGGGGCTAAATAATAGAAAGCCCCGAGCCCTCGGGGCAGAATTATAAAAAGCCCCGAGCGCTCGGGGCTAAATAAAAAAAAGCCCCGAGCCCTCGGGGCTAAATTATAAAAAGCCCCGAGCGCTCGGGGCTGAATAATAAAAAGCCCCGAGCCCTCGGGGCTAAATAATTAAAAGCCCCGAGCGCTCGGGGCTAAATAATAAAAAGCCCCGAGCCCTCGGGGCTAAATTATAAAAAGCCCCGAGCGCTCGGGGCTAAATAATAAGAGGCCCCGAGTGTTCGGGGCTAAATTATGAAAAGCCCCGAGCGCTCGGAGCTTTTTTCTATTTAGCCCCGAGCTCTCGGGGCTTTTTTCTATTTGGCCCCGAGAGCTCGGGGCTTTTTATTATTTAGCCCCGAGGGCTCGGGGCTTTTTATTATTGAGCTCCAAGCGCTCGAGGCTTTTTAAAATTTAGCCCCGAACGCTCGGGGCTTGTCATCATTCAGCCCCGAGTGCTCGGGGCTGAATAGGAAAAAGCCCTGAGTGCTCGGGGCTGAATAATGAAAATCCCCGAGCGTTCGGGGCTACATTATAAAAAGCCCCAAGTGCTCGGGGCTAAATAATAAAAAGCCCTAAGCGTTCGGGGCTAAATTATAAAAAGCCCCGATCACTCGGGGCTAAATAATAAGAAGCCCCGAGCGTTCGGGGCTAAATTATGGAAAGCCCTGAGCGCTCGGAGCTAAATAATAAAAAGCCCCGAGCCCTCGGGGCTATATAATAAAAAGCCCTGAGCTCTCGGGGCTAAATAGAAAAAAGTCCCGAGCGCTCGGGGCCAAATAATAAACAGCCCCGAGAGCTCGGGGCTGACTAGAAAAAAGCTCCGAGCGCTCAGGGCTAAATAATAAAAAGCCTTGAGCCCTCGGGGCTAAATTATAATAAGTACCGAGTGCTCGGGGCTAAATAAAAAAAAGCCCCGAGCCCTCGGGGCTACATTATAAAAAGTACCGAGCGCTCGGGGCTAAATAATAGAAAGCCCCGAGCCCTCGGGACTAAGTTATAAAAAGCCCCGAGCGCTCGGGGCTAAATAACAAAAAGCCCCGAGAATTCGGGGCTAAATAAAAAAAAGCCCCGAGCCCTCGGGGCTAAATTATAAAAAGTACCGAGTGCTCGGGGCTAAATAATAAAAAGCCCCGAGCACTCGGGGCTAAATAATAAAAAGCCCCGATCCCTCGGGGCTAAATTATAAAAAGTACCGAGCGCTCGGGGCTCAATGATAAAAAGCCCCGAGCTTTCGGGGCTAAATTATAAAAAGCTCCGAGCGTTCGGGGCTAAATTATACAAAGCCCCGAGCGCTCGGGGCTACATAATAAGAAGCCTCGAGCGCTCAGGGCTAAATAGAAAAGAGCCCCGAGCCCTCGTGGCTAAATAATAAAAAGCCCCGAGCACTCGGGGCTAGATAAAAACAAGCCCCGAGCCCTCGGGGCTGAATCATGAAAAGCCCCGAGCGCTCGGGGCTAAATAGAAAAAAGCCCCGAGCGCTCGGGGCCAAATAATAAAAAGCCCCGAGAGCTCGGGGCTAAATAGAAAAAAGCCCCGAGCGCTCGTGGCTAAATAATAAAAAGCCCCGAGCTTTCGGGGCAGAATTATAAAAAGCCCCGAGCCCTCGGGGCTACATTATAAAAAGTATCGAGCGCTCGGGGCTAAATAATAAAAAGCCCCGAGCCCTCGGGGCTAAGTTATAAAAAGCCCTGAGCGCTCGGGGCTAAATAGAAAAAAGCCCCGAGCGTTCGGGGCTGAATAAAAAAAAGCCCCGAGCCCTCGGGGTTAAATTATAAAAAGCCCCGAGCGCTCGGAGCTAAGTTATAGAAGCTCCGAGCCCTCGGGGCTAAATAAAAAATAGCCCTGAGGGATCGGGGCTCAATAAAAAATAGCCCCGAGCCCTTGGGGCTGAATAATGAAAAGCCCCGAGCCCTCGGGGCTGAATAAAAAATAGCCCCGAGCCCTCGGGGCTAAATTAAAAAAAAGCCCCGAGCCGTCGGGGTTAAATGAAAAAGCCCCGAGCCCTTGCGGCTAAATAAGAAATAGCCCCGAGCCCTCGAGGCTGAATAAAAAAAGGCCCGAGCCCTCGGGGCTAATTGAGAAATAGCCCCGAGCGCTCGGGGCTAAATAATAAAGAGCCTCGAGCCCTCGGGGCTAAATTATAAAAAGCCTCGAGCGCTCGGGGCTAAATTATAAAAAGCCCCGAACATTCGGGGCTAAATTATAAAAAGCCCCGAGCGCACAGAGCTAAATAATAAAAAGCCCCGAGTGCTCGGGGCCAACTAATGAAAAGCCCCGAGCGCTCAGGACTAAATAGAAAAAAGCCCCGAGCGCTCGGAGCTAAATAATAAAAAGCCCCGAGCGCTCGGGGCTAAATAATAAAAAGCACCGAGCCCTCGGGGCCAAATTATAAAAAGACCCGAGCCCTCGGGGCTAAGTTATAAATGCCCCGAGAACTCGGGGCTAAATAAAAAAAAGCCCCGAGCGTTCGGGGCTAAATAAAAAAAAGCCCCGAGCCCTCGGGGCTAAATTATAAAAAGTACCGAGTGCTCGGGGCTAAATAATAAAAAGCCCTGAGCGCTCGGGGCTAAATAATAAAAAGCCCCGAGCCCTCGGGGCTAAATTATAAAAAGTACCGAGCGCTCGGAGCTAAGTTATAGAAGCTCCGAGCCCTCGGGGCTAAATAAAAAATAGCCCTGAGGGATCGGGGCTCAATAAAAAATAGCCCCGAGCCCTTGGGGCTGAATAATAAAAAGCCCCGAGCCCTCGGGGCTGAATAAAAAATAGCCCCGAGCCCTCGGGGCTAAATGAAAAAAAAGCCCCGAGCCGTCGGGGTTAAATTATAAAAAGCCCCGAGCGCTCGGGGCTGAATAAAAAAAAGCCCCGAGCCCTCGGGGTTAAATTATAAAAAGCCCCGAGCGCTCGGAGCTAAGTTATAGAAGCTCCGAGCCCTCAGGGCTAAATTATAAAAAGCCCCGAGCGCTCGGGGCTAAATAAAAAAAAGCCCCGAGCCCTCGGGGTTAAATTATAAAAAGCCCCGAGCGCTCGGAGCTAAGTTATAGAAGCTCCGAGCCCTCGGGGCTAAATTATAAAAAGCCCCGAGCGCTCGGGGCTGAATAATGAAAATCCCCGAGCGTTCGGGGCTAAATTTTTTTGGGAGTGACCATAATGGCTGATAATTTCAATAATAATAATTCAAGAAATGGTCGGATAAAAAACTTGAATATATAATAAGAAGCCCCGAGCCCTCGGGGCTGAATGGAAAGAAGCCCCGAGCGCTCAGGGCTAAATAATAAAAAGCCCCGAGAGCTCGGGGCTAAATAGAAAAATGCCCCGAGCGCTCGGGGCTAAATAATAAAAAGCCCCGAGCTTTCGGGGCAGAATTATAAAAAGCCCCGAGCACTCGAGGCTAAATAAAAAAAAGCCCCGAGCCCTCGGGGCTACATTATAAAAAGTACCGAGCCCTCGGGGCTAAATAATAAAAAGCCCCGAGTGTTCGGGGCTAAATTATAAAAAGCCCCGAGCGCTCGGGGCTGAATAGAAAAAAGCCCCGAGCCCTCGGGGCTAAATAATAAAGAGCCCCGAGCGCTCGGGGCTAAATGAAAAAAAGCCCCGAGCGTTCGGGGCTAAATAAAAAAAAGCCCCGAGCCCTCGGGGCTAAATTATACAAAGTACCGAGTGCTCGGGGCTAAATAATATAAAGCCCCGAGCGCTCGAGGCTAAATAATAAAAAGCCCCGAGCCCTCGGAGCTGAATTATAAAAAGTACCGAGCGCTCGGGGCTAAATAATAAAAAGCCCCGAGCACTCGGGGCTAGATAAAATCAAGCCCCGAGCCCTCGGGGCTAAATCATGAAAAGCCCCGAGTGCTCGGGGCTAAATAGAAAAAAGCCCCGAGCGCTCGGGGCCAAATAATAAAAAGCCCCGAGAGCTCGGGGCTAAATAGAAAAAAGCCCCGAGCGCTCGGGGCTAAATAATAAAAAGCCCCGAGCTTTCGGGGCAGAATTATAAAAAGCCCCGAGCACTCGGGGCTAAATAAAAAAAAGCCCCGAGCCCTCGGGGCTAAATTATAAAAAGTACCGACTGCTCGGGGCTAAATAATGAAAAGCCCCGAGCCCTCGGGGCTAAATAATAAAAAGCCCCGAGTCCTCGGGGCTAAATTATAAAAAGTACCGACTGCTCGGGGCTAAATAATGAAAAGCCCCGAGCCCTCGGGGCTGAATTATAAAAAGTACCGACTGCTCGGGGCTAAATAATGAAAAGCCCCGAGTGCTCGGGGCTAAATAATAAAAAGCCCCGAGCGCTCGGGGCTAAATAATAAAAAGCCCCGAGTCCTCGGGGCTAAATTATAAAAAGTACCGACTGCTCGGGGCTAAATAATGAAAAGCCCCGAGCCCTCGGGGCTAAGTTATAAAAAGCCCCGAGCGCTCGGGGCTAAATAGAAAAAAGCCCCGAGCGCTCGGGGCCACATAATCAAAAGCCCCGAGCGCTCGGGGCTGAATAGAAAAAAGCCCCGAGCGCTCGGGGCTAAATGATAGAAAGCCCCGAGCCCTCGGGGCTAAATAATTAAAAGCCCCGAGCGCTCGGGGCTAAATAATGAAAAGCCCCAAGCCCTCGGGGCTAAATTATAAAAAGCCCCGAGCGCTCGGGGCTAAATAATAAAAAGCCCCGAGCCCTCGGGGCTAAATAATAAAAAGCCCCGATCCCTCGGGGCTAAATTATAAAAAGTACCGAGCGCTCGGGGCTCAATGATAAAAAGCCCCGAGCTTTCGGGGCTAAATTATAAAAAGCTCCGAGCGTTCGGGGCTAAATTATACAAAGCCCCGAGCGCTCGGGGCTACATAATAAGAAGCCTCGAGCGCTCAGGGCTAAATAGAAAAGAGCCCCGAGCCCTCGTGGCTAAATAATAAAAAGCCCCGAGCACTCGGGGCTAGATAAAAACAAGCCCCGAGCCCTCGGGGCTGAATCATGAAAAGCCCCGAGCGCTCGGGGCTAAATAGAAAAAAGCCCCGAGCGCTCGGGGCCAAATAATAAAAAGCCCCGAGAGCTCGGGGCTAAATAGAAAAAAGCCCCGAGCGCTCGTGGCTAAATAATAAAAAGCCCCGAGCTTTCGGGGCAGAATTATAAAAAGCCCCGAGCCCTCGGGGCTACATTATAAAAAGTATCGAGCGCTCGGGGCTAAATAATAAAAAGCCCCGAGCCCTCGGGGCTAAGTTATAAAAAGCCCTGAGCGCTCGGGGCTAAATAGAAAAAAGCCCCGAGCGTTCGGGGCTGAATAAAAAAAAGCCCCGAGCCCTCGGGGTTAAATTATAAAAAGCCCCGAGCGCTCGGAGCTAAGTTATAGAAGCTCCGAGCCCTCGGGGCTAAATAAAAAATAGCCCTGAGGGATCGGGGCTCAATAAAAAATAGCCCCGAGCCCTTGGGGCTGAATAATGAAAAGCCCCGAGCCCTCGGGGCTGAATAAAAAATAGCCCCGAGCCCTCGGGGCTAAATTAAAAAAAAGCCCCGAGCCGTCGGGGTTAAATGAAAAAGCCCCGAGCCCTTGCGGCTAAATAAGAAATAGCCCCGAGCCCTCGAGGCTGAATAAAAAAAGGCCCGAGCCCTCGGGGCTAATTGAGAAATAGCCCCGAGCGCTCGGGGCTAAATAATAAAGAGCCTCGAGCCCTCGGGGCTAAATTATAAAAAGCCTCGAGCGCTCGGGGCTAAATTATAAAAAGCCCCGAACATTCGGGGCTAAATTATAAAAAGCCCCGAGCGCACAGAGCTAAATAATAAAAAGCCCCGAGTGCTCGGGGCCAACTAATGAAAAGCCCCGAGCGCTCAGGGCTAAATAGAAAAAAGCCCCGAGCGCTCGGAGCTAAATAATAAAAAGCCCCGAGCGCTCGGGGCTAAATAATAAAAAGCACCGAGCCCTCGGGGCCAAATTATAAAAAGACCCGAGCCCTCGGGGCTAAGTTATAAAAGCCCCGAGAACTCGGGGCTAAATAAAAAAAAGCCCCGAGCGTTCGGGGCTAAATAAAAAAAAGCCCCGAGCCCTCGGGGCTAAATTATAAAAAGTACCGAGTGCTCGGGGCTAAATAATAAAAAGCCCTGAGCGCTCGGGGCTAAATAATAAAAAGCCCCGAGCCCTCGGGGCTAAATTATAAAAAGTACCGAGCGCTCGGAGCTAAGTTATAGAAGCTCCGAGCCCTCGGGGCTAAATAAAAAATAGCCCTGAGGGATCGGGGCTCAATAAAAAATAGCCCCGAGCCCTTGGGGCTGAATAATAAAAAGCCCCGAGCCCTCGGGGCTGAATAAAAAATAGCCCCGAGCCCTCGGGGCTAAATGAAAAAAAAGCCCCGAGCCGTCGGGGTTAAATTATAAAAAGCCCCGAGCGCTCGGGGCTGAATAAAAAAAAGCCCCGAGCCCTCGGGGTTAAATTATAAAAAGCCCCGAGCGCTCGGAGCTAAGTTATAGAAGCTCCGAGCCCTCAGGGCTAAATTATAAAAAGCCCCGAGCGCTCGGGGCTAAATAAAAAAAAGCCCCGAGCCCTCGGGGTTAAATTATAAAAAGCCCCGAGCGCTCGGAGCTAAGTTATAGAAGCTCCGAGCCCTCGGGGCTAAATTATAAAAAGCCCCGAGCGCTCGGGGCTGAATAATGAAAATCCCCGAGCGTTCGGGGCTAAATTTTTTTGGGAGTGACCATAATGGCCGATAATTTCAATAATAATAATTCAAGAAATGGTCGGATAAAAAACTTGAATATATAATAAGAAGCCCCGAGCCCTCGGGGCTGAATGGAAAGAAGCCCCGAGCGCTCAGGGCTAAATAATAAAAAGCCCCGAGAGCTCGGGGCTAAATAGAAAAATGCCCCGAGCGCTCGGGGCTAAATAATAAAAAGCCCCGAGCTTTCGGGGCAGAATTATAAAAAGCCCCGAGCACTCGAGGCTAAATAAAAAAAAGCCCCGAGCCCTCGGGGCTACATTATAAAAAGTACCGAGCCCTCGGGGCTAAATAATAAAAAGCCCCGAGTGTTCGGGGCTAAATTATAAAAAGCCCCGAGCGCTCGGGGCTGAATAGAAAAAAGCCCCGAGCCCTCGGGGCTAAATAATAAAGAGCCCCGAGCGCTCGGGGCTAAATGAAAAAAAGCCCCGAGCGTTCGGGGCTAAATAAAAAAAAGCCCCGAGCCCTCGGGGCTAAATTATACAAAGTACCGAGTGCTCGGGGCTAAATAATATAAAGCCCCGAGCGCTCGAGGCTAAATAATAAAAAGCCCCGAGCCCTCGGAGCTGAATTATAAAAAGTACCGAGCGCTCGGGGCTAAATAATAAAAAGCCCCGAGCACTCGGGGCTAGATAAAATCAAGCCCCGAGCCCTCGGGGCTAAATCATGAAAAGCCCCGAGTGCTCGGGGCTAAATAGAAAAAAGCCCCGAGCGCTCGGGGCCAAATAATAAAAAGCCCCGAGAGCTCGGGGCTAAATAGAAAAAAGCCCCGAGCGCTCGGGGCTAAATAATAAAAAGCCCCGAGCTTTCGGGGCAGAATTATAAAAAGCCCCGAGCACTCGGGGCTAAATAAAAAAAAGCCCCGAGCCCTCGGGGCTAAATTATAAAAAGTACCGACTGCTCGGGGCTAAATAATGAAAAGCCCCGAGCCCTCGGGGCTAAATAATAAAAAGCCCCGAGTCCTCGGGGCTAAATTATAAAAAGTACCGACTGCTCGGGGCTAAATAATGAAAAGCCCCGAGCCCTCGGGGCTGAATTATAAAAAGTACCGACTGCTCGGGGCTAAATAATGAAAAGCCCCGAGTGCTCGGGGCTAAATAATAAAAAGCCCCGAGCGCTCGGGGCTAAATAATAAAAAGCCCCGAGTCCTCGGGGCTAAATTATAAAAAGTACCGACTGCTCGGGGCTAAATAATGAAAAGCCCCGAGCCCTCGGGGCTAAGTTATAAAAAGCCCCGAGCGCTCGGGGCTAAATAGAAAAAAGCCCCGAGCGCTCGGGGCCACATAATCAAAAGCCCCGAGCGCTCGGGGCTGAATAGAAAAAAGCCCCGAGCGCTCGGGGCTAAATGATAGAAAGCCCCGAGCCCTCGGGGCTAAATAATTAAAAGCCCCGAGCGCTCGGGGCTAAATAATGAAAAGCCCCAAGCCCTCGGGGCTAAATTATAAAAAGCCCCGAGCGCTCGGGGCTAAATAATAAAAAGCCCCGAGCCCTCGGGGCTAAATAATTAAAAGCCCCGAGCGCTCGGGGCTAAATAATAAAAAGCCCCGAGCCCTCGGGGCTAAATTATAAAAAGCCCCGAGCACTCGGGGCCAAATAATAAAAAGCCCCAAGCGTTCGGGGCTAAATTATAAAAAGACCCGAGCAATCGGGGCCGAATAATAAGAGGCCCCGCGTGTTCGGAGCTAAATTATGAAAAGCCCCGAGTGCTCGGAGCTAAATAATAAAAAGCCCCGAGCGCTCGGGGTTAAATAAAAAAAAGCCCCGAGCCCTCGGGGTTAAATTATAAAAAGCCCCGAGCCCTCGGGGTTAAATTATAAAAAGCCCCGAGCGCTCGGAGCTAAGTTATAGAAGCTCCGAGCCCTCGGGGCTAAATTATAAAAAGCCCCGAGCGCTCGGGGCTAAATAAAAAAAAGCCCCGAGCCCTCGGGGTTAAATTATAAAAAGCCCCGAGCGCTCGGAGCTAAGTTATAGAAGCTCCGAGCCCTCGGGGCTAAATTATAAAAAGCCCCGAGCGCTTGGGGCTGAATAATGAAAATCCCCGAGCGTTCGGGGCTAAATTTTTTTGGGAGTGACCATAATGGCCGATAATTTTAATAATAATAATTCAAGAAATGGTCGGATAAAAAACTTGAATATATAATAAGAAGCCCCGAGCCCTCGGGGCTGAATGGAAAGAAGCCCCGAGCGCTCAGGGCTAAATAATAAAAAGCCCCAAGCTTTCGGGGCAGAATTATAAAAAGCCCCGAGCACTCGGGGCTAGATAAAAAAAAGCCCCGAGCCCTCGGGGCTACATTATAAAAAGTACCGAGCGCTCGGGGCTAAATAATAAAAAGCCCCGAGCCCTCGGGACTGAGTTATGAAAAGCCCCGAGCGCTCGGGGCTAAATAACAAAAAGCCCCGAGCATTCGGGGCTAAATAAAAAAAAGCCCCGAGCCCTCGGGGCTGAATTATAAAAAGTACCGAGTGCTCGGGGCTAAATAATAAAAAGCCCCGAGCACTCGGGGCTAAATAATAAAAAGCCCCGATCCTTCGGGGCTAAATTATAAAAAGTACCGAGCGCTCGGGGCTCAATGATAAAAAGCCCCGAGCTTTCGGGGCTAAATTATAAAAAGCTCCGAGCGTTCGGGGCTAAATTATACAAAGCCCCGAGCGCTCGGGGCTAAATAATAAGAAGCCTCGAGCGCTCAGGGCTAAATAGAAAGAAGCCCCGAGCGCTCGGAGCTAAATTATATAAAGCCCCAAGCGCTCGGGGCTGAATAATACAAAGCCCCAAGCGTTGGGGCTGAATAGAAAAAAGCCCCGAGCGCTCGGGGCCAAATAATAAAAAGCCCCGAGAGCTCGGGGCTAAATAGAAAAAAGCCCCGAGCACTCGGGGTTGAATAATAAAAAGCCCCGGGCCCTCGGGGCTAAATTATGAAAAGCTCCGAGCGCTCTGGGCTACATGATAAAAAGCCCCGAGCACTCGGGGCTAAGTTATAAAAAGCCCCGAGTGCTCGGGGCTAGATAAAAAAAAGCTTCGAGCGTTCGGGGCTGAATAATTAAAAGCCCCGAGCCCTCGGGGCTAAATAATGAAAAGCCCCGAGCGCTCGGGGCCAAATTATAAAAAGCCCCGAGCGCTCGGGGCTAAATAATAAAAAGCCCCGAGCACTCGGGGCTAGATAAAAACAAGCCTTGAGCCCTCGGGGCTAAATCATGGAAAGCCCCGAGCGCTCGGGGCCAAATAATAAAAAGCCCCGAGAGCTCGGGGCTAAATAGAAAAAAGCCCCGAGCGCTCGGGGCTAAATAATAAAAAGCCCCGAGCCCTCGGGGCTAAATTATAAAAAGCCCCGAGCGCTCGGGGCTAAATAATAAAAAGCCCCGAGACCTCGGGGCTAAATAATTAAAAGCCCCGAGCACTCGGGGCTAAATAATAAAAAGCCCCGAACCCTCGGGGCTAAATTATAAAAAGCCCCGAGCGCTCGGGGCCAAATAATAAAAAGCCCCAAGCGTTCGGGGCTAAATTATAAAAAGACCCGAGCGCTCGGGGCCGAATAATAAGAGGCCCCGCGTGTTCGGAGCTAAATTATGAAAAGCCCCGAGTGCTCGGAGCTAAATAATGAAAAGCCCCGAGCGCTCGGGGCTAAATAAAAAAAAGCCCCGAGCCCTCGGGGTTAAATTATAAAAAGCCCCGAGCGCTCGGGGCTGAATAAAAAAAAGCCCCGAGCCCTCGCGGTTAAATTATAAAAAGCCCCGAGCGCTCGG
The DNA here is from genome assembly GCA_963942555.1 of Aleiodes leptofemur. NCBI lineage: Eukaryota > Metazoa > Arthropoda > Insecta > Hymenoptera > Braconidae > Aleiodes > Aleiodes leptofemur. Next base: position 15,115,928 of record OZ012609.1, read on the forward strand.
AGCTAAGTTATAGAAGCTCCGAGCCCTCGGGGCTAAATTATAAAAAGCTCCGAGCCCTCGGGGCTAAGTTATAAAAAGCCCCGAGCGCTCGGGGCTAAATAGAAAAAAGCTTCGAGCGTTCGGGGCTGAATAATTAAAAGCCCCGAGCCCTCGGGGCTAAATAATGAAAAGCCCCGAGCGCTCGGAGCCAAATTATAAAAAGCCCCGAGCGCTCGGGGCTAGATAAAAACAAGCCTTGAGCCCTCGGGGCTAAATCATGAAAAGCCCCGAGCGCTCGGGGCCAAATAATAAAAAGCCCCGAGAGCTCGGGGCTAAATAGAAAAAAGCCCCGAGCGCTCGGAGCTAAATAATAAAAAGCCCCGAGCGCTCGGTACTTTTTATAATGTAGCCCCGAGCGCTCGGGGCTAAATAAAAAAAAGCCCCGAGCCCTCGGGGCTACATTATAAAAAGTACCGAGCGCTCGGGGCTAAGTTATAAAAAGCCCCGAGCGCTCGAGGCTGAATAAAAAAAAGCCCCGAGCGTTCGGGGCTGAATAAAAAAAAGCCCCGAGCCCTCGGGGCTGAATTATAAAAAGTACCGAGTGCTCGGGGCTAAATAATAAAAAGCCCCGAGCGCTCGGGGCTAAATAATAAAAAGCCCCGAGTCCTCGGGGCTGAATTATAAAAAGTACCGAGTGCTCGGGGCTAAATAATAAAAAGCCCCGAGCGCTCGGGGCTAAATAATAAAAAGCCCCGAGCCCTCGGGGCTAAATTATAAAAAGCCCCGAGCGCTCGGGGCTAAATAATAAAAAGCCCCGAGCCCTCGGGGCTAAATAATTAAAAGCCCCGAGAGCTCGGGGCTAAATAATAAAAAGCCCCGAGCCCTCGGGGCTAAATTATAAAAAGCCCCGAACGCTCGGGGCCAAATAATAAAAAGCCCCAAGCGCTCGGGGCTAAATTATAAAAAGACCCGAGCGCTCGGGGCCGAATAATAAGAGGCCCCGCGTGTTCGGAGCTAAATTATGAAAAGCCCCGAGTGCTCGGAGCTAAATAATAAAAAGCCCCGAGCGCTCGGGGCTAAATAAAAAAAAGCCCCGAGCCCTCGGGGTTAAATTATAAAAAGCCCCCAGCCCTCGGGGTTAAATTATAAAAAGCCCCGAGCGCTCGGAGCTAAGTTATAGAAGCTCCGAGCCCTCGGGGCTAAATTATAAAAAGCCCCGAGCGCTCGGGGCTAAATAAAAAAAAGCCCCGAGCGCTCGGAGCTAAGTTATAGAAGCTCCGAGCCCTCGGGGCTAAATTATAAAAAGCCCCGAGCGCTCGGGGCTAAATAAAAAAAAGCCCCGAGCCCTCGGGGTTAAATTATAAAAAGCCCCGAGTGCTCGGAGCTAAGTTATAGAAGCTCCGAGCCCTCGGGGCTAAATTATAAAAAGCCCTGAGCGCTCGGGGCTGAATAATGAAAATCCCCGAGCGTTCGGGGCTAAATTTTTTTGGGAGTGACCATAATGGCCGATAATTTTAATAATAATAATTCAAGAAATGGTCGGATAAAAAACTTGAATATATAATAAGAAGCCCCGAGCCCTCGGGGCTGAATGGAAAGAAGCCCCGAGCGCTCAGGGCTAAATAATAAAAAGCCCCGAGAGCTCGGGGCTGAATAGAAAAAAGCCCCGAGCGCTCGGGGCTAAATAATAAAAAGCCCCGAGCTTTCGGGGCAGAATTATAAAAAGCCCCGAGCACTCGGGGCTAAATAAAAAAAAGCCCCGAGCCCTCGGGGCTACATTATAAAAAGTACCGAGCGCTCGGGGCTAAATAATAAAAAGCCCCGAGCCCTCGGGGCTAAGTTATAAAAAGCCCCGAGCGCTCGGGGCTAAATAGAAAAAAGCACCGAGCGTTCGGGGCTAAATAAAAAAAAGCCCCGAGCCCTCGGGGCTAAATTATAAAAAGTACCGAGTGCTCGGGGCTAAATAATAACAAAGCCCCGAGCGCTCGGGGCTAAATGATGAAAAGTCCCGATCCCTCGGGGCTAAATTATAAAAAGTACCGAGCGCTCGGGGCTCATTGATAAAAAGCCCCGAGCTTTCGGGGCTAAATTATAAAAAGCCCCGAGTGTTCGGGGCTAAATTATAAAAAGCCCCGAGCGCTCGGGGCTGAATAATAAAAAGCCCCGAGCGCTCGGGGCTAAATTATAAAAAGCCCCGAGCGCTCGGGGCTAGATAAAAACAAGCCCTGAGCCCTCGGGGCTAAGTTATAAAAAGCCCCGAGCGCTCGGGGCTAAATAAAAAAAAGCCCCGAGCGTTCGGGGCTAAATAAAAAAAAGCCCCGAGCCCTCGTTGCTAAATTATAAAAAGTACCGAGTGCTCGGGGCTAAATAATAAAAAGCCCCGAGCCCTCGGGGCTAAATAATAAAAAGCCCCAAGCGTTCGGGGCTAAATTTTTTTCGGAGTGACCGAAATGGCCGATAATTTTAATAATAATAATTCAAGAAATGGTCGGATAAAAAACTTGAATAAATAATAAAAAGCCCCGAGCGCTCGGGGCTAAATTATAAAAAGTCCCAAGCTTTCGGGGCTAAATTGTAAAAAGCCCCGAGCGTTCGGGGCTAAATTATAAAAAGCCCCGAGCCCTCGGGGCTAAATTATAAAAAGTACCGAGTGCTCGGGGCTAAATAATAAAAAGCCCCGAGCCCTCGGGGCTAAGTTATCAAAAGCCCCGAGCGCTCGGGGCTAAATAATAAAAAGCCCCGAGCCCTCGGGGCTAAATAATAAAAAAACTGGAGCACTCGGGGCTAGATAAAAACAAGCCCTGAGCCCTCGGGGCTAAGTTATAAAAAGCCCCGAGCGCTCGGGGCTAAATAAAAAAAAACCCCGAGCGTTCGGGGCTAAATAAAAAAAAGGTCCGAGCCCTCGGGGCTAAATTATAAAAAGTACCGAGTGCTCGGGGCTAAATAATAAAAAGCCCCGAGCCCTCGGGGCTAAGTTATTAAAAGCCCCGAGCGCTCGGGGCTAAATAAAAAAAAGCCCCGAGCGTTCGGGGCTAAATAAAAAAAAGCCCCGAGCCCTTGGGGCTAAATTATAAAAAGTACCGAGTGCTCGGGGCTAAATAATATAAAGCCCCAAGCGCTCTGGGCTGAATAATAAAAAGCCCCGAGCCCTCGGGGCTGAATTATAAAAAGTACCGAGCACTCGGGGCTAAATAATAAAAAGCCCCGAGCCCTCAGGGCTAAGTTATAAAAAGCCCCGAGCGCTCGGGGCTAAATAGAAAAAAGGCCCGAGCGCTCGGGGCCAAATGATAAAAAACCTCGAGAGCTCGGGGCTCAATAGAAAAAAGCCCCGAGCGCTCGGGACTAAATAATAGAAAGCCCCGAGCCCTCGGGGCAGAATTATAAAAAGCCCCGAGCGCTCGGGGCTGAATAAAAAAAAGCCCCGAGCCCTCGGGGCTAAATTATAAAAAGCCCCGAGCGCTCGGGGCTGAATAGGAAAAAGCCCTGAGCGCTCGGGGCTAAATTATGAAAAGCCCTGAGCGCTCGGAGCTAAATAATAAAAAGCCCCGAGCCCTCGGGGCTATATAATAAAAAGCCCTGAGCTCTCGGGGCTAAATAGAAAAAAGTCCCGAGCGCTCGCTGCCAAATAATAAAAGCCCCGAGAGCTCGGGGCTGACTAGAAAAAAGCTCCGAGTGCTCAGGGCTAAATAATAAAAAGCCCCGAGCCCTCGGGGCTAAATTATAAAAAGTACCGAGTGCTCAAGACTAAATAAAAAAAAGCCCCGAGCCCTCGGGGCTACATTATAAAAAGTACCGAGCGCTCGGGGCTAAATAATAAAAAGCCCTGAGCCCTCGGGACTGAGTTATGAACAGCCCCGAGCGCTCGGGGCTAAATAACAAAAAGCCCCGAGCATTCGGGGCTAAATAAAAAAAAGCCCCGAGTCCTCGGGGCTGAATTACAAAAAGTACCGAGTGCTCGGGGCTAAATAATAAAAAGCCCCGAGCACTCGGGGCTAAATAATAAAAAGCCCCGATCCCTCGGGGCTAAATTATAAAAAGTACCGAGCGCTCGGGGCTCAATGATAAAAAGCCCCGAGCTTTCGGGGCTAAATTATAATAAGCTCCGAGCGTTCGGGGCTAAATTATACAAAGCCCCGAGCGCTCGGGGCTAAATAATAAGAAGCCTCGAGCGCTCAGGGCTAAATAGAAAAAAGCCCCGAGCGCTCGGAGCTAAATTATATAAAGCCCCAAGCGCTCGGGGCTAAATAATACAAAGCCCCAAGCGTTGGGGCTGAATAGAAAAAAGCCCCGAGCGCTCGGGGCCAAATAATAAAAAGCCCCGAGAGCTCGGGGCTAAATAGAAAAAAGCCCCGAGCACTCGGGGTTGAATGATAAAAAGCCCCGGGCCGTCGGGGCTAAATTATAAAAAGCTCCGAGCTCTCTGGGCTACATGATAAAAAGCCCCGAGCACTCGGGGCTAAGTTATAAAAAGCCCCGAGTGCTCGGGGCTAGATAAAAAAAAGCCTTGAGCCCTCGGGGCTGAATCATGAAAAGCCCCGAGCGCTCGCGGCCAAATAATAAAAAGCCCCGAGAGCTCGGGGCTAAATAGAAAAAAGCCCCGAGCGCTCGGGGCTAAATAATAAAAAGCTCCGAGCCCTCGGGGCTAAATTATAAAAAGCCCCGAGCGCTCGGGGCTAAATAATAAAAAGCCCCGAGCCCTCGGGGCTAAATAATTAAAAGCCCCGAGCGCTCGGGGCTAAATAATAAAAAGCCCCGAGCCCTCGGGGCTAAATTATAAAAAGCCCCGAGCGCTCGGGGCCAAATAATAAAAAGCCCCAAGCGTTCGGGGCTGAATTATAAAAAAACCCGAGCGCTCGGGGCCGAATAATAAGAGGCCCCGCGTGTTCGGAGCTAAATTATGAAAAGCCCCGAGTGCTCGGAGCTAAATAATAAAAAGCCCCGAGCGCTCGGGATTAAATAAAAAAAAGCCCCGAGCCCTCGGGGTTACATTATAAAAAGCCCCGAGCGCTCGGGGCTGAATAAAAAAAAGCCCCGAGCCCTCGGGGTTAAATTATAAAAAGCCCCGAGCGCTCGGAGCTAAGTTATAGAAGCTCCGAGCCCTCGGGGCTAAATTATAAAAAGCCCCGAGCGCTCGGGGCTAAATGAAAAAAAGCCCCGAGCCCTCGGGGTTAAATTATAAAAAGCCCCGAGCGCTCGGAGCTAAGTTATAGAAGCTCCGTGCCCTCGGGGCTAAATTATAAAAAGCCCCGAGCGCTCGGGGCTGAATAATGAAAATCCCCGAGCGTTCGGGGCTAAAGTTTTTTGGGAGTGACCATAAGGGCCGATAATTTTAATAATAATAATTCAAGAAATGGTCGGATAAAAAACTTGAATATATAATAAGAAGCCCCGAGCTCTCGGGGCTGAATGGAAAGAAGCCCCGAGCGCTCAGGGCTAAATAATAAAAAGCCCCGAGAGCTCGGAGCTAAATAGAAAAAAGCCCCGAGCGCTCGGGACTAAATAATAAAAAGCCCCGAGCTTTCGGGGCAGAATTATAAAAAGCCCCGAGCACTCGGGGCTAAATAAAAAAAAGCCCCGAGCCCTCGGGGCTACATTATAAAAAGTACCGAGCGCTCGGGGCTAAATAATAAAAAGCCCCGAGCCCTCGGGGCTAAGTTATAAAAAGCCCCGAGCGCTCGGGGCTAAATAGAAAAAAGCTTCGAGCGTTCGGGGCTGAATAATTAAAAGTCCCGAGCCCTCGGGGCTAAATAATGAAAAGCCCCGAGCGCTCGGAGCCAAATTATAAAAAGCCCCGAGTGCTCGGGGCTTAATAATTAAAAGCCCCGAGCACTCGGGGCTAGATGAAAACAAGCCTTGAGCCCTCGGGGCTAAATCATGAAAAGCCCCGAGCGCTCGGGGCCAAATAATAAAAAGCCCCGAGAGCTCGGGGCTAAATAGAAAAAAGCCCCGAGCAATCGGAGCTAAATAATAAAAAGCCCCGAGCGCTCGGTACTTTTTATAATGTAGCCCCGAGCGTTCGGGGCTGAATAAAAAAAAGCCCCGAGCCCTCGGGGCTGAATTATAAAAAGTACCGAGTGCTCGGGGCTAAATAATAAAAAGCCCCGAGCGCTCGGGGCTAAATAATAAAAAGCCCCGAGTCCTCAGGGCTAAATTATAAAAAGTACCGACTGCTCGGGGCTAAATAATGAAAAGCCCCGAGCCGCCCGGGGCTAAGTTATAAAAAGCCCCGAGCGCTCGGGGCTAAATAGAAAAAAGCCCCGAGCGCTCGGGGCCACATAATCAAAAGCCCCGAGCGCTCGGGGCTGAATAGAAAAAAGCCCCGAGTGCTCGGGGCTAAATGATAAAAAGCCCCGAGCCCTCGGGGCTAAATAATTAAAAGCCATGAGCGCTCGGGGCTAAATAATGAAAAGCCCCAAGCCCTCGGGGCTAAATTATAAAAAGCCCCGAGTGCTCGGGGCTAAATAATAAAAAGCCCCGAGCCCTCGGGGCTAAATTATAAAAAGCCCCGAGCGCTCGGGGCTAAATAATAAAAAGCCCCGAGCCCTCGGGGCTAAATAATTAAAAGCCCCGAGCGCTCGGGGCTAAATAATAAAAAGCCCCGAGCCCTCGGGGCTAAATTATAAAAAGCCCCGAGCGCTCGGGGCCAAATAATAAAAAGCCCCAAGCGTTCGGGGCTAAATAAAAAAAGCCCCGAGCCCTCGGGGTTAAATTATAAAAAGCCCCGAGCCCTCGGGGTTGAATTATAAAAAGCCCCGAGCGCTCGGAGCTAAGTTATAGAAGCTCCGAGCCCTCGGGGCTAAATTATAAAAAGCCCCGAGCGCTCGGGGCTAAATAAAAAAAAGCCCCGAGTCCTCGGGGTTAAATTATAAAAAGCCCCGAGCGCTCGGAGCTAAGTTATAGTAGCTCCGAGCCCTCGGGGCTAAATTATAAAAAGCCCCGAGCGCTCGGGGCTGAATAATGAAAATCCCCGAGCGTTCGGGGCTAAATTTTTTTGGGAGTGACCATAATGGCCGATAATTTTAATAATAATAATTCAAGAAATGGTCGGATAAAAAACTTGAATATATAATAAGAAGCCCCGAGCCCTCGGGGCTGAATGGAAAGAAGCCCCGAGCGCTCAGGGCTAAATAATAAAAAGCCCCGAGAGCTCGGGGCTAAATAGAAAAAAGCCCCGAGCGCTCGGGGCTAAATAATAAAAAGCCCCGAGCTTTCGGGGCAGAATTATAAAAAGCCCCGAGCACTCGGGACTAAATAAAAAAAAGCCCCGAGCCCTCGGGGCTACATTATAAAAAGTACCGAGCGCTCGGGGCTAAATAATAAAAAGCCCCGAGCCCTCGGGGCTAAGTTATAAAAAGCCCCGAGCGCTCGGGGCTAAATAGAAAAAAGCACCGAGCGTTCGGGGCTAAATAAAAAAAAGCCCCGAGCCCTCGGGGCTAAATTATAAAAAGTACCGAGTGCTCGGGGCTAAATAATAACAAAGCCCCGAGCGCTCGGGGCTAAATGATGAAAAGTCCCGATCCCTCGGGGCTAAATTATAAAAAGTACCGAGCGCTCGGGGCTCAATGATAAAAAGCCCCGAGCTTTCGGGGCTAAATTATAAAAAGCCCCGAGTGTTCGGGGCTAAATTATAAAAAGCCCCGAGCGCTCGGGGCTGAATAATAAAAAGCCCCGAGCGCTCGGGGCTAAATTATAAAAAGCCCCGAGCGCTCGGGGCTAAATGATAAAAAGCCCCGAGCCCTCGGGGCTAAATCATAAAGAGCCCCGAGTGCTCGGGGCCAAATTATAAAAAGCCCCGAGCGCTCGGGGCTAAATAATAAAAAGCCCGGAGCACTCGGGGCTAGATAAAATTAAGCCCCGAGCCCTCGGGGCTAAATCATGAAAAGCCCCGAGCGCTCGGGGCTAAATAGAAAAAAGCCCCGAGCGCTCGAGGCCAAATAATAAAAAGCCCCGAGCCCTCGGGGCTAAGTTATAAAAAGCCCCGAGCGCTCGGGGCTAAATAAAAAAAAGCCCCGAGCGTTCGGGGCTAAATAAAAAAAAGCCCCGAGCCCTCGGGGCTAAATTATAAAAAGTACCGAGCGCTCGGGGCTAAATAATAAAAAGCCCCGAGCGCTCGGGGCCAAATTATAAGAAGCCCCGAGCGCTCGGGGCTAAATAATGAAAAGCCCCGAGCACTCGGGGCTAGATAAAAACAAGCCCCGAGCCCTCGGGGCTAAATCATGAAAAGCCCCGAGCGCTCGGGGCTAAATCATGAAAAGCCCCGAGCGCTCGGGGCTAAATAGAAAAAAGCCCCGAGCGCTCGGGGCTAAATAATAAAAAGCCCCGAGCCCTCGGGGCTAAGTTATAAAAAGCCCCGAGCGCTCGGGGCTAAATAAAAAAAAGCCCCGAGCGTTCGGGGCTAAATAAAAAAAAGCCCCGAGCCCTCGGGGCTAAATTATAAAAAGTACCGAGTGCTCGGGGCTAAATAATAAAAAGCCCCGATCCCTCGGGGCTAAATTATAAAAAGTACCGAGCGCTCGGGGCTCAATGATAAAAAGCCCCGAGCTTTCAAGGCTAAATTATAAAAAGCCCCGAGCGTTCGGGGCTAAATTATAAAAAGCCCCGAGCGCTCGGGGCTAAATAATAAAAAGCCCCGAGCGCTCGGGGCTAAATTATAAAAAGCCCCGAGCGCTCGGGGCTAAATAATAAAAAAACCGGAGCACTCGGGGCTAGATAAAAACAAGCCCTGAGCCCTCGGGGCTAAGTTATAAAAAGCCCCGAGCGCTCGGGGCTAAATAAAAAAAAGCCCCGAGTGTTCGGGGCTAAATAAAAAAAAGCCCCGAGCCCTCGGAGCTAAATTATAAAAAGTACCGAGTGCTCGGGGCTAAATAATAAAAAGCCCCGAGCCCTCGGGGCTAAGTTATTAAAATCCCCGAGCGTTCGGGGCTACATTATAAAAAGCCCCAAGTGCTCGGGGCTAAATAATAAAAAGCCCTAAGCGTTCGGGGCTAAATTATAAAAAGTACCGAGTGCTCGGGGCTAAATAATAACAAAGCCCCGAGCGCTCGGGGCTAAATAAAAAAAAGCCCCGAGCGTTCGGGGCTAAATAAAAAAAAGCCCCGAGCCCTCGGGGCTAAATTATAAAAAGTACCGAGTGCTCGGGGCTAAATAATAAAAAGCCCCGAGCGCTCGGGGCCAAATTATAAGAAGTCCCGAGCGCTCGGGGCTAAATAATGAAAAGCCCCGAGCACTCGGGGCTAGATAAAAACAAGCCCCGAGCCCTCGGGGCTAAATCATGAAAAGCCCCGAGCGCTCGGGGCTAAATCATGAAAAGCCCCGAGCGCTCGGGGCTAAATAGAAAAAAGCCCCGAGCGCTCGGGGCTAAATAATAAAAAGCCCCGAGCCCTCGGGGCTAAGTTATAAAAAGCCCCGAGCGCTCGGGGCTAAATAAAAAAAAGCCCCGAGCGTTCGGGGCTAAATAAAAAAAAGCCCCGAGCCCTCGGGGCTAAATTATAAAAAGTACCGAGTGCTCGGGGCTAAATAATAAAAAGCCCCGATCCCTCGGGGCTAAATTATAAAAAGTACCGAGCGCTCGGGGCTCAATGATAAAAAGCCCCGAGCTTTCAAGGCTAAATTATAAAAAGCCCCGAGCGTTCGGGGCTAAATTATAAAAAGCCCCGAGCGCTCGGGGCTAAATAATAAAAAGCCCCGAGCGCTCGGGGCTAAATTATAAAAAGCCCCGAGCGCTCGGGGCTAAATAATAAAAAAACCGGAGCACTCGGGGCTAGATAAAAACAAGCCCTGAGCCCTCGGGGCTAAGTTATAAAAAGCCCCGAGCGCTCGGGGCTAAATAAAAAAAAGCCCCGAGTGTTCGGGGCTAAATAAAAAAAAGCCCCGAGCCCTCGGAGCTAAATTATAAAAAGTACCGAGTGCTCGGGGCTAAATAATAAAAAGCCCCGAGCCCTCGGGGCTAAGTTATTAAAATCCCCGAGCGTTCGGGGCTACATTATAAAAAGCCCCAAGTGCTCGGGGCTAAATAATAAAAAGCCCTAAGCGTTCGGGGCTAAATTATAAAAAGTACCGAGTGCTCGGGGCTAAATAATAACAAAGCCCCGAGCGCTCGGGGCTAAATAAAAAAAGCCCCGAGCGTTCGGGGCTAAATAAAAAAAAGCCCCGAGCCCTCGGGGCTAAATTATAAAAAGTACCGAGTGCTCGGGGCTAAATAATAAAAAGCCCCGAGCGCTCGGGGCCAAATTATAAGAAGTCCCGAGCGCTCGGGGCTAAATAATGAAAAGCCCCGAGCACTCGGGGCTAGATAAAAACAAGCCCCGAGCCCTCGGGGCTAAATCATGAAAAGCCCCGAGCGCTCGGGGCTAAATCATGAAAAGCCCCGAGCGCTCGGGGCTAAATAGAAAAAAGCCCCGAGCGCTCGGGGCTAAATAATAAAAAGCCCCGAGCCCTCGGGGCTAAGTTATAAAAAGCCCCGAGCGCTCGGGGCTAAATAAAAAAAAGCCCCGAGCGTTCGGGGCTAAATAAAAAAAAGCCCCGAGCCCTCGGGGCTAAATAATAAAAAGCCCTGAGCCCTCGGGGCTAAGTTATTAAAATCCCCGAGCGTTCGGGGCTACATTATAAAAAGCCCCAAGTGCTCGGGGCTAAATAATAAAAAGCCCTAAGCGTTCGGGGCTAAATTATAAAAAGTACCGAGTGCTCGGGGCTAAATAATAAAAAGCCCCGAGCCCTCGGGGCTAAGTTATTAAAATCCCCGAGCGTTCGGGGCTACATTATAAAAAGCCCCAAGTGCTCGGGGCTAAATAATAAAAAGCCCTAAGCGTTCGGGGCTAAATTATAAAAAGCCCCGAGCACTCGGGGCTAAATAATGAGAAGCCCCGAGCGTTCGGGGCTAAATTATGAAAAGCCCTGAGAGCTCGGAGCTAAATAATAAAAAGCCCCGAGCCCTCGGGGCTATATAATAAAAAGCCCTGAGCTCTCGGGGCTAAATAGAAAAAAGTCCCGAGCGCTCGGGGCCAAATAATAAAAAGCCCCGAGACCTCGGGGCTGACTAGAAAAAAGCTCCGAGCGCTCAGGGCTAAATAATAAAAAGCCCCGAGCCCTCGGGGCTAAATTATAAAAAGTACCGAGTGCTCGGGGCTAAATAATAAAAAGCCCCGATCCCTCGGGGCTAAATTATAAAAAGTACCGAGCGCTCGGGGCTCAATGATAAAAAGCCCCGAGCTTTCAAGGCTAAATTATAAAAAGCCCCGAGCGTTCGGGGCTAAATTATAAAAAGCCCCGAGCGCTCGGGGCTAAATAATAAAAAGCCCCGAGCGCTCGGGGCTAAATTATAAAAAGCCCCGAGCGCTCGGGGCTAAATAATAAAAAAACCGGAGCACTCGGGGCTAGATAAAAACAAGCCCTGAGCCCTCGGGGCTAAGTTATAAAAAGCCCCGAGCGCTCGGGGCTAAATAAAAAAAAGCCCCGAGTGTTCGGGGCTAAATAAAAAAAAGCCCCGAGCCCTCGGAGCTAAATTATAAAAAGTACCGAGTGCTCGGGGCTAAATAATAAAAAGCCCCGAGCCCTCGGGGCTAAGTTATTAAAATCCCCGAGCGTTCGGGGCTACATTATAAAAAGCCCCAAGTGCTCGGGGCTAAATAATAAAAAGCCCTAAGCGTTCGGGGCTAAATTATAAAAAGTACCGAGTGCTCGGGGCTAAATAATAACAAAGCCCCGAGCGCTCGGGGCTAAATAAAAAAAAGCCCCGAGCGTTCGGGGCTAAATAAAAAAAAGCCCCGAGCCCTCGGGGCTAAATTATAAAAAGTACCGAGTGCTCGGGGCTAAATAATAAAAAGCCCCGAGCGCTCGGGGCCAAATTATAAGAAGCCCCGAGCGCTCGGGGCTAAATAATGAAAAGCCCCGAGCACTCGGGGCTAGATAAAAACAAGCCCCAAGCCCTCGGGGCTAAATCATGAAAAGCCCCGAGCGCTCGGGGCTAAATCATGAAAAGCCCCGAGCGCTCGGGGCTAAATAGAAAAAAGCCCCGAGCGCTCGGGGCTAAATAATAAAAAGCCCCGAGCCCTCGGGGCTAAGTTATAAAAAGCCCCGAGCGCTCGGGGCTAAATAAAAAAAAGCCCCGAGCGTTCGGGGCTAAATAAAAAAAAGCCCCGAGCCCTCGGGGCTAAATAATAAAAAGCCCCGAGCCCTCGGGGCTAAGTTATTAAAATCCCCGAGCGTTCGGGGCTACATTATAAAAAGCCCCAAGTGCTCGGGGCTAAATAATACAAAGCCCTAAGCGTTCGGGGCTAAATTATAAAAAGTACCGAGTGCTCGGGGCTAAATAATAAAAAGCCCCGAGCCCTCGGGGCTAAGTTATTAAAATCCCCGAGCGTTCGGGGCTACATTATAAAAAGCCCCAAGTGCTCGGGGCTAAATAATAAAAAGCCCTAAGCGTTCGGGGCTAAATTATAAAAAGCCCCGAGCACTCGGGGCTAAATAATGAGAAGCCCCGAGCGTTCGGGGCTAAATTATGAAAAGCCCTGAGAGCTCGGAGCTAAATAATAAAAAGCCCCGAGCCCTCGGAGCTATATAATAAAAAGCCCTGAGCTCTCGGGGCTAAATAGAAAAAAGTCCCGAGCGCTCGGGGCCAAATAATAAAAAGCCCCGAGACCTCGGGGCTGACTAGAAAAAAGCTCCGAGCGCTCAGGGCTAAATAATAAAAAGCCCCGAGCCCTCGGGGCTAAATTATAAAAAGTACCGAGTGCTCGGGGCTAAATAATAAAAAGCCCCGAGCCCTCGGGGCTAAGTTATAAAAAGCCCCGAGCACTCGGGGCTAAATAAAAAAAAGCCCCGAGCGTTCGGGGCTAAATAAAAAAAAGCCCCGAGCACTCGGGGCTAAATAATAAGAAGCCCCGAGCGCTCGGGGCCAAATTATAAGAAGCCCCGAGCGCTCGGGGCTAAATAATAAAAAGCCCCGAGCCCTCGGGGCTGAATAATAAAGAGCCCCGAGCGCTCGGGGCCAAATTATAAAAAGCCCCGAGCGCTCGGGGCTAAATAATAAAAAGCCCCGAGCCCTCGGGGCTAAATAATAAAAAGCCCGGAGCACTCGGGGCTAGATAAAAACAAGCCCCGAGCCCTCGGGGCTAAGTTATAAAAAGCCCCGAGCGCTCGGGGCTAAATAAAAAAAAGCCTCGAGCGTTTGGGGCTAAATAAAAAAAAGCCCCGAGCCCTCGGGGCTAAATTATAAAAAGTACCGAGTGCTCGGGGCTAAATAATAAAAAGCCCCGAGCCCTCGGGGCTGAGTTATAAAAAGCCCCGAGCGCTCGGGGCTAAATAAAAAAACGCCCCGAGCCCTCGGGGCTAAATGAAAAAAAGCCCCGAGCCCTCGGGGCTAAATTATACAAAGTACCGAGTGCTCGGGGCTAAATAATATAAAGCCCCGAGCGCTCGAGGCTAAATAATAAAAAGCCCCGAGCCCTCGGGGCTGAATTATGAAAAGTACCGAGCGCTCGGGGCTAAATAATAAAAAGCCCCGAGCGCTCGGGGCCAAATTATAAGAAGCCCCGAGCGCTCGGGGCTAAATAATAAAAAGCCCCGAGCCCTCGGGGCTGAATTATAAAAAGTACCGAGCGCTCGGGGCTAAATAATAAAAAGCCCCGAGCCCTCGGGGCTAAGTTATAAAAAGCCCCGAGTGCTCGGGGCTAAATAGAAAAAAGGCCCAAGCGCTCTGGGCTAAATAATAGAAAGCCCCGAGCCCTCGGGGCAGAATTATAAAAAGCCCCGAGCGCTCGGGGCTAAATAAAAAAAAGCCCCGAGCCCTCGGGGCTAAATTATAAAAATTCCCGAGCGCTCGGGGCTGAATAATAAAAAGCCCCGAGCCCTCGGGGCTAAATAATTAAAAGCCCCGAGCGCTCGGGGCTAAATAATAAAAAGCCCCGAGCCCTCGGGGCTGAATTATAAAAAGTACCGAGTGCTCGGGGCTAAATAATAAAAAGCCCCGAGCCCTCGGGGCTAAGTTATAAAAAGCCCCGAGCGCTCGGGGCTAAATAGAAAAAAGGCCCGAGCACTCGGGGCCAAATGATAAAAAGCCTCGAGAGCTCGGGGCTAAATAGAAAAAAGCCCCGAGCGCTCGGGGCTGAATAATAGAAAGCCCCGAGCCCTCGGGGCAGAATTATAAGAAGCCCCGAGCGCTCGGGGCTAAATAAAAAAAAGCCCCGAGCCCTCGGGGCTAAATTATAAAAAGCCCCGAGCGCTCGCGGCTGAATAATAAAAAGCCCCGAGCCCTCGGGGCTAAATAATTAAAAGCCCCGAGCGCTCGGGGCTAAATAATAAAAAGCCCCGAGCCCTCGGGGCTAAATAATAAAAAGCCCCAAGCGTTCGGGGCTAAATAATGAAAAGCTCCGAGTGCTCGGGGCTAAATAGAAAAAAGGCCCGAGCGCTCGGGGCCAAATGATAAAAAGCCTCGAGAGCTCGGGGCTAAATAGAAAAAAGCCCCGAGCGCTCGGGGCTAAATAATAGAAAGCCCCGAGCCCTCGGAGCTGAATAATAAAAAGCCCCGAGCCCTCGGGGCTAAATAATTAAAAGCTCTGAGCGCTCGGGGCTAAATAATAAAAAGCCCCGAGCCCTCGGGGCTAAATAATAAAAAGCCCCAAGCGTTCGGGGCTAAATAATGAAAAGCTCCGAGCGCTCGGGGCTGAATAGGAAAAAGCCCTGAGCGCTCGGGGCTGAATAATAAAGAGCCCCGAGCCCTCGGGACTAAATTATAAAAAGCCCCGAGCGCTCGGGGCTAAATAATAAGAGGCCCCGAGTGTTCGGGGCTAAATTATGAAAAGCCCCGAGCGCTCGGAGCTTTTTTCTATTTAGCCCCGAGCTCTCGGGGCTTTTTTCTATTTGGCCCCGAGAGCTCGGGGCTTTTTATTATTTAGCCCCGAGGGCTCGGGGCTTTTTATTATTGAGCTCCAAGCGCTCGAGGCTTTTTATAATTTAGCCCCGAACGCTCGGGGCTTGTCATCATTTAGCCCCGAGTGCTCGGGGCTGAATAGGAAAAAGCCCTGAGTGCTCGGGGCTGAATAATGAAAATCCCCGAGCGTTCGGGGCTACATTATAAAAAGCCCCAAGTGCTCGGGGCTAAATAATAAAAAGCCCTAAGCGTTCGGGGCTAAATTATAAAAAGCCCCGAGTACTCGGGGCTAAATAATGAGAAGCCCCGAGCCCTCGGGGCTAAGTTATAAAAAGCCCCGAGCGCTCGGGGCTAAATTATAAAAAGTCCCAAGCTTTCGGGGCTAAATTGTAAAAAGCCCCGAGCGTTCAGGGCTAAATTATAAAAAGCCCCGAGCCCTCGGGGCTAAATTATAAAAAGTACCGAGTGCTCGGGGCTAAATAATAAAAAGCCCCGAGCCCTCGGGGCTAAATAATAAAAAAACTGGAGCACTCGGGGCTAGATGAAAACAAGCCCTGAGCCCTCGGGGCTAAGTTATAAAAAGCCCCGAGCGCTCGGGGCTAAATAAAAAAAAACCCCGAGCGTTCGGGGCTAAATAAAAAAAAGGCCCGAGCCCTCGGGACTAAATTATAAAAAGTACCGAGTGCTCGGGGCTAAATAATAAAAAGCCCCGAGCCCTCGGGGCTAAGTTATTAAAAGCCCCGAGCGCTCGGGGCTAAATAAAAAAAAGCCCCGAGCGTTCGGGGCTAAATAAAAAAAAGCTCCGAGCCCTTGGGGCTAAATTATAAAAAGTACCGAGTGCTCGGGGCTAAATAATATAAAGCCCCAAGCGCTCGGGGCTGAATAATAAAAAGCCCCGAGCCCTCGGGGCTGAATTATAAAAAGTACCGAGCACTCGGGGCTAAATAATAAAAAGCCCCGAGCCCTCAGGGCTAAGTTATAAAAAGCCCCGAGCGCTCGGGGCTAAATAGAAAAAAGGCCCGAGCGCTCGGGGCTAAATAGAAAAAAGGCCCGAGCGCTCGGGGCCAAATGATAAAAAACCTCGAGAGCTCGGGGCTCAATAGAAAAAAGCCCCGAGCGCTCGGGACTAAATAATAGAAAGCCCCGAGCCCTCGGGGCAGAATTATAAAAAGCCCCGAGCGCTCGGGGCTAAATAAAAAAAAGCCCCGAGCCCTCGGGGCTAAATTATAAAAAGCCCCGAGCGCTCGGGGCTGAATAGGAAAAAGCCCTGAGCGCTCGGGGCTAAATTATGAAAAGCCCTGAGCGCTCGGAGCTAAATAATAAAAAGCCCCGAGCCCTCGGGGCTATATAATAAAAAGCCCTGAGCTCTCGGGGCTAAATAGAAAAAAGTCCCGAGCGCTCAGTGCCAAATAATAAAAGCCCCGAGAGCTCGGGGCTGACTAGAAAAAAGCTCCGAGTGCTCAGGGCTAAATAATAAAAAACCCCGAGCCCTCGGGGCTAAATTATAAAAAGTACCGAGTGCTCAAGACTAAATAAAAAAAAGCCCCGAGCCCTCGGGGCTACATTATAAAAAGTACCGAGCGCTCGGGGCTAAATAATAAAAAGCCCTGAGCCCTCGGGACTGAGTTATGAACAGCCCCGAGCGCTCGGGGCTAAATAACAAAAAGCCCCGAGCATTCGGGGCTAAATAAAAAAAAGCCCCGAGTCCTCGGGGCTGAATTATAAAAAGTACCGAGTGCTCGGGGCTAAATAATAAAAAGCCCCGAGCACTCGGGGCTAAATAATGAAAAGCCCCGATCCCTCGGGGCTAAATTATAAAAAGTACCGAGCGCTCGGGGCTCAAAGATAAAAAGCCCCGAGCTTTCGGGGCTGAATTATAATAAGCTCCGAGCGTTCGGGGCTAAATTATACAAAGCCCCGAGCGCTCGGGGCTAAATAATAAGAAGCCTCGAGCGCTCAGGGCTAAATAGAAAAAAGCCCCGAGCGCTCGGAGCTAAATTATATAAAGCCCCAAGCGCTCGGGGCTAGATAATACAAAGCCCCAAGCGTTGGGGCTGAATAGAAAAAAGCCCCGAGCGCTCGGGGCCAAATAATAAAAAGCCCCGAGAGCTCGGGGCTAAATAGAAAAAAGCCCCGAGCACTCGGGGTTGAATGATAAAAAGCCCCGGGCCGTCGGGGCTAAATTATAAAAAGCTCCGAGCGCTCTGGGCTACATGATAAAAAGCCCCGAGCACTCGGGGCTAAGTTATAGAAAGCCCCGAGTGCTCGGGGCTAGATAAAAAAAAGCCCCGAGCGCTCGGGGCTAAATAATAAAAAGCCCCGAGCGCTCGGTACTTTTTATAATGTAGCCCCGAGCGTTCGGGGCTGAATAAAAAAAAGCCCCGAGCCCTCGGGGCTGAATTATAAAAAGTACCGAGTGCTCGGGGCTAAATAATAAAAAGCCCCGAGCGCTCGGGGCTAAATAATAAAAAGCCCCGAGTCCTCGGGGCTAAATTATAAAAAGTACCGACTGCTCGGGGCTAAATAATGAAAAGCCCCGAGCCGCCCGGGGCTAAGTTATAAAAAGCCCCGAGCGCTCGGGGCTAAATAGAAAAAAGCCCCGAGCGCTCGGGGCCACATAATCAAAAGCCCCGAGCGCTCGGGGCTGAATAGAAAAAAGCCCCGAGCGCTCGGGGCTAAATGATAAAAAGCCCCGAGCCCTCGGGGCTAAATAATTAAAAGCCCCGAGCGCTCGGGGCTAAATAATGAAAAGCCCCAAGCCCTCGGGGCTAAATTATAAAAAGCCCCGAGTGCTCGGGGCTAAATAATAAAAAGCCCCGAGCCCTCGGGGCTAAATTATAAAAAGCCCCGAGCGCTCGGGGCTAAATAATAAAAAGCCCCGAGCCCTCGGGGCTAAATAATTAAAAGCCCCGAGCGCTCGGGGCTAAATAATAAAAAGCCCCGAGCCCTCGGGGCTAAATTATAAAAAGCCCCGAGCGCTCGGGGCCAAATAATAAAAAGCCCCAAGCGTTCGGGGCTAAATTATAAAAAGCCCCGAGCGCTCGGGGCCAAATAATAAAAAGCCCCAAGCGTTCGGGGCTAAATTATAAAAAGCCCCGAGCGCTCGGGGCTAAATAGAAAAAAGCCCCGAGCGCTCGGGGCTAAATAATAAAAAGACCCGAGCCCTCGGGGCTAAGTTATAAAAAGCCCCGAGCGCTCGGGGCTAAATAAAAAAAAGGCCCGAGCGTTCGGGGCTAAATAAAAAAAAGCCCCGAGCCCTCGGGGCTAAATTATAAAAAGTACCGAGTGCTCGGGGCTAAATAATAAAAAGCCCCGATCCCTCGGGGCTAAATTATAAAAAGTACCGAGCGCTCGGGGCTCAATGATAAAAAGCCCCGAGCTTTCAAGGCTAAATTATAAAAAGCCCCGAGCGTTCGGGGCTAAATTATAAAAAGCCCCGAGCGCTCGGGGCTAAATAATAAAAAGCCCCGAGCGCTCGGGGCTAAATTATAAAAAGCCCCGAGCGCTCGGGGCTAAATAATAAAAAAACCGGAGCACTCGGGGCTAGATAAAAACAAGCCCTGAGCCCTCGGGGCTAAGTTATAAAAAGCCCCGAGCGCTCGGGGCTAAATAAAAAAAAGCCCCGAGTGTTCGGGGCTAAATAAAAAAAAGCCCCGAGCCCTCGGAGCTAAATTATAAAAAGTACCGAGTGCTCGGGGCTAAATAATAAAAAGCCCCGAGCCCTCGGGGCTAAGTTATTAAAATCCCCGAGCGTTCGGGGCTACATTATAAAAAGCCCCAAGTGCTCGGGGCTAAATAATAAAAAGCCCTAAGCGTTCGGGGCTAAATTATAAAAAGTACCGAGTGCTCGGGGCTAAATAATAACAAAGCCCCGAGCGCTCGGGGCTAAATAAAAAAAAGCCCCGAGCGTTCGGGGCTAAATAAAAAAAAGCCCCGAGCCCTCGGGGCTAAATTATAAAAAGTACCGAGTGCTCGGGGCTAAATAATAAAAAGCCCCGAGCGCTCGGGGCCAAATTATAAGAAGCCCCGAGCGCTCGGGGCTAAATAATGAAAAGCCCCGAGCACTCGGGGCTAGATAAAAACAAGCCCCGAGCCCTCGGGGCTAAATCATGAAAAGCCCCGAGCGCTCGGGGCTAAATCATGAAAAGCCCCGAGCGCTCGGGGCTAAATAGAAAAAAGCCCCGAGCGCTCGGGGCTAAATAATAAAAAGCCCCGAGCCCTCGGGGCTAAGTTATAAAAAGCCCCGAGCGCTCGGGGCTAAATAAAAAAAAGCCCCGAGCGTTCGGGGCTAAATAAAAAAAAGCCCCGAGCCCTCGGGGCTAAATAATAAAAAGCCCCGAGCCCTCGGGGCTAAGTTATTAAAATCCCCGAGCGTTCGGGGCTACATTATAAAAAGCCCCAAGTGCTCGGGGCTAAATAATAAAAAGCCCTAAGCGTTCGGGGCTAAATTATAAAAAGTACCGAGTGCTCGGGGCTAAATAATAAAAAGCCCCGAGCCCTCGGGGCTAAGTTATTAAAATCCCCGAGCGTTCGGGGCTACATTATAAAAAGCCCCAAGTGCTCGGGGCTAAATAATAAAAAGCCCTAAGCGTTCGGGGCTAAATTATAAAAAGCCCCGAGCACTCGGGGCTAAATAATGAGAAGCCCCGAGCGTTCGGGGCTAAATTATGAAAAGCCCTGAGAGCTCGGAGCTAAATAATAAAAAGCCCCGAGCCCTCGGGGCTATATAATAAAAAGCCCTGAGCTCTCGGGGCTAAATAGAAAAAAGTCCCGAGCGCTCGGGGCCAAATAATAAAAAGCCCCGAGACCTCGGGGCTGACTAGAAAAAAGCTCCGAGCGCTCAGGGCTAAATAATAAAAAGCCCCGAGCCCTCGGGGCTAAATTATAAAAAGTACCGAGTGCTCGGGGCTAAATAATAAAAAGCCCCGAGCCCTCGGGGCTAAGTTATAAAAAGCCCCGAGCACTCGGGGCTAAATAAAAAAAAGCCCCGAGCGTTCGGGGCTAAATAAAAAAAAGCCCCGAGCCCTCGGGGCTAAATAATAAAAAGCCCCGAGCGCTCGGGGCCAAATTATAAGAAGCCCCGAGCGCTCGGGGCTAAATAATAAAAAGCCCCGAGCCCTCGGGGCTGAATAATAAAGAGCCCCGAGCGCTCGGGGCCAAATTATAAAAAGCCCCGAGCGCTCGGGGCTAAATAATAAAAAGCCCCGAGCCCTCGGGGCTAAATAATAAAAAGCCCGGAGCACTCGGGGCTAGATAAAAACAAGCCCCGAGCCCTCGGGGCTAAGTTATAAAAAGCCCCGAGCGCTCGGGGCTAAATAAAAAAAAGGCTCGAGCGTTTGGGGCTAAATAAAAAAAAGCCCCGAGCCCTCGGGGCTAAATTATAAAAAGTACCGAGTGCTCGGGGCTAAATAATAAAAAGCCCCGAGCCCTCGGGGCTGAGTTATAAAAAGCCCCGAGCGCTCGGGGCTAAATAAAAAAACGCCCCGAGCCCTCGGGGCTAAATGAAAAAAAGCCCCGAGCCCTCGGGGCTAAATTATACAAAGTACCGAGTGCTCGGGGCTAAATAATATAAAGCCCCGAGCGCTCGAGGCTAAATAATAAAAAGCCCCGAGCCCTCGGGGCTGAATTATGAAAAGTACCGAGCGCTCGGGGCTAAATAATAAAAAGCCCCGAGAGCTCGGGGCCAAATTATAAGAAGCCCCGAGCGCTCGGGGCTAAATAATAAAAAGCCCCGAGCCCTCGGGGCTGAATTATAAAAAGTACCGAGCGCTCGGGGCTAAATAATAAAAAGCCCCGAGCCCTCGGGGCTGAATTATGAAAAGTACCGAGCGCTCGGGGCTAAATAATAAAAAGCCCCGAGCCCTCGGGGCTGACTAGAAAAAAGCTCCGAGCGCTCAGGGCTAAATAAAAAAACGCCCCGAGCCCTCGGGGCTAAATGAAAAAAAGCCCCGAGCCCTCGGGGCTAAATTATACAAAGTACCGAGTGCTCGGGGCTAAATAATATAAAGCCCCGAGCGCTCGAGGCTAAATAATAAAAAGCCCCGAGCCCTCGGGGCTGAATTATGAAAAGTACCGAGCGCTCGGGGCTAAATAATAAAAAGCCCCGAGAGCTCGGGGCCAAATTATAAGAAGCCCCGAGCGCTCGGGGCTAAATAATAAAAAGCCCCGAGCCCTCGGGGCTGAATTATAAAAAGTACCGAGCGCTCGGGGCTAAATAATAAAAAGCCCCGAGCCCTCGGGGCTAAGTTATAAAAAGCCCCGAGTGCTCGGGGCTAAATAGAAAAAAGGCCCAAGCGCTCTGGGCTAAATAATAGAAAGCCCCGAGCCCTCGGGGCAGAATTATAAAAAGCCCCGAGCGCTCGGGGCTAAATAAAAAAAAGCCCCGAGCCCTCGGGGCTAAATTATAAAAATTCCCGAGCGCTCGGGGCTGAATAATAAAAAGCCCCGAGCCCTCGGGGCTAAATAATTAAAAGCCCCGAGCGCTCGGGGCTAAATAATAAAAAGCCCCGGGCCCTCGGGGCTGAATTATAAAAAGTACCGAGTGCTCGGGGCTAAATAATAAAAAGCCCCGAGCCCTCGGGGCTAAGTTATAAAAAGCCCCGAGCGCTCGGGGCTAAATAGAAAAAAGGCCCGAGCACTCGGGGCCAAATGATAAAAAGCCTCGAGAGCTCGGGGCTAAATAGAAAAAAGCCCCGAGCGCTCGGGGCTGAATAATAGAAAGCCCCGAGCCCTCGGGGCAGAATTATAAAAAGCCCCGAGCGCTCGGGGCTAAATAAAAAAAAGCCCCGAGCCCTCGGGGCTAAATTATAAAAAGCCCCGAGCGCTCGCGGCTGAATAATAAAAAGCCCCGAGCCCTCGGGGCTAAATAATTAAAAGCCCCGAGCGCTCGGGGCTAAATAATAAAAAGCCCCGAGCCCTCGGGGCTAAATAATAAAAAGCCCCAAGCGTTCGGGGCTAAATAATGAAAAGCTCCGAGTGCTCGGGGCTAAATAGAAAAAAGGCCCGAGCGCTCGGGGCCAAATGATAAAAAGCCTCGAGAGCTCGGGGCTAAATAGAAAAAAGCCCCGAGCGCTCGGGGCTAAATAATAGAAAGCCCCGAGCCCTCGGGGCTGAATAATAAAAAGCCCCGAGCCCTCGGGGCTAAATAATTAAAAGCTCTGAGCGCTCGGGGCTAAATAATAAAAAGCCCCGAGCCCTCGGGGCTAAATAATAAAAAGCCCCAAGCGTTCGGGGCTAAATAATGAAAAGCTCCGAGCGCTCGGGGCTGAATAGGAAAAAGCCCTGAGCGCTCGGGGCTGAATAATAAAGAGCCCCGAGCCCTCGGGACTAAATTATAAAAAGCCCCGAGCGCTCGGGGCTAAATAATAAGAGGCCCCGAGTGTTCGGGGCTAAATTATGAAAAGCCCCGAGCGCTCGGAGCTTTTTTCTATTTAGCCCCGAGCTCTCGGGGCTTTTTTCTATTTGGCCCCGAGAGCTCGGGGCTTTTTATTATTTAGCCCCGAGGGCTCGGGGCTTTTTATTATTGAGCTCCAAGCGCTCGAGGCTTTTTATAATTTAGCCCCAAACGCTCGGGGCTTGTCATCATTTAGCCCCGAGTGCTCGGGGCTGAATAGGAAAAAGCCCTGAGTGCTCGGGGCTGAATAATGAAAATCCCCGAGCGTTCGGGGCTACATTATAAAAAGCCCCAAGTGCTCGGGGCTAAATAATAAAGAGCCCTAAGCGTTCGGGGCTAAATTATAAAAAGCCCCGAGTACTCGGGGCTAAATAATGAGAAGCCCCGAGCGTTCTGGGCTAAATTATGAAAAGCCCTGAGCGCTCGGAGCTAAATAATAAAAAGCCCCGAGCCCTCGGGGCTATATAATAAAAAGCCCTGAGCTCTCGGGGCTAAATAGAAAAAAGTCCCGAGCGCTTGGGGCCAAATAATAAAAAGCCCCGAGTCCTCGGGGCTGACTAGAAAAAAGGTCCGAGCGCTCAGGGCTAAATAATAAAAAGCCCCGAGCCCTCGGGGCTAAATTATAAAAAGTACCGAGTGCTCGGGGCTAAATAATAAAAAGCCCCGAGCCCTCGGGGCTAAGTTATAAAAAGCCCCGGGCACTCGGGGCTAAATAAAAAAAAGCCCCGAGCGTTCGGGGCTAAATAAAAAAAAGCCCCGAGCCCTCGGGGCTAAATAATAAAAAGCCCCGAGCGCTCGGGGCCAAATTATGAGAAGCCCCGAGCGCTCGGGGCTAAATAATAAAAAGCCCCGAGCACTCGGGGCTAGATAAAATCAAGCCCCGAGCCCTCGTGGCTAAATCATGAAAAGCCCCGAGCGCTCGGGGCTAAATAGAAAAAAGCCCCGAGCGCTCGGGGCCAAATAATAAAAAGCCCCGAGAGCTCGGGGCTAAATAGAAAAAAGCCCCGAGCGCTCGGGGCTGAATAATAAAAAGCCCCGAGCTTTCAGGGCAGAATTATAAAAAGCCCCGAGCCCTCGGGGCTAAATAAAAAAAAGCACCGAGCCCTCGGGGCTACATTATAAAAAGTATCGAGCGCTCGGGGCTAAATGATAAAAAGCCCCGAGCCCTCGGGGCTAAGTTATAAAAAGCCCCGAGCGCTCGGGGCTAAATGAAAAAAAGCCCCGAGCGTTCGGGGCTAAATAAAAAAAAGCCCCGAGCCCTCGGGGCTAAATAATAAAAAGCCCCGAGCGCTCGGGGCCAAATTATAAGAAGCCCCGAGCGCTCGGGGCTAAATAATAAAAAGCCCGGAGCACTCGGGGCTAGATAAAAACAAGCCCCGAGCCTTCGGGGCTAAGTTATAAAAAGCCCCGAGCGCTCGGGGCTAAATAAAAAAAAGCCCCGAGCGTTCGGGGCTAAATAAAAAAAAGTCCCGAGCCCTCGGGGCTAAATAATAAAAAGCCCCGAGCCCTCGGGGCTGAATTATAAAAAGTACCGAGTGCTCGGGGCTAAATAATAAAAAGCCCCGAGCCCTCGGGGCTAAGTTATAAAAAGCCCCGAGCGCTCGGGGCTAAATAGAAAAAAGGCCCGAGCGCTCGGGGCCAAATGATAAAAAGCCTCGAGAGCTCGGGGCTAAATAGAAAAAAGCCCCGAGCGCTCGGGGCTGAATAATAGAAAGCCCCGAGCCCTCGGGGCAGGATTATAAAAAGCCCCGAGCGCTCGGGGCTAAATGAAAAAAAGCCCCGAGCCCTCGGGGCTAAATTATAAAAAGCCCCGAGCGCTCGCGGCTGAATAATAAAAAGCCCCGAGCCCTCGGGGCTAAATAATTAAAAGCCCCGAGCGCTCGGGGCTAAATAATAAAAAGCCCCGAGCCCTCGGGGCTAAATAATAAAAAGCCCCAAGCGTTCGGGGCTAAATAATGAAAAGCTCCGAGTGCTCGGGGCTAAATAGAAAAAAGGCCCGAGCGCTCGGGGCCAAATGATAAAAAGCCTCGAGAGCTCGGGGCTAAATAGAAAAAAGCCCCGAGCGCTCGGGGCTAAATAATAAAAAGCCCCGAGCCCTCGGGGCTAAGTTATAAAAAGCCCCGAGCGCTCGGGGCTAAATAAAAAAAAGCCCCGAGCGTTCGGGGCTAAATAAAAAAAAGCCCCGAGCCCTCGGGGCTAAATTATAAAAAGTACCGAGTGCTCGGGGCTAAATAATAAAAAGCCCCGATCCCTCGGGGCTAAATTATAAAAAGTACCGAGCGCTCGGGGCTCAATGATAAAAAGCCCCGAGCTTTCAAGGCTAAATTATAAAAAGCCCCGAGCGTTCGGGGCTAAATTATAAAAAGCCCCGAGCGCTCGGGGCTAAATAATAAAAAGCCCCGAGCGCTCGGGGCTAAATTATAAAAAGCCCCGAGCGCTCGGGGCTAAATAATAAAAAAACCGGAGCACTCGGGGCTAGATAAAAACAAGCCCTGAGCCCTCGGGGCTAAGTTATAAAAAGCCCCGAGCGCTCGGGGCTAAATAAAAAAAAGCCCCGAGTGTTCGGGGCTAAATAAAAAAAAGCCCCGAGCCCTCGGAGCTAAATTATAAAAAGTACCGAGTGCTCGGGGCTAAATAATAAAAAGCCCCGAGCCCTCGGGGCTAAGTTATTAAAATCCCCGAGCGTTCGGGGCTACATTATAAAAAGCCCCAAGTGCTCGGGGCTAAATAATAAAAAGCCCTAAGCGTTCGGGGCTAAATTATAAAAAGCCCCGAGCACTCGGGGCTAAATAATGAGAAGCCCCGAGTGTTCGGGGCTAAATTATGAAAAGCCCTGAGAGCTCGGAGCTAAATAATAAAAAGCCCCGAGCCCTCGGGGCTATATAATAAAAAGCCCTGAGCTCTCGGGGCTAAATAGAAAAAAGTCCCGAGCGCTCGGGGCCAAATAATAAAAAGCCCCGAGACCTCGGGGCTGACTAGAAAAAAGCTCCGAGCGCTCAGGGCTAAATAATAAAAAGCCCCGAGCCCTCGGGGCTAAATTATAAAAAGTACCGAGTGCTCGGGGCTAAATAATAAAAAGCCCCGAGCCCTCGGGGCTAAGTTATAAAAAGCCCCGAGCACTCGGGGCTAAATAAAAAAAAGCCCCGAGCGTTCGGGGCTAAATAAAAAAAAGCCCCGAGCCCTCGGGGCTAAATAATAAAAAGCCCCGAGCGCTCGGGGCCAAATTATAAGAAGCCCCGAGCGCTCGGGGCTAAATAATAAAAAGCCCCGAGCCCTCGGGGCTGAATAATAAAGAGCCCCGAGCGCTCGGGGCCAAATTATAAAAAGCCCCGAGCGCTCGGGGCTAAATAATAAAAAGCCCCGAGCCCTCGGGGCTAAATAATAAAAAGCCCGGAGCACTCGGGGCTAGATAAAAACAAGCCCCGAGCCCTCGGGGCTAAGTTATAAAAAGCCCCGAGCGCTCGGGGCTAAATAAAAAAAGCCTCGAGCGTTTGGGGCTAAATAAAAAAAAGCCCCGAGCCCTCGGGGCTAAATTATAAAAAGTACCGAGTGCTCGGGGCTAAATAATAAAAAGCCCCGAGCCCTCGGGGCTGAGTTATAAAAAGCCCCGAGCGCTCGGGGCTAAATAAAAAAACGCCCCGAGCCCTCGGGGCTAAATGAAAAAAAGCCCCGAGCCCTCGGGGCTAAATTATACAAAGTACCGAGTGCTCGGGGCTAAATAATATAAAGCCCCGAGCGCTCGAGGCTAAATAATAAAAAGCCCCGAGCCCTCGGGGCTGAATTATAAAAAGTACCGAGCGCTCGGGGCTAAATAATAAAAAGCCCCGAGCCCTCGGGGCTAAATTATAAAAATTCCCGAGCGCTCGGGGCTGAATAATAAAAAGCCCCGAGCCCTCGGGGCTAAATAATTAAAAGCCCCGAGCGCTCGGGGCTAAATAATAAAAAGCCCCGAGCCCTCGGGGCTGAATTATAAAAAGTGCCGAGTGCTCGGGGCTAAATAATAAAAAGCCCCGAGCCCTCGGGGCTAAGTTATAAAAAGCCCCGAGCGCTCGGGGCTAAATAGAAAAAAGGCCCGAGCGCTCGGGGCCAAATGATAAAAAGCCTCGAGAGCTCGGGGCTAAATAGAAAAAAGCCCCGAGCGCTCGGGGCTGAATAATAGAAAGCCCCGAGCCCTCGGGGCAGAATTATAGAAAGCCCCGAGCGCTCGGGGCTAAATAAAAAAAAGCCCCGAGCCCTCGGGGCTAAATTATAAAAAGCCCCGAGCGCTCGCGGCTGAATAATAAAAAGCCCCGAGCCCTCGGGGCTAAATAATTAAAAGCCCCGAGCGCTCGGGGCTAAATGATAAAAAGCCCCGAGCCCTCGGGGCTAAATAATAAAAAGCCCCAAGCGTTCGGGGCTAAATAATGAAAAGCTCCGAGTGCTCGGGGCTAAAAGAAAAAAGGCCCGAGCGCTCGGGGCCAAATGATAAAAAGCCTCGAGAGCTCGGGGCTAAATAGAAAAAAGCCCCGAGCGCTCGGGGCTAAATAATAGAAAGCCCCGAGCCCTCGGGGCTGAATAATAAAAAGCCCCGAGCCCTCGGGGCTAAATAATTAAAAGCTCTGAGCGCTCGGGGCTAAATAATAAAAAGCCCCGAGCCCTCGGGGCTAAATAATAAAAAGCCCCAAGCGTTCGGGGCTAAATAATGAAAAGCTCCGAGCGCTCGGGGCTGAATAGGAAAAAGCCCTGAGCGCTCGGGGCTGAATAATAAAGAGCCCCGAGCCCTCGGGACTAAATTATAAAAAGCCCCGAGCGCTCGGGGCTAAATAATAAGAGGCCCCGAGTGTTCGGGGCTAAATTATGAAAAGCCCCGAGCGCTCGGAGCTTTTTTCTATTTAGCCCCGAGCTCTCGGGGCTTTTTTCTATTTGGCCCCGAGAGCTCGGGGCTTTCTATTATTTAGCCCCGAGGGCTCGGGGCTTTTTATTATTGAGCTCCAAGCAATCGAGGCTTTTTATAATTTAGCCCCGAACGCTCGGGGCTTGTCATCATTTAGCCCCGAGTGCTCGGGGCTGAATAGGAAAAAGCCCTGAGTGCTCGGGGCTGAATAATGAAAATCCCCGAGCGTTCGGGGCTACATTATAAAAAGCCCCAAGTGCTCGGGGCTAAATAATAAAAAGCCCTAAGCGTTCGGGGCTAAATTATAAAAAGCCCCGAGTACTCGGGGCTAAATAATGAGAAGCCCCGAGCGTTCTGGGCTAAATTATGAAAAGCCCTGAGCGCTCGGAGCTAAATAATAAAAAGCCCCGAGCCCTCGGGGCTATATAATAAAAAGCCCTGAGCTCTCGGGGCTAAATAGAAAAAAGTCCCGAGCGCTCGGGGCCAAATAATAAAAAGCCCCGAGTCCTCGGGGCTGACTAGAAAAAAGCTCCGAGCGCTCAGGGCTAAATAATAAAAAGCCCCGAGCCCTCGGGGCTAAATTATAAAAAGTACCGAGTGCTCGGGGCTAAATAATAAACAGCCCCGAGCCCTCGGGGCTAAGTTATAAAAAGCCCCGGGCGCTCGGGGCTAAATAAAAAAAAGCCCCGAGCGTTCGGGGCTAAATAAAAAAAAGCCCCGAGCCCTCGGGGCTAAATAATAAAAAGCCCCGAGCGCTCGGGGCCAAATTATAAGAAGCCCCGAGCGCTCGGGGCTAAATAATAAAAAGCCCCGAGCACTCGGGGCTAGATAAAAACAAGCCCCGAGCCCTCGTGGCTAAATCATGAAAAGCCCCGAGCGCTCGGGGCTAAATAGAAAAAAGCCCCGAGCGCTCGGGGCCAAATAATAAAAAGCCCCGAGAGCTCGGGGCTAAATAGAAAAAAGCCCCGAGCGCTCGGGGCTGAATAATAAAAAGCCCCGAGCTTTCAGGGCAGAATTATAAAAAGCCCCGAGCACTCGGGGCTAAATAAAAAAAAGCACCGAGCCCTCGGGGCTACATTATAAAAAGTATCGAGCGCTCGGGGCTAAATGATAAAAAGCCCCGAGCCCTCGGGGCTAAGTTATAAAAAGCCCCGAGCGCTCGGGGCTAAATAGAAAAAAGCCCCGAGCGTTCGGGGCTAAATAAAAAAAAGCCCCGAGCCCTCGGGGCTAAATTATAAAAAGTACCGAGTGCTCGGGGCTAAATGATAAAAAGCCCCGAGCGCTCGGGGCTAAATGATAAAAAGCCCCGATCCCTCGGGGCTAAATTATAAAAAGTACCGAGCGCTCGGGGCTCAATGATAAAAAGCCCCAAGCTTTCGGGGCTAAATTATAAAAAGCCCCGAGTGTTCGGGGCTCAATTATAAAAAGCCCCGAGCGCTCGGGGCTGAATAATAAAAAGCCCCGAGCGCTCGGGGCTAAATTATAAAAAGCCCCGAGCGCTCGGGGCTAAATAATAAAAAGCCCCGAGCCCT
The DNA here is from genome assembly GCA_963942555.1 of Aleiodes leptofemur. NCBI lineage: Eukaryota > Metazoa > Arthropoda > Insecta > Hymenoptera > Braconidae > Aleiodes > Aleiodes leptofemur. The sequence continues at coordinate 15,144,571 of OZ012609.1, forward strand.
CGGGGCTAAATAATAAAGAGCCCCGAGCGCTCGGGGCCAAATTATAAAAAGCCCCGAGCGCTCGGGGCTAAATAATAAAAAGCCCGGAGCACTCGTGGCTAGATAAAAACAAGCCCCGAGCCCTCGGGGCTAAGTTATAAAAAGCCCCGATCGCTCGGGGCTAAATAAAAAAAAGCCCCGAGCGTTCGGGGCTAGATAAAAAAAAGCCCCGAGCCCTCGGGGCTAAATTATACAAAGTACCGAGTGCTCGGGGCTAACTAATATAAAGCCCCGAGCGCTCGAGGCTAAATAATAAAAAGCCCCGAGCCCTCGGGGCTGAATTATAAAAAGTACCGAGCGCTCGGGGCTTAATAATAAAAAGCCCCGAGCGCTCGGGGCCAAATAATAAAAAGCCCCGAGAGCTCGGGGCTAAATGGAAAAAAGCCCCGAGCGCTCGGGGCTAAATAATAGAAAGCCCCGAGCCCTCGGGGCAGAATTATAAAAAGCCCCGAGCACTCGGGGCTAAATAAAAAAAAGCCCCGAGCCCTCGGGGCTAAATTATAAAAAGCCCCGAGCGCTCGGGGCTGAATAATAAAAAGCCCCGAGCCCTCGGGGCTAAATAATTAAAAGCCCCGAGCGCTCGGGGCTAAATAATAAAAAGCCCCGAGCCCTCGGGGCTGAATTATAAAAAGTACCGAGCGCTCGGGGCTAAATAATAAAAAGCCCCGAGCCCTCGGGGCTAAGTTATAAAAAGCCCCGAGCGCTCGGGGCCAAATAGAAAAAAGGCCCGAGCGCTCGGGGCCAAATGATAAAAAGCCTCGAGAGCTCGGGGCTAAATAGAAAAAAGCCCCGAGCGCTCGGAGCTTTTTTCTATTTAGCCCCGAGCTCTCGGGGCTTTTCTCTATTTGGCCCCGAGAGCTCGGGGCTTTTTATTATTCAGCCCCGAGGGCTCGGGGCTTTTTATTATTGAGCTCCAAGCGCTCGAGGCTTTTTATAATTTAGCCCCGAACGCTCAGGGCTTGTCATCATTCAGCCCCGAGTGCTCGGGGCTGAATAGGAAAAAGCCCTGAGTGCTCGGGGCTGAATAATGAAAATCCCCGAGCGTTCGGGGCTACATTATAAAAAGCCCCAAGTGCTCGGGGCTAAATAATAAAAAGCCCTAAGCGTTCGGGGCTAAATTATAAAAAGCCCCGAGCACTCGGGGCTAAATAATGAGAAGCCCCGAGCGTTCGGGGCTAAATTATGAAAAGCCCTGAGCGCTCGGAGCTAAATAATAAAAAGCCCCGAGCCCTCGGGGCTATATAATAAAAAGCCCTGAGCTCTCGGGGCTAAATAGAAAAAAGTCCCGAGCGCTCGGGGCCAAATAATAAAAAGCCCCGAGACCTCGGGGCTGACTAGAAAAAAGCTCCGAGCGCTCAGGGCTAAATAATAAAAAGCCCCGAGCCCTCGGGGCTAAATTATAAAAAGTACCGAGTGCTCGGGGCTAAATAATAAAAAGCCCCGAGCCCTCGGGGCTAAGTTATAAAAAGCCCCGAGCGCTCGGGGCTAAATAAAAAAAAGCCCCGAGCGTTCGGGGCTAGATAAAAAAAAGCCCCGAGCCCTCGGGGCTAAATTATACAAAGTACCGAGTGCTCGGGGCTAACTAATATAAAGCCCCGAGCGCTCGAGGCTAAATAATAAAAAGCCCCGAGCCCTCGGGGCTACATTATAAAAAGTATCGAGCGCTCGGGGCTAAATGATAAAAAGCCCCGAGCCCTCGGGGCTAAGTTATAAAAAGCCCCGAGCGCTCGGGGCTAAATTATAAAAAGTACCGAGTGCTCGGGGCTAAATAATAAACAGCCCCGAGTCCTCGGGGCTGACTAGAAAAAAGCTCCGAGCGCTCAGGGCTAAATAATAAAAAGCCCCGAGCCCTCGGGGCTAAATTATAAAAAGTACCGAGTGCTCGGGGCTAAATAATAAACAGCCCCGAGCCCTCGGGGCTAAGTTATAAAAAGCCCCGGGCGCTCGGGGCTAAATAAAAAAAAGCCCCGAGCGTTCGGGGCTAAATAAAAAAAAGCCCCGAGCCCTCGGGGCTAAATAATAAAAAGCCCCGAGCGCTCGGGGCCAAATTATAAGAAGCCCCGAGCGCTCGGGGCTAAATAATAAAAAGCCCCGAGCACTCGGGGCTAGATAAAAACAAGCCCCGAGCCCTCGTGGCTAAATCATGAAAAGCCCCGAGCGCTCGGGGCTAAATAGAAAAAAGCCCCGAGCGCTCGGGGCCAAATAATAAAAAGCCCCGAGAGCTCGGGGCTAAATAGAAAAAAGCCCCGAGCGCTCGGGGCTGAATAATAAAAAGCCCCGAGCTTTCAGGGCAGAATTATAAAAAGCCCCGAGCACTCGGGGCTAAATAAAAAAAAGCACCGAGCCCTCGGGGCTACATTATAAAAAGTATCGAGCGCTCGGGGCTAAATGATAAAAAGCCCCGAGCCCTCGGGGCTAAGTTATAAAAAGCCCCGAGCGCTCGGGGCTAAATAGAAAAAAGCCCCGAGCGTTCGGGGCTAAATAAAAAAAAGCCCCGAGCCCTCGGGGCTAAATTATAAAAAGTACCGAGTGCTCGGGGCTAAATGATAAAAAGCCCCGAGCGCTCGGGGCTAAATGATAAAAAGCCCCGATCCCTCGGGGCTAAATTATAAAAAGTACCGAGCGCTCGGGGCTCAATGATAAAAAGCCCCAAGCTTTCGGGGCTAAATTATAAAAAGCCCCGAGTGTTCGGGGCTCAATTATAAAAAGCCCCGAGCGCTCGGGGCTGAATAATAAAAAGCCCCGAGCGCTCGGGGCTAAATTATAAAAAGCCCCGAGCGCTCGGGGCTAAATAATAAAAAGCCCCGAGCCCTCGGGGCTAAATAATAAAGAGCCCCGAGCGCTCGGGGCCAAATTATAAAAAGCCCCGAGCGCTCGGGGCTAAATAATAAAAAGCCCGGAGCACTCGTGGCTAGATAAAAACAAGCCCCGAGCCCTCGGGGCTAAGTTATAAAAAGCCCCGATCGCTCGGGGCTAAATAAAAAAAAGCCCCGAGCGTTCGGGGCTAGATAAAAAAAAGCCCCGAGCCCTCGGGGCTAAATTATACAAAGTACCGAGTGCTCGGGGCTAACTAATATAAAGCCCCGAGCGCTCGAGGCTAAATAATAAAAAGCCCCGAGCCCTCGGGGCTGAATTATAAAAAGTACCGAGCGCTCGGGGCTTAATAATAAAAAGCCCCGAGCGCTCGGGGCCAAATAATAAAAAGCCCCGAGAGCTCGGGGCTAAATGGAAAAAAGCCCCGAGCGCTCGGGGCTAAATAATAGAAAGCCCCGAGCCCTCGGGGCAGAATTATAAAAAGCCCCGAGCACTCGGGGCTAAATAAAAAAAAGCCCCGAGCCCTCGGGGCTAAATTATAAAAAGCCCCGAGCGCTCGGGGCTGAATAATAAAAAGCCCCGAGCCCTCGGGGCTAAATAATTAAAAGCCCCGAGCGCTCGGGGCTAAATAATAAAAAGCCCCGAGCCCTCGGGGCTGAATTATAAAAAGTACCGAGCGCTCGGGGCTAAATAATAAAAAGCCCCGAGCCCTCGGGGCTAAGTTATAAAAAGCCCCGAGCGCTCGGGGCCAAATAGAAAAAAGGCCCGAGCGCTCGGGGCCAAATGATAAAAAGCCTCGAGAGCTCGGGGCTAAATAGAAAAAAGCCCCGAGCGCTCGGAGCTTTTTTCTATTTAGCCCCGAGCTCTCGGGGCTTTTCTCTATTTGGCCCCGAGAGCTCGGGGCTTTTTATTATTCAGCCCCGAGGGCTCGGGGCTTTTTATTATTGAGCTCCAAGCGCTCGAGGCTTTTTATAATTTAGCCCCGAACGCTCAGGGCTTGTCATCATTCAGCCCCGAGTGCTCGGGGCTGAATAGGAAAAAGCCCTGAGTGCTCGGGGCTGAATAATGAAAATCCCCGAGCGTTCGGGGCTACATTATAAAAAGCCCCAAGTGCTCGGGGCTAAATAATAAAAAGCCCTAAGCGTTCGGGGCTAAATTATAAAAAGCCCCGAGCACTCGGGGCTAAATAATGAGAAGCCCCGAGCGTTCGGGGCTAAATTATGAAAAGCCCTGAGCGCTCGGAGCTAAATAATAAAAAGCCCCGAGCCCTCGGGGCTATATAATAAAAAGCCCTGAGCTCTCGGGGCTAAATAGAAAAAAGTCCCGAGCGCTCGGGGCCAAATAATAAAAAGCCCCGAGACCTCGGGGCTGACTAGAAAAAAGCTCCGAGCGCTCAGGGCTAAATAATAAAAAGCCCCGAGCCCTCGGGGCTAAATTATAAAAAGTACCGAGTGCTCGGGGCTAAATAATAAAAAGCCCCGAGCCCTCGGGGCTAAGTTATAAAAAGCCCCGAGCGCTCGGGGCTAAATAAAAAAAAGCCCCGAGCGTTCGGGGCTAGATAAAAAAAAGCCCCGAGCCCTCGGGGCTAAATTATACAAAGTACCGAGTGCTCGGGGCTAACTAATATAAAGCCCCGAGCGCTCGAGGCTAAATAATAAAAAGCCCCGAGCCCTCGGGGCTGAATTATAAAAAGTACCGAGCGCTCGGGGCTTAATAATAAAAAGCCCCGAAAGCTCGGGGCCAAATAATAAAAAGCCCCGAGAGCTCGGGGCTAAATGGAAAAAAGCCCCGAGCGCTCGGGGCTAAATAATAGAAAGCCCCGAGCCCTCGGGGCAGAATTATAAAAAGCCCCGAGCGCTCGGGGCTAAATAAAAAAAAGCCCCGAGCCCTCGGGGCTAAATTATAAAAAGCCCCGAGCGCTCGGGGCTGAATAATAAAAAGCCCCGAGCCCTCGGGGCTAAATAATTAAAAGCCCCGAGCGCTCGGGGCTAAATAATAAAAAGCCCCGAGCCCTCGGGGCTGAATTATAAAAAGTACCGAGCGCTCGGGGCTAAATAATAAAAAGCCCCGAGCCCTCGGGGCTAAGTTATAAAAAGCCCCGAGCGCTCGGGGCCAAATAGAAAAAAGGCCCGAGCGCTCGGGGCCAAATGATAAAAAGCCTCGAGAGCTCGGGGCTAAATAGAAAAAAGCCCCGAGCGCTCGGAGCTTTTTTCTATTTAGCCCCGAGCTCTCGGGGCTTTTTTCTATTTGGCCCCGAGAGCTCGGGGCTTTTTATTATTCAGCCCCGAGGGCTCGGGGCTTTTTATTATTGAGCTCCAAGCGCTCGAGGCTTTTTATAATTTAGCCCCGAACGCTCAGGGCTTGTCATCATTCAGCCCCGAGTGCTCGGGGCTGAATAGGAAAAAGCCCTGAGTGCTCGGGGCTGAATAATGAAAATCCCCGAGCGTTCGGGGCTACATTATAAAAAGCCCCAAGTGCTCGGGGCTAAATAATAAAAAGCCCTAAGCGTTCGGGGCTAAATTATAAAAAGCCCCGAGCACTCGGGGCTAAATAATGAGAAGCCCCGAGCGTTCGGGGCTAAATTATGAAAAGCCCTGAGCGCTCGGAGCTAAATAATAAAAAGCCCCGAGCCCTCGGGGCTATATAATAAAAAGCCCTGAGCTCTCGGGGCTAAATAGAAAAAAGTCCCGAGCGCTCGGGGCCAAATAATAAAAAGCCCCGAGACCTCGGGGCTGACTAGAAAAAAGCTCCGAGCGCTCAGGGCTAAATAATAAAAAGCCCCGAGCCCTCGGGGCTAAATTATAAAAAGTACCGAGTGCTCGGGGCTAAATAATAAAAAGCCCCGAGCCCTCGGGGCTAAGTTATAAAAAGCCCCGAGCGCTCGGGGCTAAATAAAAAAAAGCCCCGAGCGTTCGGGGCTAAATAAAAAAAAGCCCCGAGCCCTCGGGGCTAAATAATAAAAAGCCCCGAGCGCTCGGGGCCAAATTATAAGAAGCCCCGAGCGCTCGGGGCTAAATAATAAAAAGCCCCGAGCACTCGGGGCTAGATAAAAACAAGCCCCGAGCCCTCGGGGCTAAATCATGAAAAGCCCCGAGCGCTCGGGGCTAAATAGAAAAAAGCCCCGAGCGCTCGGGGCCAAATAATAAAAAGCCCCGAGAGCTCGGGGCTAAATAGAAAAAAGCCCCGAGCGCTCGGGGCTGAATAATAAAAAGCCCCGAGCTCTCGGGGCAGAATTATAAAAAGCCCCGAGCACTCGGGGCTAAATAAAAAAAAGCCCCGAGCCCTCGGGGCTACATTATAAAAAGTATCGAGCGCTCGGGGCTAAATAATAAAAAGCCCCGAGCTCTTGGGGCTAAGTTATAAAAAGCCCCGAGCGCTCGGGGCTGACTAGAAAAAAGCTCCGAGCGCTCAGGGCTAAATAATAAAAAGCCCCGAGCCCTCGGGGCTAAATAATAAAAAGCCCCGAGCGCTCGGGGCCAAATTATAAAAAGCCCCGAGCGCTCGGGGCCAAATAATAAAAAGCCCCGAGAGCTCGGGGCTGAATAGAAAGAAGCCCCGGGCGCTCGGGGCTAAATAATAAAAAGCCCCGAGCCCTCGGGGCAGAATTATAGAAAGCCCCGAGCGCTCGGGGCTCAATAAAAAAAAGCCCCAAGTGCTCGGGGCTAAATAATAAAAAGCCCCAAGCGTTCGGGGCTAAATCATAAAAAGCCCCGAGTGCTCGGGGCTAAATAGAAAGAAGCCCCGAGCGCTCGGGGCTGAATTTTTTTGGGAGTGACCATAATAACCGATAATTTTAATAATAATAATCCAAGAAATGGTCGGATAAAAAACTTGAATAAATAATAAAAAGCCCCGAGCCCTTGGGGTTGAATAGAAAGAAGCCCTGAGCGCTCGGGGCTAAATGATAAAAAGTCCCGAGCTTTCGGGGCTAGATTATAAAAAGCCCCGAGCGTTCGGGGCTAAATTATAAAAAGCCCCAAGCGCTCGGGGCTAAATAATAAAAAGCCCCGAGCGCTCGGGGCTGAATAGGAAAAAGCCCCGAGCGCTCGGGGCTAAATAATAAAGAGCCCCGAGCCCTCGGGGCTAAATTATAAAAAGCCCCGAGCGCTCGGGGCTCAATAATAAGAGGCCCCGAGTGTTCGGGGCTAAATTATGAAAAGCCCCGAGCGCTCGGGGCTTTTCATGTTTTAGCCCCTAGGGCTCGGGGCTTGTTTTTATCTAGCCCCGAGTGCTCGGGGCTTTTTATTATTTAGCCCCGAGCGCTCGGGGCTTCTCATAATTTGGCCCCGAGCGCTCGGGGCTTTTTATTATTTAGCCCCGAGGGCTCGGGGCTTTTCATTATTTAGCCCCGAGCGCTCGGGGCTTTTCATAATTTAGCCCCGAGCGCTCGGGGCTTTTTATTATTTAGCCCTGAGCGCTCCCCCGAGGGCTCGGGGCTTCTCATTATATATTCAAGTTTTTTATCCGACCATTTCTTGAATTATTATTATTAAAATTATCGGCCATTATGGTCACTCCCATAAAAATTTAGCCCCGAACGCTCGGGGATTTTCATTATTCAGCCCCGAGCGCTCGGGGCTTTTTATAATTTAGCCCCGTGGGCTCGGAGCTTCTATAACTTAGCTCCGAGCGCTCGGGGCTTTTTATAATTTAACCCCGAGGGCTCGGGGCTTTTTTTTATTTAGCCCCGAGCGCTCGGGGCTTTTTATAATTTAGCCCCGAGGGCTCGGAGCTTCTATAACTTAGCTCCGAGCGCTCGGGGCTTTTTATAATTTAACCCCGAGGGCTCGGGGCTTTTTTTATTCAGCCCCGAGCGCTCGGGGCTTTTTATAATTTAACCCCGAGGGCTCGGGGCTTTTTTTTATTTAGCCCCGAGCGCTCGGGGCTTTTTATTATTTAGCTCCGAGCTCTCGGGGCTTTTCATAATTTAGCTCCGAACACGTGGGGCCTCTTATTATTCAGCCCCGAGCGCTCGGGTTTTTTTATAATTTAGGCCCGAACGCTTGGGGCTTTTTATTATTTGGCCCCGAGCGCTCGGGGCTTTTTATAATTTAGCCCCGAGGGCTCGGGGCTTTTTATTATTCAGCCCCGAGCGCTCGGGGCTTTTAATTATTTAGCCCCGAGGGCTCGGGGCTTTTTATTATTTAGCCCCGAGCGCTCGGGTCTTTTTATAATTTAGCCCCGAGGGCTCGGGGCTTTTTATTATTTAGCCCCGAGCGCTCGGGGCTTTTTATAATTTAGCCCCGAGGGCTCGGGGCTTTTTATCATTTAGCCCCGAGCGCTCGGGGCTTTTTATAACTTAGCCCCGAGTGCTCGGTACTTTTTGTAATGTAGCCCCGAGGGCTCGGGGCTTTTTTTTATTTAGCCCCGAGCGCTCGGGGCTACATTATAAAAAGTACCGAGCACTCGGGGCTTTTTATTATTTAGCCCCGAGCGCTCGGGGCTTTTTTCTATTTAGCCCCGAGCTCTCGGGGCTTTTTATTATTTGGCCCCGAGCGCTCGGGGCTTTTCATGATTTAGCCCCGAGGGCTCAAGGCTTGTTTTTATCTAGCCCCGAGTGCTCGGGGCTTTTTATTATTTAGCCCCGAGCGCTCGGGGCTTTTTATAATTTGGCCCCGAGCGCTCGGGGCTTTTCATTATTTAGCCCCGAGGGCTCGGGGCTTTTAATTATTTAGCCTCGAACGCTCGGAGCTTTTTTTTATCTAGCCCCGAGCACTCGGGGCTTTTTATAACTTAGCCCCGAGTGCTCGGGGCTTTTTATCATGTAGCCCAGAGCGCTCGGAGCTTTTTATAATTTAGCCCCGACGGCTCGGGGCTTTTTATTATTCAACCCCGAGTGCTCGGGGCTTTTTTCTATTTAGCCCCGAGCTCTCGGGGCTTTTTATTATTTTGCCCCGAGCGCTCGGGGCTTTTTCCTATTTAGCCCCGAGCCCTCGGGGCTTTTTATAATTTAGCCCCGAACGCTCGGGGCTTTTTTCTATTCAGCCCCAACGCTCGGGCCTTTTTATTATTTAGCCCCGAGCGCTTGGGGCTTTATATAATTTAGCCCCAAACTTTCGGGGCTTTCCATAATTTAGCCCCGAGGGCTCGGGGCTTTTCATTATTTGGCCCCGAGCGCTCGGGGCTTTTTTCTATTCAGCCCCGAGCGCTCGGGGCTTTCGATTATTTAGCCCCGAGGGCTCGGGGCTTTTTATAATTTAGCCCCGAACACTCGGGGCTTCTTATTATTTAGCCCCGAGTAGTCGGGGCTTCTTCTAATTTAGCCCCGAGGGCTCGGGGCTCTTTATTATTTAGCCCCGAGCCCTCGGGGCTTTTTATGATTCAGCCCCGAGGGCTCGGGGCTTTTTTTTAACTGGCTTCGAGTGCTTGGGGCTTTTTATTATTTAGCCCCGAGTGCTCGGGGCTTTTTATAATTTGGCCCCGAGGGCTCGGGGCTTTTTATTATTTAGCCCCGAGCGCTCGGGGCTTTTTATTATTTAGCTCCGAGCGCTCGCGGCTTTTTTCTATTTAGCCCTGAGCGCTCGGGGCTTCTTATTATTTAGCCCCGAGCGCTCGGGGCTTTGTATAATTTAGCCCTGAACGCTCGGGGCTTTTTATAATTTAGCCCCGAAAGCTCGGGGCTTTTTATCATTGAGCCCCGAGCGCTCGGTACTTTTTATAATTTAGCCCCGAGGGATCGGGGCTTTTTATTATTTAGCCCCGAGCACTCGGTACTTTTTATAATTTAGCCCCGAGGGCTCGGGGCTTTTTATTAGTTGGCCCCGAGTGTTCGGGGCTTTTTTCTATTTAGCCCCGAGCTCTCGGGGCTTTTTATTAGTTGGCCCCGAGTGCTCGGGGCTTTTTTCTATTTGGCCCCGAGAGCTCGGGGCTTTTTATTATTTAGCCCCGAGGGCTCGGGGCTTTTTATAATTTAGCCCCGAACGCTCGGGGCTTCTTATTATTTAGCCCCGAGTGCTCGGGGCTGAATAGGAAAAAGCCCCGAGTGCTCGGGGCTGAATAGGAAAAAGCCCCGAGCACTCGGAGCTTTTTTCTATTTAGCCCCGAGCTCTCGGGGCTTTTTATTAGTTGGCCCCGAGTGCTCGGGGCTTTTTTCTATTTGGCCCCGAGAGCTCGGGGCTTTTTATTATTTAGCCCCGAGCGCTCGGGGCTTTTAATTATTTAGCCCCGAGGGCTCGGGGCTTTTTATCATTTAGCCCCGAGCGCTCGGGGCTTTTTATAACTTAGCCCCGAGTGCTCGGTACTTTTTGTAATGTAGCCCCGAGGGCTCGGGGCTTTTTTTTATTTAGCCCCGAGCGCTCGGGGCTACATTATAAAAAGTACCGAGCACTCGGGGCTTTTTATTATTTAGCCCCGAGCGCTCGGGGCTTTTTTCTATTTAGCCCCGAGCTCTCAGGGCTTTTTATTATTTGGCCCCGAGCGCTCGGGGCTTTTCATGATTTAGCCCCGAGGGCTCAAGGCTTGTTTTTATCTAGCCCCGAGTGCTCGGGGCTTTTTATAATTTAGCCCCGAGGGCTCGGGGCTTTTTATTATTTAGCCCCGAGCGCTCGGGGCTTTTTATAATTTAGCCCCGAGGGCTCGGGGCTTTTTATCATTTAGCCCCGAGCGCTCGGGGCTTTTTATAACTTAGCCCCGAGTGCTCGGTACTTTTTGTAATGTAGCCCCGAGGGCTCGGGGCTTTTTTTTATTTAGCCCCGAGCGCTCGGGGCTACATTATAAAAAGTACCGAGCACTCGGGGCTTTTTATTATTTAGCCCCGAGCGCTCGGGGCTTTTTTCTATTTAGCCCCGAGCTCTCGGGGCTTTTTATTATTTGGCCCCGAGCGCTCGGGGCTTTTCATGATTTAGCCCCGAGGGCTCAAGGCTTGTTTTTATCTAGCCCCGAGTGCTCGGGGCTTTTTATTATTTAGCCCCGAGCGCTCGGGGCTTTTTATAATTTGGCCCCGAGCGCTCGGGGCTTTTCATTATTTAGCCCCGAGGGCTCGGGGCTTTTAATTATTTAGCCTCGAACGCTCGGAGCTTTTTTTTATCTAGCCCCGAGCACTCGGGGCTTTTTATAACTTAGCCCCGAGTGCTCGGGGCTTTTTATCATGTAGCCCAGAGCGCTCGGAGCTTTTTATAATTTAGCCCCGAGGGCTCGGGGCTTTTTATTATTCAACCCCGAGTGCTCGGGGCTTTTTTCTATTTAGCCCCGAGCTCTCGGGGCTTTTTATTATTTTTCCCCGAGCCCTCGGGGCTTTTTCCTATTTAGCCCCGAGCCCTCGGGGCTTTTTATAATTTAGCCCCGAACGCTCGGGGCTTTTTTCTATTCAGCCCCAACGCTCGGGCCTTTTTATTATTTAGCCCCGAGCGCTTGGGGCTTTATATAATTTAGCCCCAAACTTTCGGGGCTTTCCATAATTTAGCCCCGAGGGCTCGGGGCTTTTCATTATTTGGCCCCGAGGGCTCGGGGCTTTTTATAATTTAGCCCCGAACACTCGGGGCTTCTTATTATTTAGCCCCGAGTAGTCGGGGCTTCTTCTAATTTAGCCCCGAGGGCTCGGGGCTCTTTATTATTTAGCCCCGAGCCCTCGGGGCTTTTTATGATTCAGCCCCGAGGGCTCGGGGCTTTTTTTTAACTGGCCCCGAGTGCTTGGGGCTTTTTATTATTTAGCCCCGAGTGCTCGGGGCTTTTTATAATTTGGCCCCGAGGGCTCGGGGCTTTTTATTATTTAGCCCCGAGCGCTCGGGGCTTTTTATTATTTAGCTCCGAGCGCTCGGGGCTTTTTTCTATTTAGCCCTGAGCGCTCGGGGCTTCTTATTATTTAGCCCCGAGCGCTCGGGGCTTTGTATAATTTAGCCCTGAACGCTCGGGGCTTTTTATAATTTAGCCCCGAAAGCTCGGGGCTTTTTATCATTGAGCCCCGAGCGCTCGGTACTTTTTATAATTTAGCCCCGAGGGATCGGGGCTTTTTATTATTTAGCCCCGAGCACTCGGTACTTTTTATAATTTAGCCCCGAGGGCTCGGGGCTTTTTATTAGTTGGCCCCGAGTGCTCGGGGCTTTTTTCTATTTAGCCCCGAGCTCTCGGGGCTTTTTATTAGTTGGCCCCGAGTGCTCGGGGCTTTTTTCTATTTGGCCCCGAGAGCTCGGGGCTTTTTATTATTTAGCCCCGAGGGCTCGGGGCTTTTTATTATTGAGCTCCAAGGGCTCGGGGCTTTTTATAATTTAGCCCCGAACGCTCGGGGCTTCTTATTATTCAGCCCCGAGTGCTCGGGGCTGAATAGGAAAAAGCCCCGAGCACTCGGAGCTTTTTTCTATTTAGCCCCGAGCTCTCGGGGCTTTTTATTAGTTGGCCCCGAGTGCTCGGGGCTTTTTTCTATTTGGCCCCGAGAGCTCGGGGCTTTTTATTATTTAGCCCCGAGGGCTCGGGGCTTTTTATTATTGAGCTCCAAGCGCTCGGGGCTTTTTATAATTTAGCCCCGAACGCTCGGGGCTTCTTATTATTTAGCCCCGAGTGCTCGGGGCTGAATAGGAAAAAGCCCCGAGCGCTCGGGGTTGAATAATAAAAAGCCCCGAGCCCTCGGGGCTAAATTATAAAAAGCTCCGAGCGCTCTGGGCTACATGATAAAAAGCCCCGAGCACTCGGGGCTAAGTTATAAAAAGCCCCGAGTGCTCGGGGCTAGATAAAAAAAAACTCCGAGCGTTCGAGGCTAAATAATTAAAAGCCCCGAGCCCTCGGGGCTAAATAATGAAAAGCCCCGAGCGCTCGGGGCCAAATTATAAAAAGCCCCGAGCGCTCGGGGCTAAATAATAAAAAGCCCCGAGCACTCGGGGCTAGATAAAAACAAGCCTTGAGCCCTCGGGGCTAAATCATGAAAAGCCCCGAGCGCTCGGGGCCAAATAATAAAAAGCCCCGAGAGCTCGGGGCTAAATAGAAAAAAGCCCCGAGCGCTCGGGGCTAAATAATAAAGAGCCCCGAGCCCTCGGGGCTAAATTATAAAAAGCCCCGAGCGTTCGGGGCTAAATAATAAGAGGCCCCGAGAGCTCGGGGCTAAATAATAAAAAGCCCCGAGCCCTCGGGGCAGAATTATAAGAAGCCCCGAGCACTCGGGGCTAAATAACAAAAAGCCCCGAGCTCTCAGGGCTAAATAGAAAACAGCCCCGAGCGCTCGGGGCTAAATAATGAAAAGCCCCGAGCCCTCGGGGCAGAATTATAAAAAGCCCCAAGCGCTCGGGGCTAAATTATAAAAAGCCCCCGGGATGAAATTTTTGAGTCTTTGGAGAGTCTTTTACGGTCTTCAAAGACTCCTAGAAAGACTTTTCAGTCTCTAGAGTGTCTTGCAAGTCCCGCAACTGTCTCTACAGTGTCTCTCGGGTCTCTCCCGTGAAGACTTGTATCTTTGCTGGTCTCTCCCGTAAAGACTTCTATCTTCGCGTGTCTCTCCCGTAAGGACTTCTATCTTTACTGGTCTCTCATTAGATTCATAAATCTTTGCAAAGACATAAGTGCTTATGAGAGAGACCGAGAAATGATTTTTTTTTATTTCAACTTAATAATTTCTAAGTTTTCAATTTTTATAATTTTTGCAATGCGTGGAATTATTATTTTTTTCATATTTGACTTCAATTAAAATGCTCAATATTAGCGGAAAGAGGAGTGAAACGGACATAGGGGTAAAATGGATATATTTGAGTTTTGATGTTTATATTATCAATCTTTCTTGAAATTTGACATTGTTCTCTTTTCTTTTATTCAATTGCTGGAAATGACTACTTCACTAAAACCTTAAAATAACGTCATCTAAGATTTCTTTACGTTTCAATAGTTTTTATAGATGACGTGCAGAAAGTTATGAAAATTCAAAGAAAAACATGCAGTTGTGTTAATTAAAACTGGAATCGATCTATATTGAGGATTATTAAAAACTAAGTCGCATTCAATAATCTATTATCATCTGAACTATTGATTAATGTATTTTTTGACAAAGAAAAATATGGATAAAAATAAATATTTTTTTGAAAAATAGAAAGACTGATGGCTCCCGAAGCAAGACTGGAGGAGTTCTAATTTGAGAGACTGTGAGTCTCTCAAGTAAGGATTCTGGTTCGTAGAGCAGGGACTGAGAGTCTCTGTAGGAAAGACACGTGTCCCGTTCGGAGAGACAGCAAGGTGTCTCTAGAAAGTCCCTGCCATGGCGCGAATAGGGACTCTGTCAGAGACCGGGACAGGAGTCTTTCGACCACTGAAAGACTCGAATTTTTTCATCCCGGGCCCCGAGCACTTGGGGCTAAATAATAAAAAGCCCCGAGCGCTCGGGGCTAAATAGAAAAAAGCCCCGAGCGCTCGGGGCTAAATTTTTTTGGGAGTGACCATCATGGCCGATAATTTTAATAATAATAATTCAAGAAATGGTCGGATACAAATTTTGAATAAATAATAAAAAGCCCCGAGCCCTCGGGGCTAAATAATAAAAAGCCCCGAGCGCTCGGGGCTAAATAATAAAGAGCCCCGAGCCCTCGGGGCTAAATTATAAAAAGCCCGAGCGCTCGGGGCTAAATAATAAGAAGCCCCGAGTGTTCGGGGCTAAATAATAAAAAGCCCCGAGCCCTCAGGGCTAGATAAAAAAAAGCCCCGAGCGTTCGGGGCTAAATATTAAAAAGCTCCGAGCGCTCGGGGCTAAATAGAAAAAAGCCCCGAGCACTCGAGGCTAAATAAAAAATAGCCCCGAGCTCTCGGGGCTAAATGAAAAAAGCCCCGAGCCCTCGGGGCTGATTGAGAAATAGCTCCGAGCCCTCGGGGCTAAATACACAAAGCCACGAGCCCTCGGGGCTCAATAAAAAATAGCCTCGAGCCCTCGGGGCTGAATAAAAAATAGCCTCGAGCACTCGGGGCTAAATAAAAAAAGCCCCGAGCCTTCGGGGCTAAATAAAGAATAGCCCCGAGCCCTCGGGGCTGAATGAAGAATATCCCCGAGCCCTCGGGGCTAAATAAAAAATAGCCCCGAGGGCTCGGGGCTAAATAAAAAATAGCCGCGAGTCCTCGGGGCTGAATAAAAAATAGCCCCGAGCCCTCGGGGCTTAATAAAAAAAGCCCCGAGCCCTCGGGGCTAAATGAGAAATAGCCCCGAGCCCTTGGGGCTAAATAATAAAAAGCCCCGAGCACTCGGGGCTAAATAATAGAATACCTCCAAGCACTCGGGGCTAAATAATAAAATAGCCCCGGGCATTCGGGGCTCACTAATAAAATTGCCCCGAGTGCTCGGAACTAAACAATGAAATAGCACCGAGCACTCGGGGCTACATAATAAAATAGTTCCAAGTGCTCGGGGGTAGAAAGTGAAATAATCCCGAGCACTCGGGGCTAAATAACCAAATAGCCCCGAGCACTCTGGATTATTCGCAAAAATTATCTGATTTTGCCTGATTCGATTTTATATGTTCATTAGCTAATTCTCCATGATTTTTGGCCTTACCTTGAAAACTAAATTGATCCTCACAATTTTCGCCAAAAAATTACTTTATATGACACGTGAAACAATTATTCGTTACGTACGAGAATGTATTTCAGATTTACAAATTCGAAATATATTCTCATCTTCCCAAGTTGTAAAAAAAATGTCATGCTATGAGACAAATTACTCATAATTATCTATTATTCTCGTATGAATAGGATTTATTCCATTTTTATACTTATCACAAGTATTTTTTGTACTTGTCTCTAGTGTTTTTTTATACTTGCAAAAAGTATTCATTAAACTTTCCACAAGTTCCATGTATACTCTCCATGAGGATTTTATGTAGGTAAATTAGAAGTTCAGAGGTTACAGAAATTTTTTTCATTCATGTATTTCGTCATTGCGATCTTGCGTGGAATTTCTGTGAGATAGAGCAATTTCGTTCGAATGTCTTCTCTTGTAGAGAACTGCAAGAGCTACAAAACAAGACGAATGTCATATCGCTCTATCTCGCTCTTTTTCCGAGTCATTATCAAAAACAATTGAAAGAAAATATCGATTTATTCCATTTTACTTCCTCTTTAAATCCATTCTTTTATGGATATCTTGGACTCTAAGCGAGATAGAGCCATTCTGTCTCGATTCTATTTGTAGCTTTCAAAATTCACTACAAAACTGGATGAATGCAAAATTGCTCCATCTCGCTCAGTTCCCGAGATGTTCATGAAAAAATGTAGCTAGTGAACAAGTAGAATTGAATGAATCAATTTTTTTCATTCAATTGTTTTCGAGAAAATCTTGGAAACTTAGTAAGTTTCAGCGTGAGATGCAACTGAGTGAGATTTTAAGCTCATCTAGCTTTGTAGCTCTCAAAATTCTCTCCACAACAAGATAGAGGCGAATTTGCCTTATTTCGCTTAATCCTCAAGTTATGCATAAAAAAATGGATCGAGTGATATAGCGAAATATGCTGAATCAATTTTTTCTTCTAATTGTTCTTGAGAAAATCTTAGAAACGAAGCGGGACAGAGCGATGTCACTCTCATCTCGTTTCATAGCTCTTGAAATTGTTGACAAAACAGGTTAGAGATAAAATTGCTCTATCTCACTCAGTCTCCGAGATATCCATGAAAAAATGAGTCCAATGAGAAAGTAAAATAGGATAAATCGATTTTTCTTCAATTGGTTTGTCTAATATCTCGGAAATTAAGCGATGTAGGGTGACTTTGCCCTCATCCTGTTTCGTAGCTGAGGCACTCCACACTATTCAGAACACTTTTCAAACTTTTTTTTTTCGATTTTGTTCATTTTCGGATATGTTGTTGGAATGGCTTAGAGAAGTCATTTCCCATTGAGAAAAAGAATTCCTCGTTCACATGCGAAATAATTCACCTAAACCATTTCAACAACCTCTCCAAAAATGAACAAAAAGGAGGAACAAAGTTCCAAAAATCAAGGAAATAGCGTGGAATGCCTCAAATATGAATTTTTACTACTGAAGTGATTAGTTTTCGAGCTGTACTTTGAAAAAAAATTCTGTAGAGGAGATATCTCAAAATTTTCCATTAAATAAACGCGTTATTTTTACTTTTTTCATTTGTTTAACACTGAATCCAGTATACCATCCTCCAAGCAAAGTTCTGAATATAAGTATTTTCGATTTATGAAGCAAGTGCTTCATGCTCCTGTCAAGTATGAGAAGTACTTGATCCAAGTATCTTTTATACTAGGACTGCGTATATTTCATACTGCTGTCAAGTATGAAATATACTCAGTCCTAGTATAAGAGATACTAGTGACAAGTATCTTCCATACTAGGACTGAGTATATTTTGGACTCATCCCAAGTATCCTGCGGATCAAGTTGATATACTTCTGAGGGGACTATTTGCTATATCTGACAAGTGTAAATAATGAATTCTAACAAGTTTCCCGACAATACTTGTCAGTAGTATATTCGATACTAGACAGTAGTATACTTTTTTTTGAGTGTAACATTATGATTTTACTACTATCAGAAGATAAGAATATATTTCTAATTCGTCAGTAAGGCAGAACAAACTCAGATGTTTGTTTTACGTATAATGTAAAATTATTCTTCGTGGAAAATTTTGGGGATCAATTACGTCTCTAGGGTGTGATCAGGGTGTGAAAAGGTAAAATTAAATCAGGACGAATCAGATCGTTTTCGTGATCTAGATTATGAATCTTTTTTATTCACTCCCGAGCGTAACCATGGCTTGTATGCATACACGGGAATCAGACCCACGTCTTACTCCCAGTTTTTTTGAAAGCTTTGTGAACTTGACGATTTTGAACGTTGAACTATTCCGATGTGAACTGAAGTAGTATTTTTTTATATCACAAATTCTTATAATTTCCTGAGAAAAAATATTATGGTCTCAACATTCCCTTCCTCCAACTCCCCCTCCTGCCTCCAAACTTCCATCCATATTAGCGATGCAACCACGCGTCTTCTGATGCAGAGATAAAATCATTATGCTGTAAAATATATCTCCATAATTACCTATCATCTTTGTACAACTAAATTGATTCCAAGGGTTCAGCATGCAAATATACTCGACATCATTTACGGCAAATAACCATTCCCAAACGTCTTCAAATCACTCTTTTTGGAAAGTTGAAGTCATGTCTTGTCAGATTAGAATTTTTCAAAATCAATAATAATTAATCCTCAATTCGAAAGCTTTTCATTCGTTCTTTTGTTTTGTTGTTTCTCTGTAAGGAGCATCCCGTTTCAGCTCTTCACTACTGAATTTACGAGCGAAGAGAGTGTTTTTTAAGGATATCTTGGGAACTAAGCAAGATGCAGCAATTTCGCCCTCATCCTTCTTTCCAGAGCATTTCACTGGCCTCAAAAAAGATCAGGATAAATTACGTTTTTCGTCATAAGTTCCCAAGGTGAAAATTGTAAGAATTATATCATTTGAAAAGGCTTCGATGGATTTTTGAACCTGAAGTCTACATATAAATGAAGGAAGAACGAAAGATATTCTAAAAAGAAGATTGGAATATCGATTTATCCGGCTTCAGCTCTTTTCCTCTGAATGAGCTGAGAGAAGAATGTGAGGTGTCATTTTTCGTGAATGATTTTGTCCTCGTGGAGTCCCTCCGTAAACTCGATAGTTTCCTGAATATTCATGAAATTATAGAAGAAGGTGGGGTGAAAGGGGGATAAGGAATGAAATGGAGACGTTTTAGTTTTGATGTTTTATATTATGTAAATCACGAAATTAGTGAAAATATTCAAGATCGATTTTTTCTGATGATTCCATTGGAGAGCTGAGGAAATTCCGGTTGGACAAAATATGTCAAAATTGATTTTTGATAATTCGAAAATGGGAATAGTTTGAACAGACGTTTTCTGGAGAAAATAGAAGTATTTTTAGGTCAACTATTTTCTGAGAATATTTCGAAAAATAAGGGAGATAAGATCATGTTGCCGTCATTCTTCTTGGTAGCTCTTCAAATCCTCTGCAGGACAGAAATAAGATAAAATCGCTCCATTTTGCTTAGTTTCTGAAACATATTGCAAAAATGTGATATTAGAAAAATTGCTCGGGTGGATCGAGATCAGTTGATTTTCGTGTCATTTTTTGAAAAGATTTTGGAAGCTGAACAAAATACGATGATTTCGGGCTGAAACATTCTCATAGCTCTTAAAATTCACTACAAAAAAACAAGACAGAATCGGACTGTGTCGGATTATTCTTTGAGATATTTGGTGAAAAGAGAAATAAGAGAAATGGAATGAACTTATTAAGATAAGTCGATTTTTTTGACATTTGTTTTGTGGAAATATCTCGGAAAATAAGCAAGGTAGGACGATTCCGCACCATTTTATCGTATCGGGCAGAAGCATCCCAGACTACAAAATTTGCCGATTGGTTGGAATTTATGATCAAGTTATCGCGGCTTTTATCTGCAATTTCGTCGGCTATTTATCGTCGATTTGTCGACAAATTGACCATAGATTCAACGATATTTCTGAGCATACCAAATCCACCATCATCAGGTTATCGGGGAAATTTGCAGACAATTTTCGTCAGATACTACAGTCGTACAAATATAGGTGATGAAAATTTTAACGAAGATATGGCAACAAAATAACGGAGACGGGTGCAGCTGACCAGGAAAAACTGACCACTCAACAACTGGCCACACTTTTTGGGTGTTTCTGCAAGTAGCCGAAAAACACCTGTGCTCCAACAACCGGACGCCGAAAAGTCACCACAGTTTTGTTACCCTCCAAGATTTCGATTAAAAGTACAATTCATTTCGGAGAGATGGCGTTTGCATAAAATTTCCGATGGCTGGTAAGCCTAGACCCATTGTAGGTGACGTTTTACACATATAGGACCTTATTATATAGGACATTGAGCATTCCGCCTCAATGGTTTTGTCTTTCTACCTTCAAATCACTCAATATGCTTTCTATGGAGTCCGAACTTTCATGTGGCAAGTGGAAATTATCATCCGGGATGATTTTCCATAAAATGTGCAATGGTTAGTGAACCTGTGACGACTGTAGGTGAGGTTTTCCACATATAGAACCTTATTATATTGGATAATGAGCTTTCCTCCTCAATGGTTTTGTCTTTCTACCTTCAAATCACTCAATATGCCTTCTATGGAGTCAGAACTTGCATGCAGCAAATGGAAATTATCATCCGGGATGATTTTCCATGAAGTGTTCAATGGTTAGTGAGCCTGCGACCACTGAGGTGCGTTCAGAATGAACGAAATGGTAGAGGTTTGGTAAATTGCACCAAGCTCCTACCCGATGTCGTTCGGAATGGACGAGTAGGTAAACCATGCTCCGTTTTGATTTTTGAGACCTAATTTCGGGCATTTTTAACTTTTAGGCAATAAGAGTTGATGAAATGCAACCGCTGACTTCTGAACTGACACAGTCATATATTTTTTTCATTTTTTCAGCACATCCCAGAATTAATATCAAGCTTTCATAATTTAATTTGACTATGAGTATAATTTACCTATCCGTTCATTCCGAACGACTTTGAGTAGGAGCTCGGTAGAATTTACCAAACCTCTACCAATTCGTTCATTCTGAACGCACCTCTGTAGGTGAGGTTTTCCACATATAGAACCTTATCATATTGGACATTGAGCATTTCTCCTCAATGGTTTTGTCTTTCTACCTTCAAATCACTCAATATGCCCCCTATGGAGTCCGAACTTGCATGTGGCAAGTGGAAATTATCATCCAGGACGATTTTCCATAAAATGTCCAATGGTTAGTGAACCTGCGACCACTGTAGGTGAGGTTTTCCACATATAGAACCTTATTATATTGGACAATGAGCATTCCTCCTCAATGGTTTCGTCTTTCTACCTCCAAATCACTCAATATGCCTTCTGTGGAGTCTGAACTTTCATGCAGCAAGTGGAAATTATCATCCGGGATGATTTTCCATAAAATGTGCAATGGTTAGTGAGTCTGCGACCACTTTAGGTGAGGTTTTCCACATATAGGACCTTATTATATTGGACATTGAGCATTCCTCCTTAATGGTTCCGTCTTTCTACCTTCAAATCACTCAGTATGCCTCCTATGGAGTCCGAACTTGCATGCGTCAAGTGGAAATTATCATCCGGGATCATTTCCCGAAAAATGTCCAATGGTTAGTGAGCCTGCGACCCCTGTAGGTGAGGTTTTCCACATATAGAACCTTATTATATTGGATATTGAACATTCCTCCTCAATGGTTTTGTCTTTCTACCTTCAAATCACTCAATATGCCTTCTATGGAGTCCGAACTTGCATGCAGCAAATGGAAATTATCATCCGGGATGATTTTCCATAAAATGTGCAATGGTTAGTAAGCCTGCGACCACTGTAGGTGAGGTTTTCCACATATAGAACCTTATTATATTGGATAATGAGCATTCCCCCTCAATGGTTTTGTCTTTCTACCTTCAAATCACTCAATATGCCTCCTATGGAGTCCGAACTCGCATGTGGCAAGTGGAAATTATCATCCGGGATGATTTTCCATAAAATGTGCAATGGTTAGTGAGCCTGCGACCACTGTAGGTGAGGTTTTCCACATATAGGATCTTATTATATTGGACATGGAGCATTTCTCCTCAATGGTTTTGTCTTTCTACCTTCAAATCACTCAATATGCCTTCTATGGAGTCCGAACTTGCATGCAGCAAATGGAAATTATCATCCGGGATGATTTTCCATAAAATGTGCAATGGTTAGTAAGCCTGCGACCACTGTAGGTGAGGTTTTCCACATATAGAACCTTATTATATTGGATAATGAGCATTCCCCCTCAATGGTTTTGTCTTTCTACCTTCAAATCACTCAATATCCCGGGAAAAAATCGTCATATATGAACATATATGAACATATATGTGACATATATGTACATATATGGGACATATATGAACATATATGTGACATATATGTACATATATGAGACATATATGAACCATATATGAACATATATGTACGTATATGGACATATATGCTCATACGTTTCTCCGAGAAATCAGACAGCTATGGGCATATATGGGCATATATGGACATACATGGACATACATGAAACATATATGAGCTTATATGAGCTTATATGAGACATATATGAGCATACATGGGCATATATGGTCGTATCATGCGGTGGAACCCGAGTAGGTATGAGCATATATGGGGATATATGCGCATATATGAACATATATGGACATATATGAGACATATATGGACATATATGAGACATATATGGACATATATGAGACATATATGGACATATATGAGACATATATGGACATATATGAGACATATATGGACATATATGGGCATACATGGTCATGTATGGTCGTATGATCCTGTGGAAACTGAGCAGGCATGGGCATATATGAGCATATATGGACATATATGGACATGTATGAGCATATATGGAACGTATATGAACATGTATGAACATATATGTGCATATATGAAACATATGAAAAAATGCTCACTCAATCCATATAAAAACGTATAAAATGATGAATTTGAATAATTAATAGTAAATGCACGTTCCGTTAGTTGTTTACCGCTTACTTTGAGACTTCCAAATCCTGCCAGCATTCGAAAATCATTTTCTTTGGTATCACTAAATTATTTCCAATGATTGAAATAATTCAATTGAATTCATTTTTTCTAAGTCCGAAAAACATTGATCACTATATCAGGATTAAAATTCATTCCGTAAGTATGTGAATTCCGGATAGCAAAGGTGGTAGGATGATGGACTCATCATGTGACGGTCCCGGGTTCGATCCCAGCTGAATGTTTTTTTTTTTTTTTTTTTTCCATTGAAATTCGTTATTAATGAGGAATTGAGTGATCAAAGGAATTAATACTGATGTATTATATTCATATATTAGAACATTTTGATGATATATCCTGGGAAAATATCGACATATATACCCATATATGATCATATATGCCCATATATGATCATACATGCCCATATACGATCATATATGGAACTGCCATACCCGGGAAAAAATCGACATATATGTCCATACATGTCCATATATGCACATATCTGTTCAGATATGTACATGTACGGTCAATTCGCATATATGTCCATGCATGGAGCGTTCATATATGATCATATATGATCATGTATGGACATGTATGACAATTTTTTCCCGGGATGCCTCCTATGGAGTCCGAACTCGCATGTGGCAAGTGGAAATTATCATCCGTGATGATTTTCCATCAAATGTGCGATGGTTAGTGAGCCTGCGACCACTGTAGGTGAGGTTTTCCACATATAGGAACTTATTATATTGGACATTGAGCATTCCACCTCAATGGTTTTGTCTTTTTACCTTCAAATCACTCAATATGCCTTCTATGGAGTCCGAACTTGCATGCAGCAAGTGGAAATTATCATCCGGGATGATTTTTCATAAACTATGGAATGGTTAGTGAGCCTGCGACCACTGTAGGTGAGGTTTTCCACATATAGGACCTTATTATATTGGACATTGGACTTTCGACCTTCAAATCACTCAATATGCATCAATATGGATCGATTCAATATGCCTCCTATGGAGTCCCAACTTGTATGTGGCATAAAAATTCGTGGATAAGTCCAATATTAGTCTCCGGGCCAGTGGGTCTGATCGGCAAATCCTCAATTCCCGCTCCCTAGCTCTCGGCAACATTAGAATTGCAAGTTAAGGACGCCTAGATAGTTAATGATTCACATTTAGGTGTCTGATCGACAACCACTCTATTTTCACCCTCCCGCCCTTGGTATCATCGAAATCGGATAATAGGGACCCCTAGATCAATAATAATTCATGTTTAGGGTCCCATCGAATCCACTCGATCGATTTTTTGCAACTTGATCGCGTTCGGCTGTTACAAGTTTGTGTATAAGTTCAATATTAGTCTCCAGGCTGGTGGGTCTAATCGAAGAATACTCAACTTTCACTTTCCCGCCTTTGGTATCATCGGAATTGGATAATGGGGACGTTTTCCAGCTGTAGGACCGTATTATATCGGATATGGAACATTCCCTCTCTCTGTTTCTATCT
Organism: Aleiodes leptofemur; assembly: GCA_963942555.1. Classification (NCBI taxonomy): domain Eukaryota; kingdom Metazoa; phylum Arthropoda; class Insecta; order Hymenoptera; family Braconidae; genus Aleiodes; species Aleiodes leptofemur. The sequence goes on from OZ012609.1 coordinate 15,168,445, forward strand.
TTCTTCCTTTAAATCATTCAATATACCTTCTATGGACTCCGAACTTGCATGCAGGAAGTGCAAATTATGATCCGGGATGATTTCCCTTAAGGAAGTTCATCCGGTATGGGATTTAATAGTACGAAAAATTATCACGACTAGCGTAGTGGTTATACGACTAACGTAGTCGTAACCTGTACAGCTGCTATGTACTAGAAATTCTTGTTCGTCGATCATAATTGTTTTTTTTTGTAAAAAATCGAATTTATAGAAATAATTTTTTTGAAGATCAAATAGAGAAAGGTCAATTCAGCACATTTTCAACTAGTTTTGTATGATTTAATGTGCAAGTATAGCATACATTGCGTTATTCGGAAAGCATTCTTATTGATTTCAAAAAGCGCGCGGTTCTGACGTCACTGTCATGCGAGTAAGACAGAGGTTAACTTCCCAAAAATCAGCATTTTTCGAGACAAATTAATTTATTCTTAAATCACCAAGTATCTAATGCATTTGAGGGAGCTCTTAAACTGTTCTTTACATATTTATTTATCCATTATGGAAGTTTCTCCCCAAAAAACCTGTTAATTGCCACAAATTTCATGTTTATAGACGAAAACCCATAAGGGACCGTGTTAATTGAAAAATCTTTATTTATTAATTTCTCCCGAATAAGATATCCGAAGAGTTTGAAATTTTAACAGGTGACTTTTTAGATTTTCAGAAGTATATTCAAATTTTTTCATAATTATTGGTCTGTTAATTCAGTTACCGGATGAACTCCCTTAAAATCGCCAATGGTTAGTGAGCCTGGACCACTTGTTTGGGAGGATCATCATTCAATTTGGGAGGATTGTTAATTATTGAAAATAATCTCTAAAAATGGAAAACTATGAAAACCTTGTGAATAAGAAAATAGTAAATGTTGGAGCAGGAAATCGCATTGCACGATTATCAATCAATGAGCTCACTACGAGTGACATCATCGCATCGGCTAGAGACGTCTGTCTCTCGGTGAAGTGCCACTGAATTGTTTCTTCCATGGTCACGAGCGATAATCCTTGTGACGGTTTTTACCGTCACAGAATCAATAAAATTCGGAAAAATTAATTATTTTTAGTAATATCGCGATAATGGCCGCAACTCGCGGTACCCGGGGAGAATGGGGCTCATTTTGGAGTCAAGTCAGCATATGTCCGGAGTGGGGTCAGCAAAGGCTAATGACCTCACTAATTGTTTTGTTTATTTTTGTTCAATCTTCCTCCAAAATTTGGAGGAAAGTACGAGAGTAGGACTGGGAAGGATTTTTCCCAGTCCCACAAACAAAGTAGCGGAAGCAAGGACGATCTGGAGGAACCTGGACCAGAGCAACATCCAGGGAGTTGGTCCAACACCGGCCGACACTGATGAATGTTGGCCAACAACGAGAGATGCCGGAGATTGTCGGGGACAACGCCGAAAACAGTGATGGAAAAGACTATATCAGTGAAAATAAGAGACAAAACTTTTTCGTTTGATTGTCGGGAAACTATTGTCATGTTGTAAGTATTATGATTATTTTCGTGAGTTATATACATTCTATATATATATATATATATATTAAACTCAGTGACGTTGAGGAAAGTAGTGGGGGACTCGCGCGTTAATTGGTTGAGTTGGGCCTCGGCTCTACCGGAATCGAGCGGGAATAGCCGAGGGCACCCAACACTAACGCATGGGAGAGAAGACTCGTTCTTCTTCTCTCGAGACACCGTGGCGGCCACATCGTGTAGAGACTATTGAGAGAAATTAAAGAAAAGTACCAGGAAAATTGTAGAGAAATTCAAGTAATTAAAAAGAGAAGTTAAAGAGGCCAAGACGGAGGAAAGATAGCGCAAATAGAGTAAGGTACGCGAGTCCCCGTATAATTAATATTTTGAGTTATAAAGTAAAGAATTTTGAGTAAAAGGTGAAGAGTAGAGGAAACATCGAGTTAGTGTCTGTTTGGGGTGTTTTCACTCAAGCAAAATTGAAGTTATTCTTGTTTATTCTGAGTTACGTGGAAGATTAATAATTAAAGTGAAATAATCATCACATTATTCCTAAAAATTCCTATTTCCTCTGGTTTATATGTACACATATTATTTTTTTGAATATATCTAATTTTTTGTTATATAAACCGAAATTTTCAGGAGTTTGTGTAAAGTTTTTTCGTTTGTCCGAATACCCAAATGGAGGGTATCGTCCCCTCCTCCCCTTGAGACAATATAGGAGTCTCACATAAGAAAGCGGGTTAAATTAGAGTCTTTTTGGGATTTTTGTTATTCATTGAAATTAAATAAAACTTGGGGATTTGTCGTTTTCCCCCAAATTTGTAGAACGCTGCGAAAACGACTGGCGCCCATTTTTTCAGGAAGGCAAATTAATTGGGAGTAAATTGGGAAAAAACTAGAAGCATAAAATCGGGTCAAATTTAGAGAATTTTTCAGTGCCTTTAACGGTTGGCCAAGGTCAGTTGAGCAAACCGTTACATCCTTTTGGAAAATAAAATAATTTAGGCGAAACGAGAATACTTGAGGCAAGACGGAAAATCAAAATTCCTTCGAAGAAATATTGCATTCAGTTCCTTGAAAGGTAGAAGAGAACTGATACGCTCTCATTTCGCTATTGAATAATTCTTATAAGTAGGTAAGATTATTTCGATTTGTCCGACTTGTTTCCTAACTTTATTGTCAAGATATGATGAATTTGATAGAATGAACTAACGAGGCAAGTCTTCAATTTCCAGCTCTACCTTGAATGCATTGAACTGCAAATATAAACAGCATGTGGATGAAAACCGTTCCATACAAACAATGCTGAACCCTGCAAAAAAAATTGTATCCCTACGCACATCATCTGTCTCAGGCTGCTCGCCCGCTACTAAAAACACGATATACCAACTTGGGTCCGTGAGTCTAGAAAATTCAAATTGCGCCATCTCTTGAACTCATACATCATCACAAAATGGTTCCTCCCGCCATCTACCAGTGTTTTGAGCTATTATACTCGCCTCAGAAAAACTCTCATGAATCTCTTTATCGACAATTCTTCTCACATTTCTTGCGGATAATTTTCTAATAATTTTGCTGATAACTCGATAACTTGAATGTGTCAATATAGTCAGTTATCGTAGTTTTTTCCCGTCTCATTGTCGAATATTAGACGGTAATTTTTCAGATTTTTTGTCGACAAAAAGTGGACAGTTTGTCGGTGCCTTGTTTTCTGGGATACTGACTGAATTTGGAAAATTATTCATTGCCTGGTAAATTTCCAAGCATTGTAATTGCCATCTTTACTCCCATTTCCGGAAATATCCTAATTCCAAAAAAAAAACTAATTAATTTATTATTTTTTTCATTTTCATTTTAACGGTTTCGTAAGTGGACGCTCCTAAATATATCCACATGTTGAGCAAGGAATTTTTTTTTCCACAACACTAATGAACAATTACAATTTCATTTTGCATTTTATTTCGAATTCATGATCCACGTGGAAAAGACTCCTGATATTTTTTTCCAAGTCCTCACTCTAAAAACTCTTAAAATAATGTTAGGGAAAAATACATGTGTCTCACGAGTTAGAAATGAATTCACACTATTCCAAGACTATTCAATTGCTAATCTTGCAGTTCAGCTTGAAAGAAGGTCTTTACTGTGCTTAATTCGTGCTATCTGTTTCAGCTCTTTTAAAGGAATTCGTTTCTCCAAACTATTGAAAAAATGAAAGTTTTTGCATCTAGGAGCCGAAAACGACGTTTCTAACCTTCCTTTGCTTGGAAGATTCTTCCTTTAGTGGTTAAGAACGTCTGTTTTCCGCTTCCTCGATACAAAAAATAGTGAACACACCACGGATGGAAAGAAGTCATCCTCAACCAAAAATTTGGTACCTTCGCTTCCCTCGGGAGACAAACTTTTGAGCGGTTAACTTCTTCCCACCCTAAGCGTGTAATAGACTTTTTTTTTATAAATTTGGTTTTTCCAGATTTTTTCATGAGAACGCAAATATATCTAAATTCATCATCTGAGAGTAGACAGCTTTTCCTATGGAGTAAGCAATGTTATTGGCAGAATAATGAATATCGCATGAATAGTGGGGCTGTAGAATTACGCATAATAGTGGAGGTCCTGTTGGTTTCTGTTATGAGCTACACAACTTCTACCCAGTCAGGACTCGAATTCTGGTCTTTTGGACGTGAATCTACAGTCCAATCCACTGCGCCAGATAACTGTACAAAAAGTTAGCAATAGTGAACGTAAGCTCCAGGAGTTTCCACTCTCGTGGCGTACCAGTCTGCACAATTTCTGAAATTTGATTAAGTTCGCTGCCCTGAGGAACTCCCTCCAGTCATCTGTATCCGATTCCTAATGAATACCTTTGTTCTCTGCCACCATCGACACAGATTATGAATAACGAATTATTCGTATTATCCAGCTAGTTTAAAAAACTTGAATGTTTAATTTACAGTGAATAATTTAGGACATAAAAATATAGTTTTTCCTTTTCCATGAAAAATACACTGAGAATTTGGGACATTTGATAGGTCCATACTCTCCACAAATTAGGCACCGTTCTTTCTCTCGGATTAATTTTTGTACAAACAAAGACATTGTAGATTTCATCTGACTATTTATTCTGTTTTTCAATATCTATTTTTTTTATTCATTGATGACCAGTTTGTATCATCTTGAATTATAAGAAGAAACATACAAAGCACGGAAAAAATATGTTATTATCTCATATAAGTCTCTCCAATATTTTAAAGCTTCAACGTTGGAGGAAACTACTTTTTCATTATCGCTCAGTTTCTTCTTTATTTTCATTATCTGCTACAGTTTTTTGATAAACTGTGTGTTATGAATGATAAGGAAGAAACACTGTAGACTTGAGTATGCGTTATTGGTAATTTCGGATTTCCAGTTGTCATCGACATTATCCCGAATAATATGCCATTACAGATTAATGGTCCACCACTGTCACCCTGGAATGAATATTTATTCATATAATTGAACCTCGATAAGTGAAGCAGTAAATCTGAATAATGGAGAGATAAAACATAATAACTCAATTTCTTTGAACTAATAATGTTTCTTTGAAGATATCCCAGAAACTAAGGAGCCAGAGTTTTCATTAATACATACCTTTTTTGTAGACAGCTTCACTACAAAAAGGATTTCTACAAAAATTGCTCTTTCTTGCTCAGTCCCCTAGATATTTCCAAATAAACATTTGTCCATAAAAATTTACTTATCCTGTTTTATCTCTTCACTAGGTTTGGAAAGAGGAATTGAGGGGTTTCTCAGCTCCTAGGCCAAAACCAGGAACTACACTAGACTACTGAAACTTTATGAACAGGCTTATTGTGTAATTACCATCATACAGTAATTTTTAGAATTTAATTTCGATTAGAATAGGGAAGAAAATCACTATCGAAGTAAAATATCATGAGTAGGGTTATATGAGCGGTGGAGAACGATTGCACGATTGTTTCATTACTGACGGTGCCAGTTAATCCTCTCACCTGATTGTCGTCTTTAGTCATCTTTTCACGCTGAAGGAAGACCTAATCATGCGTCACGCGAGTGCGAAATTGCTCTATTTCGCTTAGATTCCGGAATATTCAAAGAAGTTTTATGATAAAATGAACTCAATTTGTCTGCAAACCTAAAATTTTTTTCTTTTTAAAACTCCGTTTCTTCGTGAGAATATCTCGGAAAATGAGCCAGATGACGATATTTTTCTGGAGACCTTTTTTGTAGAGAATCTCAAGAACTATACAAAGGGCCTCTGCAAGAATTACATTATCTCATTTAATTTCCAAGACATTCATCAGAATCCTATGAAACAAACATAGACTTATAAGTAGAGTTTTCATTACGATAGTTTTTTTTCTTGAGAATATATCGAAATCTAATGGAGATACACCCTATATGATTTTATCTCTCTTGAAACTCTTGAAATTTCCAATAAACAAGGATTAGAGCGAAATCACGCTATCTCGCTTAGTATCTGAAATATTTATCAAAAACAAATGACAAAAAATAGACTGATTTTAGAAGAAAAGATAACTTTTTATTCCAATTTTCAGATTTCGAAATCTTATAGGAGAATCTTAGCTTCTACATAATATTGAATTTTACCGTAAAAAATAACATCATTCGAATGAAATAGTATATTACATGCCTAGGGCAGTAATGTAAGAAATGTCTCAGAGCACATGTAATTGTTGGCCGAGGCGAAGCCGAGGTCAACAAACATGTGCTCTGAGGCTTTCTTACTTACTGCCCAAGGTGTGTATACGATTTTTCTGCACACTGGGACAGAAGTGAGCTTACGTCCCACTTAGCTTACGTCCCGCTGAGTCTCACTTTCGTCCCAGTGTACAGAAAAAGATTATATTTAGGTCTAGATTTCAATTTCTACGTTAAGATAAAATACCGCAAAATGTCGCATTTATTGATGAATAAAGAGTTAAAAACTCCATTCGGAAGCTTTTTGCAAATTGCATTGGCAGAATATTGAATTTTCTTGATGATATATTTTTTAATAATGAAGACTAATAATGAAGATTTCAAGTAAATAATAAGGGTTGGAATTCACAAAGAATGTTCATGGGCTGAAGCAGCTGCTTGTTTTTTATTCTAATGGAGAACTCAGTTTTATTCTGGCAACTAAATTCGAACATGAATTCCTCTAGTTAATATCGTTGTTTCTCTATAAACAAATAATCTCATGAATTTCGTAATTCAATCTGTGTTCATCTGTACTGTCACCTCTGCTAAAAATCACGTCATGCCATTTTTCATTTGCTCACAACATTGACCATTATTCTACATCCTCAGACTCTATCATCGTAGAATGCATCAAATCTTCCTTGGAGACTTGAGACGCAAACTGAGACACTTGGAGTCTCAAAATGAGACCCCTGGATTTGCAGTATATGCTCCCACAAATTTTTGATCATCGTCTTGCTCCGCGAAAAGGAGTGAGGGCGCACCGGGGAAGGCAATGAGTTAAATTTTCCAGAAAATTATTTCGAAACATGATGAACTTTGAGCCATTTGACCACGTCATTACCTGAAGTGCTGTTGATTTTCCGCTAGGATCGATTGTGCAAAATTGATTGTCATTGTTCTCTGAACCCAATAGGAGACATAAATCAGCAGATAAAATAATTGCATCCGCCCATAATAACCTTCTATCTAGGTTAATAACATCGAACTCCTCTCTGCCCCAAGCAGCAATGATACAGATTCCACATCTGGGTGGCTCTTCAGTCGGCAGCTGAATTTTTTCGATAGTTTCTCCATAGAAAATTGGAGTTTCAAGCTGTAATTACAGTGGAATCCCTTTATATTTTACCATCCTTCATATTTGACTGAATCCTCGCTCTATCTTTGACTAATCTGCCCCCTGCTACAACTTTTTCAGATCACAAGGACGATTCTATTCTATTCCGTTGATGCTTATATCCCCCAAAGAGGCAAGTACCAATTCTTCTCATGATGCAGGGTGGCGACTGAAAACTAATTTCAAAATTCCCTGACTTTTCCATGACTTTTCCCTGACTAAAAATGAAAATTCGAGGACGTACAAAACAAACTATTATTTGAATATCGGGGAAGGTGGGGCAATACGGACATAAGGAGTAAAATGGACACATTTGAGTTTTTATGCCTATATTATAAAAAAATCCTTAAATGCATGAAAATATTGGGGATGGATTTTTTTAATGATTCCATCGGAAAGCTGAGAAAATGTTAGTCGATAAATATGTGCCAGAATTGATTTTTTTCAATTTTTTGAGAATTCGATATTTTTTGTCATTTTTGAGGGGTAAAAATCCTTTCGGTTTTTGAGCAAATTCAGTTTTTTGGAAATATCTCTGGTTCTATTGGTCGTAGCGACCTGGGACCGATTTCAAATGAAAGGGGAGATCATTTCCCATCGATTTATGGGGTTTTGAATTTGAAAACATCGATTTTTCAGATAGTTATGGGAATCTCCGTGAAAAATTATGATCATCGGTTTTTGTCCTATAACTATCTGAAAAATCGATATTTTCAAATTCAAAACGCCATAAATCGATGGGAAATGATCTCACCTTTCATTTAAAATCGGTTCCAGGTCGCTGCGACCAATAGAACCAGAGATATTCCAGAAAAACTGAATTTTCTCAAAAATCGAAAGGCTCTTACCCCTCAAAAATGCCAAAAAATATCGAATTCTCAAAGAACTAAAAAAATCAATTCTGGCACATGTTTCTCGACTCAAATTCCCTCAGCTTCCCGATGGAATAATTAAAAAAAGTCCATCTACAATGTTTTTATTACCATGTCCATTCTGCCTCACGTTTCCCTACGTTAAAATTCTTAGTTATTCTTGAGAACAATTTTTTTTATTAGAATTTTACAATAATCTCCGAAATTGCGTTAAATTTTCATAATTGTGATTTTTTGTGAACCTTTTTGCAGATTTCAAACTGATCGGAAAATTCAATTTTTCGATTAAATATCTACCAATCTTAAAAATATGGAGAAAATGAAAAATAAACTATGAATTTCCCTGACTAACATTAAAATTCCCTGACTTTTCCCTGACTATTCCAGAAATTTCAAATTCCCTGACTTTTCCAGGTTTTCCAGGTTTTCCAGGTCGATCGCCACCCTGTCATGAAGACCACTAAGACGATCAATCAAAACGAAGTATTTAAAGAAGGATATGTCAAATATAGAAAATTGTCTTAGACGGACGAGTCAAATATAGATGATGGATTCTACTGTATTCAAATGTGATCCACAGATCAGTGATTTTTACTAATTAATGACAGAATTATGTTACTGTATAATAGACTCACTCTGAGTACAGCTATATCATTTTCTAGATACATTTCTCCATCTTCCGCTTCGCCCAATTTGAAATCTTCGTGAATATGTATTTTTTGCACTTTATATACATCCCTAGAACCTTCGAAGTTTATTCTCTCAGCACTAACTACATGGGGACATTGTACATATCTTGTGACACAGTGTGCTGCGGTGAGAATATGCATTTCATCGATACCAACACCGCTGCAAAAAAAATTCTGGATTTTCAACCAAAATATCTGATATTTCAAATCTCCTAGAGTGACATTTCCATTTGATACACTTCGTACACCTAATTTTAATGCATAATTTGTATTAATCTGTGTCTTCTATGAACTAGCTGAACTCGCTTTTTTTCAAGTCTTTACTTACCTCCAATATTCATAACTAGCAGAATAAACAATGATGTACTTGATTGAAACTTCATAATCGTAACATGGAAGAAACTAATTAAATTGAATTTTGAAATTTCCGCAACAGTGATGCTGGCTATTTTTTGGCGCAATATTCCACTCAAAATTTCGTTATCTGTTCATTTTTCGAAGTGTATTTGTATTGATAGCGTACCATTGTAAGATAATTGATAAGAATATTTGGGTGCTGTTCTGAAAAAATTTTGAAAATCATATGTCTTTCTATTTTTTTTTTCGAATTTTTTAACGTAATGTTCACGTGATATGGATAAAAATAACATGGCACGAATCCGAGAGACATTCCTCTAATTTTATTTTCGACAGACAATGGATATTATATATAGGGGAGACCGGGGCAAAGTGGGGTACCTAAGGGAAGGAAAGGGCTTTCAGGGCCCAAAATTTGATGTCATCTCTATTTTTACCTATCTTTTTGATTTTTCAATCGATGAAGTCACGTCGATCATGTTGAACCCATTGGGGCAAAGTGGGGTACCCAAAAAAAATTAAAATTTTATTAAAAGTTGAGATTTTATTTTTTTTTAGTAATTGATCATTCTGTTGAGTATTTGAAGCATTTTTGGGAGGGATGGTCCATTCTTATCGCAATTTGGGGCAAAGTGGGGTACAAAAAAAAAATTGAAATTTTATAAAAAGTTGACATTTTTATTTTTTTAGTAATTGATCATTCTGCTGAGTATTTGGAGCATTTTTGCCGACATAGTTCATTTTTATCGCATTTTGGGCGAAGTGGGGTAGATGAAAAAAAATGTTATAAGAAGTTGAGATTTTCTTTTTTTTCAATAGTTGATTATTCTGTTCAAAAGAAAACAAAAAATGAAGTATCTTTTTTTTTTAATTGAGCTGAACATTGCTAATTTTGCAAAAAGTGCAAATGTTTTACCGTTTTTTCTCAGCTTCATCTGTACCTAAACGGTCCGTAAATTTTGAAGCCGATCGGTTGGATCGTTTTTTTGACAAAGACCAAAGATGTTTTTTGTTCGTTATCTTTCCGTGATTCTCTATGTGTGGATGGGGTGAGTGAGTAAGGAAGGTGTGGATGGGGTGAATAAGAAATCACGAAAAAAGAAAACCTCCGTTCCTGATCATCATTAATTGATGTTTAAGAATCAAAGAAGCGTTCCTTTCATTTTCGCTACAACTTTGACCATTCAGGGAAAATAAACTATCTTATCCTATAACACATGGGTCAAGTCAAAAAAAAATTTTAAAAACCGTGCACCATTTAGAAAAATGGAATTTTTCTTGCCTTTTTTTCTTCACTTTCATTCCTTTTCTTTGCCACTACTAATGCCCAGAACGTCATGAAAATGAACACTGGAGCATACGTTGATTGCTCAAATAAAAAAAAAAAAGTGCCTTAAAAAGTTGGTACCCCACTTTGCCTCGGTCTCCCCTATTGATTGCTTTATCTCGTGCCCAGACGAGAAATAATTGTTTATAATGAAAACTTGAAGGTAAACGCAACCGTTATTGAATGAAACCAATTATTGTCTATATTATGTGACGCTCTATATGACGCATTTTGGCTAAAGAAAATTCAACTTCAAAAATACTGCACTTCCCCCCAATTTTCCTCACTCAATAAAGAATGAGCACTCGAGCAACCATTTTTGATTGAAAAAAAAAAAAAAAAAAATGTTCCAAAAGAACTGGTACCCCACTTTGCCCCCATTTCCCAGTTGCCAGTCTCTACAGAGCCGATCTATAAACTGAAGAAAAATATGGTATCCGCGAAAAAACTATGGTATCAATGGATAATGAAGAAATTTTCGTTGTAAAATCGTATGGAAGAAAAATATCAAAAAATTTCAATGGCAATGCCACCAGCTCTCGTTTGTGTATATTTTCATATACTGCTTATGACTCGATTTTTCTGGAGATGCATACAACTTTTATGGTAGGGGAAATCAGATAAAAATAGTAGAAACTGGGAAAATGGAAAAACTTCTGTTCTTCCGTGAATTTTTTGATAGTAGAATGGTGAAAAACATATTTCTTCGCATCAACACAAATTTTTTTTAGTCTAATTCTCTCAAATGTGACATTCCTTTCCATTTTGACTAGATGTAGATCAATATTTATGGTGATGATGTATAATGTTGTGAAGGTAACGTAAAAAAAAAGAAGAATTTTCAAATTATGGTATCTTTGATGTACCATGAGTCATTTGAATGGTACATTGTATGGCGGGCAAATTTATGGTATGCATACTATGGGTATGATATGTCTGGCAACCCTGTTCTGGAAGTACTTTCGGACGTATCTTAATATTCTCCTTATGTAACCCCGCAACGGACTTCAACGCGAGGTCCTGAACGGGAAAATTATTTGGAAGTCTATTATAAAGGATAATGATGAGAAATCATTCTGAAAAATGGAATTCAACGTATAATTGGAAATACAATCGGAAATAATAAAACACTTATCAGCTAGGACATAACTGTTTTATAAAAAAAGGGCATGAAACATATAGTCGATGGCTACTGGGATATCCCATATGTAACGAATGAACATAAAATACCAATCGTAATCTTATTTATAAATGATCCCATTACCTTATACAGACACAATTCAGCAGCAAAGAGGTGGAACAGGATAGAGAAATAAACAAAAGAGTGCATTTTTAGTGCAAAATAGAGACTTTTTTCAGAGTTATCAGAATTCTCTGCAACAAAGAAATCCAGGAAAATTCGCAATATCTCACTTAGTTTCCGCGATATCCTTCAAGAACGAATGAAAAAAAAAAACAATTGAATTATCCTGACTTCTTTGCTACTGAATCGATGCTGTTTTCCGTCTTATTCGATGTTTGAGGTATTCCAATTAGAAGTAATAGCAATGGAATTTTTTTAAGAATTATAATATTTCAAGTGTTTTCTTATCAAAATTCTCCGGCAGCATGGCGAGCCAAATGGTCAGCCTTCTCGTTTCCATAGACACCTGTATGAGCATGTACATCTTCCTGCGAAAATAGGAAAGACTTTATTGAAGAGTCATTAGAAATTTTCATAATATAATGAAGCTTATAATTACAAAATCAACATCGAGGCCGTCCATAGCACGATCCAGGTCCTCCAATATCTTTCTATTTCCAACTTCATAACCTGCACTATTGCGCCATCCTCTGGAAATCCACGTGTCGAGATGCTCTAACACGCAATCGGTAACGTATTTCGAGTCCGTGTAAATCGTTATTCGCTTCAGGTTATTCTTTTTCGCAATTTTACAGGCCTCCGTCACGGCCATTGTCTCTGCAATGATGTTGGTGAGTTTTTTCCCATGAATGGGCTTAGATACATTACTAAAATCAGATGGAAGGTGGTTCTTTTATTTTCTAATGTGAGAAATAATGAATATTTATCTGTAGAATGTGTACTCACAGTGGATGATTGTTGTTGAACCAAACTCCAAGTCCTGCTTTCGCATCAGGAGCACCATTTCGTGAACATGCCCCATCGACATAAATTTTTATGCGTTGCTGTTTGTTATAGTTAAAATTCATATGTTTATTTTGATTATTATTCACACCGCTGTAAAATATCAATAATGTCAATCAATTCAGTAGTGAAAAGGTAACACAAGACTTTATTGCATCATTAGCTTTTTGAGAAAATCTCGGAGACTAAACGAGATGATGCAATTTTGCTCTCATCTTTTTTTACAGCTATTGATATTCTCTTCGAAAAAGCATAAAGAGCGTATCTCACTTAGTTTTCGAGATAGTTGAAAAAAAAATTAAGTAGCTCATCGATACGTACGAGATTGAAACTCCACGTCGATCCATGAAATATTTAGCGTCTTTACGGCAATTAAATTTCCGGAATTCGGCTTCAGAGTAACCATCCACTTGCTGCCTACATTGTGATCTGAAAATCAATAATATTCGAATAAAAAGCTAATAATACCTTCAATATAAAGACAATGAGACTCACAGAGACGTGTAAATTCCAGGATTATGACCGACTGATACTGCATAATAAACTTCATCTTCGCCTTCATCTTCTGAATGAAGTCCGCAATCATTGCTGCAAGTAAAATAAAGTTGATGACAAAAGAAGGAAAAAAAGATAAAGCTTTCCGTTGATGACGTACTCTATTTCGTGTGAGGCGAGTCCTCGTCGGCGGAGGAAGTATTTGGCATCATCATAACAATGAAACTTTCGATAATCTGCTTCAGGAAAACCGGAGACGTGGGACTCACATTCATTCCTGTGAAAAAGAATTTTTGTCATCGATTCCTTCCAACTATCTTGGAAAGTAAACGATAAAAGTAAACGATATAGGGCGATTTTCCTTCGAGAGCTATCAAAAAAAAGAATTGAGACAGTAATAATGCGGATGCCGCATATTTACCGTAAAAATTTGCTAACAATACGGTGTTGATAGAGTTATTTTGACCAGTTTTTTTAACATAGTACTGCCGTAAAATTACAGTAGAAATGCTATAAGGTTTCCGTAGTAATGTTGTAAAATTACGGTAGAAATTTTTTGATAATGTCTTGGAAACCAATTGGTTTCCAAGATATTATCAAATGCTTGACGATGGAATAAAATCGATTTTTTCTAAAAACTTCATAATCTATTGTAAAAGATGAATTTATTATTTTCTTCTTCAAATACGCATAACAATAAGAAAGAGCGGAAGAATAGAATAAAAAAAAGAGACTGTTGATAAGGTTAATTGATCGTACTCAAATTGCTTGTACTCAAGTATTCGCTCTTTATTCGCGTGTATGTGGATATAGCAATCGCTACAAGCTCAATCAAATCATAATAATAATAATGAAATATCAATGAAAAATACATAAAAAAATAATGATGAAGCTCTAGTTTTTGAAATCATTCGTATATTTGATGAAAACTCCGGGAGTACTGTCTCCTCAACGCTACGCCCAATTTTCTTTCGAGATTTATATTTAGAAAGTAAACGTACTAGATTTCATTTCTCTATAATTTTTTGACTTACCAGTAACGATAAATTCCGGTACAATATCCCTCTGCTACAGCGTAGTACGGCATTTTTTCAAATAATTCTCCAATACTTTTCGGAACAACTGCGCAATAATTATGACCTTGATAGTCGAGCGTTCAGTGCACTAACACGACGGGTTATTGTATTCGAATGGTGAATCAGTGGACGAAGCCGAAGCATATATACGACTGTAGCAGCAGTGTACGATATAGTCAGTTAGCAACAGTAATCGTAAGTTTCGGGGATTCCCATTCTCGCATAGTGCCAGTCTGCACAATTTGACAAAATTTCATAAAGTTTGCTGCCCTGCTGTTTTTCCTCCAATCATCTGTATCCGATCCCCACTACTCTTCTTTATCGCCAAATTATGAAGACTTAAGAAAATCCCATGTTTTTAAGAATAGAAAACTCCCGAAAAGTTAATGACATTCCATCAGTTTTTTTTTTCAATTTCTCAGAAACTAAGCGAGATAGGACAATTTCACTCAAATCTTTTTTTTGTAGAGAATTTCAAGAGCTACAATAAAGAATTGAGGCTAGTGATAGATGATTTGAAGTCGATCCTCTCTTCCCAAAAATTGATCTGTTTGGGCGATTTTGAGAAACTTGATTAATCGATTTTGCGCGGCTCTTGTTTACAGAAATTTCATCGATTAAAAAAAGAATGAAAAATGGAATTAGAATTATATGCGAGAAATCTCAACTATTGGAAACATGTGGAAACATTTCGAGAAATGACCCAAAAACTCGAATTTCAAATTTCTCGACATGATGAAACTGATTTTTTTTGTTTCAATACCAATATTCCAAATGATCGCTCGAAAGTTTATGTAATTTTTTTTATCATTGAAAAAAATCGATTCGTTGATTTCCTCATTTCGACTTCTTTTTGAAAAATCGTTTCTTGAAAAAGCGTATTTTGTAAAGATCGAATCTTCGAGAATCGATTCTTTTCGGAGATCATCTATCATTTCTTAGCGCAAAATCGCTTTATCTCTCTTAGTTTTCGAGATATATTTTCAAAAAACTGATGATGAAATAAAATCTATGTGTCTAAAAACATCATAGTGGTATTTTCTTTACTGCTAAGGATTTTTCGAGTGGATTTAAATGAGAATTAGGCAATTTTTTAACACAGTACTTGATTTATTATCATATATCGATCATTACATATTCAATTGGAAACATTAATGTAATGTAGTAATGCATTCAATATTAATATTTGTGTCTCGAAGCATCAAAATGTTCCGTCTGTAAAAGACGTAAAATAATCTACGACATGAACGTTTATTTTTTCTCTTTCATTTCAATTATTATGAAATTAATAAATATCAATATATATGAATATTGCACATTTTTTTTAACAATATACTCACTCTGTAACTGCGCTACAATTTTATTCGATTATTGCAAACTTAAACTCCACATCACAAGAATGCTTGTCTTATTACAAATTATAATATTATCTTTGTTCTATTTAATTATTTAAAATTACGAGACAAGCAAAGCAACTTGATTAAAATTATAGCGCATTCTATAAATTAAAATTTTATTCGATCAATCATTATATCAAAGTCTAAATTTTTTAACAACAATAAATTCTCTTTGAATAATCATAATATTATGCGTTATAATTTCAATTGTAAATTTGCTCTTAATTATCGTTCTATTATTATTTTTTCAATAATAAAGATTCATTTTGATTCTATATTTATTGTGTAATATATTAATAGACATATATATGTATATATTTTTATATTGCTTTTTTCTAAACTATAATAACGACTATCTGTGTGTGTATGTCAGTGTGTGTATTTATCATTTAGCGATGAAAATCTCGAAAATCAATCTACAGTGAATCGATAATAACAATATTGTCATTTTTTATTCAACTAACTATATTCTCTAAAAAATATATTAATATAACATATATATATATATTTTTATATATAATTCTTTTTTAAAAAATTCTCTAATTACAAATAGCATAGCTGCATCTATGTTTAGATGGCCGGTTATGTGTTTTCCAATTTATTTTTTTTCAAACAATATAAAATAACCATTTGGAATAAATTATGAAAGTCGAGACTTCATGACGATACATCATTGTTCTTGAGCATTTTTCATCACAATTTTCGTGTATTTTTTTTTTCATATTAAATGACGAAAAAATTGATGGGGTAATAATGAATGAATTTCAGAAACATACCGGTCCCTATCTATTAAAATATTGCACGAGGTACATGAAGAGGCATATTGCACCAAATTTATTATGCGCAACACAATCATAAGAGAGATATGTAAAGCATTCGTTGTTCTCATAGAATGAAAAATTGTCCTTACGAGTTAACGTTAATTGATAATTGTCTCAGAATAAAATCTTAATAAATAAAAATCACGGAATCTTAATTAAAACTTCATATTTGTTCACAACTATGTTATTCTGCAGTTTTTCATCTGTTTTTGTAAAATAATAAATGTCACGATAATGCCAGTATTGTTTCATTGAACTGGTAATGTGTGATTTTAATTACATTAAATTGCAGGATAAATGGCAATTGCATTTACGCACCTATTTACATTATTTTTTTCGTTAAACAAAGTTTGATGATTAATTATTCAAAGCTCTGCATAATTTCGACTAACAAATGAATGAAAAAAATCGTACAGATGTTGCCAGATAGATTTTTAAAATGGAAGACTCTTGTAATATTTGTTGTCAGGTTTCTTTTTTTCTTTGTTCTTAATGTAATTAAATTTAATAAATTATTGAATTGTAAATTACGTTGAAATTCTCTTTGAATATAAGATTTAAAATCTATTAATTAGAATTATACTCGTAGTTTTCATGGAATAATTAAATTCAAATTATTTATGCAAACAATCAGATTGAGAAATTTGTTTTTTTTTTCTTGTTCTTTTTTATTTTTCAATGAAGGAAAAACGTGCGACATTTTGGCCTTGTCTCTAGACTAGAAAGAGCATATGTGTATTCCTTCGTTAACTCATAATTAATAATTTCTCTTGGATTTATGTAATTGTTTTTTTTTTCTTTTCGTTTAATAAAAAGGAGATTTAATCGAGCTGAATTCTTTGGGACAAATTTTGTTAGATTTAATTCGTAAACTAATTATTTGCTGCTTGTAGTGTTAACATTTGCTGGCGCTGATCAAGATCATCACGACAGATTAACGGTGATTCCATGGGTCTATCCATTATTCCAAATGTCGCTGTTGCATGAATTCCAATATCAGCTAGAAAAATGTTTCTATTTGAAAAGTGGAGGGTATTAATTATTTATCATTTAATTAAGATAGTATCCCAGAGAATAGTCGATAGAACAGAGAAAAAAAATGAGGGTTAGTGGGTTAGTTTCCAATTAATGGCCAATAATTCGGAAGAACATGCTTTAATTTAACCGAAAAAGTAATTAAACTATTTAAAAGTCATATCTTCAGCTTGTGAATATAATTTTTTTTTGTTTCTCGAATTTTTTTCACATTACTAATCTCTTATCACATGCATGAAATAGAGAGAGGCAAATAGTCATGACTACCTTCTAATTAAAATTCCTCAATAACTATACGGAGAATAGAATTTTTCTCCTTCTAGGATAACATGCCCAATAGATGGACGGTTGAATAAATATTAGACTTTATTAATTCATATGAAATAGGCAAATCACGTTGAAAGTTGCAGAAAAGAATGATGTACAGAAAAATATACAGTGAATCGACTAAGAATCAATTAAACTTGAATAATGTAGAAATAATTGAAGAAAATTAAGAAAAAACTGGAAAATAACTTAAACCCCCATTAGATGGACAGTTGCATATTTGCAGTGGTATGATTTTAAGTTTAGATCAATCGGTATGTAACAAAGAGTTTATAAATCTATATGAATGTAATAATCAGGAATTGACGTGAAAAGTATAAGAATCGTTCATTTATTTATGAAAATCCTCGATAATAGAAACCGTCCATCTTTTGGTCAGTGTCCATCTATTGGTCGTGTGACCCTATTATTTAGTTAAAATGCTGTTTTCTTCACCAATCGTTTTCAAATAATGGGTCAACTGTGCTTTTTTTTGAGTAATTTCGTTATAATTAAATAATTTATATTTCACAAATTACACAGGCAAAAATTATGAGAAAATTCGGAAAAATGTTAAAAAATATAAGTGATTGACTGTTTTCGAGTTCATTGGGATACTACCTTGAGAGATAATAGAGGCATACCTATACAATTTGCTGGTGCATGAATACCCCGATGATGCCATGGATCCATTGGTGGTGATAATGAGGCATAGGGGAAGCATAAGACTGTTGGAAATGGTGGTGGTGCCAGTAGTGGTAAGCCCTGTGGTAGCATCGCTGTTTGCGGTGGAAACATTTGTCCTGGATACGGTGGTGGTGGCATCATGATATCATCTGTTCATGAAACGTCAAAATTATTATTAAAATTTGAAGAAAAATAATCTAATAGCAAAAAGATCTCATTCTGATCTACAAAAAATCTAATTATTTATAGTAAAAAATATAATTTCCTGTAATTTGAAATTTTTAATAATTGCAACAATACGCAACTAGTGAAAAAGAAAAAAAAAACTATGCAAACATTTATTAAATTCCTAATTAGTGAACAAAAATCATGAAAAAATCGCGAAAATAGTAATGTGATCAAAAAGACTGAAATTAATTCCATTGAAAAAAATGTAAAGTTAACGTTTGCATACATGAAAACACCAATTACCAATTAACCGATGGACCCAATGATTATCTATATACAATACGAAAATTATTTTTAAAAAATAAAATAATAATGATTTAATAAAAAAAAAAAACTACTTGTTAAGCCACCATGGCTGGCCGTCGTACAGGTGAGCACATCAATGAAGATAGAATTTTCATTGATTTTATTTTTGAAAGTCTTTATTTTCACCCTGCACGATGCCTTAAATACGACCAAGGCGTACGGATTTTCACCGGTCATTGACTTGAGAGTTAATTTAAATGAACAAATAGTATTTATATATATATATATGATGATTGCATACATATAGGGTAAGGTGGAGTATAACGGACACATTTTAGTTTTGATGTTTTATCCTACTAAATTGCGAGAAATTAGTGAAATTATTTCAGATAGTTTTTTTTTGATGATTTTATTAGAAAACGTATGTCAAAATGAATTTTTGGTAGTTTTTAAAAATTCGCGTTTTCTACCGAAAATTGAAAAAATTAACTCATTGAGGATATATCCGGATTTTCAAAGAAATTCTGATTTTGCCCACGTGTTTTCAGAAAATCCGGTTCTTTACCAATTTGAAATTTATCAGGATTTTTGAAATTTGCCAAGTTTTTCAAAATTTTGAATTTTCTAGAATTTTCAAAAAATTCCAAAAAGTCAACACTAACACATGTTTTCCACCGAAAATTTCCTCAGCTTTTCAATGAAATTGTTTTTAAAAAAAGCATCTTGAGCCGTTTCACTAAAATGTCCATTTTCCCCCATTCTCCTCTATATACATGTTATTTACAGTACGCCTTGATCGTTAGTGGAATAATGAATGGACTTGGCCTACCTGGAAGCACAGAAGTTAGTATTGTACGTAGATCCCCGCTACCAAACCGCGATCGACACTTCACCATGTTTTTTTTTTGTGACAATAATATAACGTAGTATGTAGGAAGACCGCACCACCTGCGATTCTTGCCCCTCTGCCAAATCACCAAAAAAAAAAATTGGGAGGGAAAAGAGAAAAAAAACGCACTCATCCAGCAAGAAATTCACTCAATTGCCATTATCCAATTAGTGATGGGCGATTTTGTCTCGATCTCTGTAAGATCGATTCTTTTTTCCTAAAAAAATCAATGTTTTTCAAGTGATTAGAAGAAACTCGATTAATCGATTTTTCTCTAGAAATAAGAAAAGAAGAATAACATTGATTTCTCAATCGATTCATCGACTTTCTTCTTTCGATTTTAATTTTTGTTTCTAAATCGATTCTCAAAAAATTGTATTTCATAAAAATCGATTCTTCAGGAATTGATCTCAGCAAAATCGATTCTTTTTTCTGAAAAATTGATCTTTTTGAATGATTCTGAGAAACTCAACTAATAGACAATTTTTCGATGTTTTTTTTTTGAGAAAGCGATGAATTGATTTTTTTATTTCTATTTTTTTTAAATCAATTCTTTAAGTATCTCTTTTTCTAAAAATTGATTCTCCGAGAATCGATGTTTTTTTTCAAAGATCGCCCATCACTATATCCAATAATAATCCTTACAACCATCCAAACTTCATTCCCATTGATCATGTTCCCGTTGAATCCTCAATTTTCTCAATTGGTATCACACTCCGTTCCTTCTACAACCACAATAAGCCTTTGTACCAATTATTTGAAAAAATAATAATAAAAAAAAAAAACAGAAAGATGAAACATCACACACTGTGTGTTCCCTATTAGATAAAAATCTTGATTATTTAGTTATCTCCTTTCGTTATTTGAATGAATCAATTTCCTTTTGTAGAGAAAACTAAATTTTTTTTTCCACCATCTAGAAATGCAACCCATCGTGCCATGTGTATATGTGTCCAGCTGGAACGATATGAGAAATTAATTCGCAAGGCAATAATAAATTTTTAACAACGCCAGAGAGAGTCATTCTCACTTTTATAACACTTTTAGCATGTTTTTGTTTCTAAATTAGTTTTCTTTCAGAATATCTCGGAAACTAAGTGAGATAGAGCACTCTTTTTTCACACTTGTTTCGTAGCAAATTTCGAAAGCTACAAAAAAGGATTCGGATAGAATTGCTCTATCTCGCTTAGTTTCCGAGACATTCTAAAAAAATGAGAAAAATACTGGAAAAAAAAAATTTCTCCCGATTTGAATAGATAAATTTGTAGTGAAGAGATGAAACAGAAAAAGTTTATTTTCAAATTTTTTATCCCAAAAAGCATGCTATAAGTGTTATCAGTGTAGAGATGAGAAACGAAATAGAAAATGGACAATGATGAATAGGAAAAAGTAGAGTAAAATGGACACTAAGATGAAACGGTTGGAGGTAGTTTTTTTTTGCTGATTCTATTGAAAAACTAAGGAAATTTTAGTTGGAAAACAAGTGACAGAATTAATTTTTTTTTCAATTTTTTGAGGATTTTATTTCCTTGGACAACATTTGAAAGGCTACCTCCTTCCATTTTTGGAAAACTTTACTTTTTTCAAAATGTCTCCGGTTGTATTGGTCAAAATCCCGGAAGGAGGTGAAAGATAAGATCATTTGTCATCGATTCATGGGATTTTCAATTCTGAAATATCTATTTTCAAAGTATTTATGGGCACTTTTGTGAAAATCAGTTTTTGCACCATAATTATCTTAAAAATCCATTTTTTTAAATTGAAATCCTCATAAATCAATGACAAACGATTGAGCCTTTTACCTCCATTCGGAATTTTTACACGACCGATAGAACTGGAGATATTTGAAAAAAACAGAACTTCTCAAAAATGGAAAGGTCCCGCTTGAAAACTTGACCAATAAGGTAAAATTCAAAAAAAAAAAATACAAAAAAAAAATTTTCTACACATGATTTTTATCGTGAATTTCCTCGGCTTCTCAATGGAATGATGGAAAAAAAACCTGTCTCCAATATTTTTATTAATTTCAAAATGTTTTTCATAATATAGACATCAGAACTCAAATGTATCCCTTTTACCCCATCTTTTCCCAATGTAAGTGAAAAATGAAGAAATTGCCAGAAGTACTCAGAGCGAATGAATATAAAAGTAGTTAGATATGAGAAATTGTTTTGTGATAAGCCTCCTCTTCACAGAGACGAAACAACCTAGTCTGTAATAATCCAAAGAAACACATGGACAATTATGATAATTGAATACAACTGACGAATGAGAAAAATAATGATGGAGATTAAAAGTAGAAAAAAAAACCATTATGTTATGACACTCCTTGAATTATTTAAAAAAAAACCTGCAAACCCAAGTAAAGTTTCTTTTTTATTTTATTTCATTGGTTTAGATGTGATAGGAGTGCCAGACGTACTTTTACCAACTCTTCAAAATTGAGAGGAGAAGAAAATCTGATATTCGAAAAGCCGAGAATGAAAACACAGATTAATGAGAGGTGTAGTGATGGGTGATTTTGAATCGATCTTCATAAGATCGCTATTTTCCCCTGAAAATCGATCTTTTTTGAGCGATTTCACAAAACTCAATTAATCGATTTTCTTTTTTCTAAAAAAAAAAAAAAAAATGAAAAATAAGATTTATTCCTTAATCGATTGATCAATTTTCTCATTTCGATTTTTTTCTTATCGATTCTCAAAAAATCGTATTTTCCAAAAATAGATTCTTCGAAAATCGATTTTTTTTGGGAAATTCCAAGAAACTCGATTCATCAACTTTTTTTTTCTCCATGCTTCCTTGGAAAAAAAATCATATCCATTTCTTTGTGAACAAATATGGAATTTATATCTTAATCGATTAATTAATTTTCTCATTCCGATTTTTCTAAAAATCAAATCTAAAAAAAAAATATTTCTTCGAAGATCACCCATCACTAGAGAGGAGTTTATAATTTTTGTTTTTTAACAAATAATAGTCAAGTAAAAGTACGTCTGCAGGATATAACAGGGATAAAAGTCCACCAAAACCCGGCAAGCGCAAAGATATCCACGAGATACGATTACATTTATTAAACATGATTATTTGAATATTAATATAATCATTGATATACAGAGAAGTATACAGCAAATAAAAAAAAAACTGTGTTCCTATGTGTTTTTTTTTCCATTGATTGATGTGAGAGAATTACGTAATTTTCCTGCAGTAATAACGGCAGTACAGCCTGGCCCCATTATGAACGTTTTATTTGAATATGATAGGAAAAAGAAAAAAAATGAACAAAAACAAAATTCATTCGACGAACGCATATGACGAATTGATTAGCTTTCGTCAGGAACGAGGCACTTTAGAAGCAAGAGCTTTTTTTCACTTAAATTTTTAAAATTAAAAAAAAAAACCCATTGAAAATCAAATCCATACCATGAAAAAGAAAAAAAAACAAAAGCAAAATGTGGAAAGCTAATTAATCACACGAATGAAGAATATGACATTTTCGGGGGAATTTTATCGCCAGTCTATTGGAAATATCTTGGAACCTAAGTGAGACGGAGCGATTTTCTCATTATTTTCTTTTGTAGAAAATTTCAAGAGCGCCAAAAAAGGTTGAAGGCAAAATACTACTTCCATCTCGCTTAGTTTCCGAGATGTTTAAGAAAAATTGATGACAAAATAGAAGTCGATTCGTCTGAAAATTTCATAGTCCTCATAAATAAAATGTATTTTATAAAAAAAAAAAAAGAAAATAGGGGGAGAGAACACACTGACAGTCACCATGTTAGCCATTCACGATACCAAATAATAAATCTAACATGTAATATCTCCTTTTTTTTTTCTAACATTTTGTCTTCTGTTGCATAAATAGAAATTTATAATTCACACTGATAAACATGAATAACAAAAGCTAATCCATAATTAATCATATGTTGGTGGATAGTGAAAGAAAAAAAATGCAATCATTCACCATGTTAGCTATCTACGAAACCAGATGAATCCAACATAAATCAGTGAATTTATAAATTCAATTTTTTGCTTTTTTTTTTTGATTTTTCTCCTGGTCGAAAATTTTCCGTCATAAAAGTCATCATTTGTACCTTTTTCGAATTCATCACAGAGATGAATAGGCGCAGGAAAGTCAACGAAAGCCAACAATATATTGCAATTACATAAAATCTTATCCTTCTTTTCTCTTCATGGCAAAAAGAAGAGTCTCAGGCTTTCACAATTATTTCATTTTCTTTTTTTCGATTAAAAATAAAAGTAATGCATATTGAATCCACATTTTGCCATTCTGCACTTCCTCTAAACGCAATCAGTTGCATCAAGAAGTTTGCTAAAAAATCCAGCAATTCTCCTGATGTCCTAATATGTTGGATTCAGTATAGTGTACGTGTGTGTTTCATTCAATTGAAATTGCTTCTCCTCTCAAAATTAATGTTTTTTTTTTCAAATTTGTGCAGTGAATACAATGAAACGAGAGGCGTTTCATAATTTTTTTTTCTTTCAATCGAAAAATAATAATAATATAACATTAAGTAATGCATTACTTTTCGATACACCACTCCATGCAGGAAAAAATTGCTATTCATTGAAAATGGAATGATCTTTCCTCGGAGTGAAGGAAAATTGTCTTGTTTTTTTGCATTCATCTCAATTGGCAAGAATTGATGAGTTAAAATAAATTTCAACCACTTCGAGTGCAGTATTTTGACGTGATATCATCTTAATATACTTTCACATTATTTAAAATGACTAATAAGCTTAAATATATATATAAAAAAAAAGTGTATTTATATTATCAGGCATTTCGGCAAGGCTGGAGGAACAAGTATGTCATTTTGAAGCTTTAATGACATTTTTCAACAGTGAAGAAAAGAAAAAAAATTAATCATTTCATCATTTAACAGGGCAATAATTCATACGGAATGTTATTATGGGAATCAATCAATTATTTTCTACTGGAATGAGACGAATTCTTCTAGTCGATTATTGGCAAATGAAATTATAGAAAGCAGCACTTGAAAAAATAACTAAATATATATGAAATTTTAAATCCCTAGTTTATCATTACAATCTAATAAATAAAAATGATCTTTTACTCTATATATAATTCGTTGAGAAAAGAAAATGTATCTATCAAAATATATACCGCGCAATTTTTTTTTCTTCTACTATTCAAATTAATGTTCATTTTCATTTACTTGGTATAAATAGGATTATGTACATCACTCATAATATATTCAATTTTAAGGCACTTTATATGCACAACTTAAGTCATACGGAATAAATTCTCTCGAAAATTAATCAAAGAATTGAATTACTCGATAATTAACATGATCAAAAAAAAAAATTAAATGCTATTAAAATGATATCAAACTTTTAAGTCTCATCAAAAATCGTTTCACCTAAGTACACGTATAATTAAGTGAATGAATGAATTCAAAAGGAACTCAAGAATTATTAAGTATCAAAATAAGAAAATAGGCACCAACGTACAAAATACGTTGAATCAATCGAAGTTGACGGATAAACTAAGAGAAAAAAAAATTAAACAATCTGATTGAATAATGCATTGACGTTTAGAGTTGAGGATAAAATTGAGCAGGATAGGCGAGACCGGGCGTTCCAGGTGAGGCAGCATGAAAGGCTGCAGATGGCTGCCATGCTGGTCTTTTTGGAATACTACCAATAGCATCAGTAGGAAATGCATTGTCCCAGGGTCTCTTGAGGCCCATGAGAGCAGCTGGATTAATGGACGGTGATTGCATTATATGCGGCAAGATAGATGGATGTGGTTGAGGTGCACGAAGTATTGGAATTCTTGGTGGAACATTGAAAAATAGGAATGGACCAGGTGAAGGCTGTGGATGATGAAGTGTAGCAGCAGTTGCATGCGGTGAAACAGTGTAAGTTGATATTTGATGCTGCGGTGGTGGTGGTAGTGCAAGAGCTTTGCTCGTAGCAACTCCACCCTGTGATGATACATGATTGTTATTCTGATTTTGTGACTGATTACTCGCGAATGCCATTAACCAAAAATCTTGATTTCTCATTGCTTGAGCTGCCTGTGCCTGAGCAACCTGTGCCTGAGCAGCTTGTGCCTGTGCCTGTGCCTGTGCTTGTACTAACGCGTGTATGTCCCATAATTGGTGTGGCTGTGTTTGTTGTACGGATAATTGGGGGGCTTGCGCGACTGCAGCAGCCGGTGCCGCTATTGCCGGGGGTGTATGTGTGCTCAACGTACCGGATGAGAGGAGTGATTTTGCCGGCAATGGTGCAGCACCAGTCAATACCAAATGCATGTCATCACCGCTGCACTGGAATACCTCGATGTAACGTTGCTTTTTCCCGAATATCATGTAACGATGATGACGCTGTGATGCACAAGCAAATGCTGAATTCTCACTGTCCATTTGAATGAACGCCTCGCCTGATGGCTGGCCCTGAAATCAATAATTCATTTGCTTTTAACATTTTTTTTTTTAGAATATCTTCCTTGTTAGAAAAACAGAATTCAAATGTAAAAAGCCATTGAAACCTTTCAATTATTATAATTCATACATTTGCAGTTACAGAAAGACTGAAACATTGAATTTTCTTCAAATACCGTGGTGGTCCTGGTTTTTGGCAGTGCTCCAGTAACTGACCATTTTTGCAATTTTCTCACTTATATTTGAAGATATAATATATTGTTTAATATTCAATTGCTGAAGTTATTTAGCGCAACAAAAATGTATTAAGATAATCAAATAACATTCAATAAGCAAATAGTTGTTGCCTTCGATTCATGCTGTCTGAAACTAGTTCTAAAGTGTCAGAACCCAAGCCCATTACGGTATACTGAACATGAAAGAATAACATGAAATGTTGAAATTAAAAAAAAAAGACAAGTATTTCTTTTTTAATTTGAGATTTTTTGGGATTTTCCAGAAAATCTCAAAAACTAACGGCTTAGAGACATCAATTACCCATTAACTTCCGAGATATTCTCATGAAAAATAATTTCTCATAATTTAAAAAAAAGAAGTTAATATAAATTATTTAGTTAAATAATTCATAGAATAATTATCATACCTGTGCATTATAAACCATATGAACTCCACGATAAACAATATGTTTAGCGTATTCACCCATAAATTCCAAAATATGTTCAACAAGTGCCTCATACGGAAGTCCACGTAGCCTAACACAATCCTTTCTTGTTCCTGATGTGATGACATACTGCGGAAGTAATTGCTGTGGCAACGGTAACTGAATCGGTGGAATATCAGGCGGTGGTTTAGCATCTATCGCTCTATTCAGTACCTGCAATACACAGTCCATAATAAATAATTAGTAACGGAGTGATAGGAGATTTAATGGATTTAAGAAAATTGTATAGTGATTGTAATGAATACACACCTGTTGGACTTCTGCTGTAGTACTGCGGAAGAGTTCAATGTATCTAACGCCAATGCAATCACGATGCTTGCTCAGTGCTTTTTCAGCATCTTCCTCTTTTGCAAATAAAACGAATGCATCTCCCGTTGCTCGGCCATCTGGTTTCTTAACAAATAAAACACCATCCTCACCGTCTAGCACCTGGCAGGGATTTTGACCGCCCGCAAAAAATTCAATCTACAGAAAATAAAAATATTAATGTGTGTAAAATTGTGTTGAAAATTGCTGCATAAAAGAATTTCTTCACAAATAGAATAAATTATGTGTAATTATTTGGAAAAAAAACGAGGAATTAAATAATGGGCTCACTTACAACTTGTTTTGCAACGCAATCATATGGTAGGCCACGCATTCTAACGATAACTTGAGCGCCCCTTGAAAGAAATGCATGTGCCTCACCACTTGCACCACCAGCAACCCTGACAAACTCTTCACCCGATGATTTGTATACCTCGATATATCTCGAGCCTATGTGATGCTTATGTCTCTTCAGCGCCATGTCCCTGTGCTCTTTATTGACAAAACGTACTAGTGCCTCGCCGTTACGTCTGCCCATAGGGCTCAAACACAAAGCAACTCCACCCCTGTTGATTCATCACATAAATTATTAATATAAAGATTTATACATATATAATTATGAATAATTAGAGAGTGTAGATTTATGTAAATGAAGCCTTCGAGGTTGAAATTTAGTGACGTACGAAGAACCAAAATGAACCCTGACCCTTGATAGCACTTATCACAAAAAGGCATGATCATCTAGGAAAGTTTAATTTCATCATATCTATTCATTGCTTTTCTCCTCTTTTTTCATCGTTAATGTTTATAAACATTTTATTGGATTATATAATTCAACTCTGACGGCATAATCGAATTATTGAGTAATCGTTGAAAAATTCAGTGGTGAAGGGTTAAAACAGTTATTGAAGAATATCTCGGAAATTAAACGAGATAGCGAAATTTTCGAAGAGATCTTTTTTTTAGCTCTTGAAATTCTCTACGAGTGAGATTCTGGTAAAATTGCACTATCTCGTTTAGTTTCCAAGTCACACTTTTTTTAAAATTTTTTTTACGAATTGTGAAAAATTAAGAATATGAAGTTTTCAGACATAATTAATTTCTCTTTTAGTACCAGTTTTTTTTTCAAATATTTTGGGAAATAACCAAAATGAATAAAAACAAATTGGCGACCCGCTCTTTTTGGCTTAAGACGGTTTTGTAGAAATTTTCAAGATCTATGACAAAAAATTAGGGCAATATTGCTCTATCTCACTTAGTTTCCAAGATATTCTTAAAAAAAAGGATTTTTCTGAAAGATTCATAGTTGTAGAAAATGAAGAATTACCTTTATCACATCACTCCAAGAAGCTTGTACATGAATTTAATTATCAATATACAATGTATCTGAGTAGATACATAAATAAACTTATGATTGAAATAAAAATTACACTCACTTAGCAACATTCAGTCCACGAAAGAACTTGGCAATGTCCTGATCTGAGGATTGCCAAGGTAATCCACGTGCTCTAACTACACAATTGTTATCTACTTCTTCATCCTTAGAGCTGTTGAAAAAATTATAATATTATTATAAATTATTTAAATTATTATGAATTTGTCAAATTTCCAATTAATTGAATAGGGGAAGGTGAGGTAGAATAGACATTCCAATTGAACGATTCGAAATGAAGATTTTAGAATGATATCATTGGGAAACTGAGAAAATTTCAGGTGGAAAATATGTGTCCATTGTTTTTTTCCAATTTTTCGAAAATTTTACTTTTTCGGTGAATTGCAAAAATTCATTTTTTTCAGCGATATCCCCAGATAGTTCTATTGGACATAGCGACCTGGGATTAATCTCACATAGAAAGTGAGGTCATTTCTCATCGCTTTATGTAGTTGAAATTTTTTTTCATCAATTTGCCAAATACTTATATGCCATTTTCTGAAAATTAGTTTTGGCTCTATAAGTACTTAGAAAATTGATAACTTTTGTTCAAAACCACATAAATTGATGGAGAATGAGCTGACCTATCATTTAAGCTGAACCTCAGATAGCTACAACCAATAGAACCAAAGACATTCCCGAAAAAATGAAATTTTTTTAAAACAGAAGAGTTTTTTCATCTACAAATTTTGAGCAAAAAAATAAATTTTTGAAAAATTCCAAAAAGATAATTTCTGACATATGATCCCCATGGGAAATTTTCTCAGTTTTTCAGTGAAATCATCAGACAAGAACTGTCTCCAATATTTTATTCGATTTCGAGTAATTTTCATAGTATGAACTGCTGAAACTAACACGTGTCTGTTTTATCCCTTGTGTCCATTTCACCCCATCTTTCCCTACATCGAATAAATTTTCGTGAAAACTCACCATATACCAGGTTCCAAAACGAGATTGATGGCTTCAGGACTTTGGAATATGTGACCTGGAAAAGAGGGGAAAAATATCTATTATTACAAAAATGAAAATTTTTTATTTTTCAATGAAATTTTAAACGTGACTCGTTTCTCGTCAACGTTTCCCTGTAACTGTACACCTTCATCCTGTCTCTCATTTCTCAAACATTCTTTTCATTATTCTCTAGACTTTGGCTAATGAAAACCTAAGCAGAAATATACTCGTGCTGATTCAGCTTGATTCGTTTTAATTTGAAATTCTCAATTTATTCGATATAATTTAATATAAGGAAAAATGGAGTAAAATGGACCTCTGCGGCAATATGATTCAGGATTTTTTTTCGGAGTGAAGGACTTTATGAAAAAATCTGAAAAAAATTCAGTAGATGCTCCAATATGTAAGTAATGTTGATGAATTTTTTCAAATTCTTTCATCAATGCATTCACTTAAAAAAAAAATCTCGAATCATTTTGACTCGCAGGTCTATTTTGCCCTGTCTCCCCTATGCAATTTCTTTCACTTATTTCGCAATTTTTTTTTTTAATGATTCTTTTCAAAAGGCCTGAATAAACAGGTTGAGAGCTACTGTGATAAGTTGAAGCATGGATTTATGTTTTACAAAATATACGGGTTCAACAGCAGATTCAGTCAATTTTTTTAGGGAAAATTTGCAACAAAAAAAAAATACAGAAGAAATTGAGATTTTTGGAAATTTATTGAGAATTGACTTCAGAATAAATTGAATTTTAAATTAATATTATTTCATGAAGCAATAAAAATTTTTGCTTCGAATAAATGTTTCATTGGGACTCAATCATTTGTTTATTCAGTGTGAAAAAAATGATAATATTTATTGAAATTAATCGCATCCAATTATTTCCTCTCTCTTTCTCTCCTTCATTTGTGTTTATGGATTATCAACAAAAGTTTCGAATAAAATATGCCATTGAGCTTCAAGCTCATAATGAACAAATCCACTCACACTACCCTTGCATTGTTGTTATTTTGTCACTTTGGAAACGAAGTGGCGTAAGTGCTATGCTTGTATATAACACTCACACCACTTTGTTTCTAAGTCGACGAAGTGAAAACATCTTAGGAACAAAGTGGCATAAGTGGCTATAGATGAGCATAGTATTTACGTCACTTTTTTTCCCAAGGTGATGATTTATTTTGTCAACATGCAATGCGTGTGCAAAACGTGCTCCCAACAAATTTTTCTGGGCAAAAAAAAACAATAACAATATGCTGATAACGTATGAATTAACGGATAATGAAAGTTTGAGAATATTAATTCCGTGGTGAAGAGGTAAAACAGGATAAGTCTATTTTTTTGAGAATATCGCGGAAACTAAGCGAGATAGAGGGATTTTGAAAATGAATTTTTTCTGTTGCACTTCTTCACTACAAATTTATTTCTTTCAATCGAAAAAGTATTTCATTCACGAATTTTTCCCATTTTTTGCCAATATCTCGGAATCTAAGCGAGATAGAGCGACTTTACCAGAATTCTTCTTTGTAGCTTTTAAAATTCCCTATAAAACCAGATCAGGATAAAATCGCGCTATCTCGCTTAGTTTCCGAGAGATTCTTAAAAAAAAAACGGCAAAAGGAAAATTCTCCTTTTCTACCTATTTAACACTGAAATCTCTTTGTTGAGGAATATCTCGAAAAATAAACGAGATAGCGCAATTTTATATTCGTCCTTTTTTTGTAGCTTTTAAAATTATCTACAAAAAAGGATTAAAGAAAAAAAAGCATATCTCGCTTAGTTTCCAAGATAATCCATCAGAAATAATTGAGAAGATCATTTGTCCCGTTTTATCTTTTTACTGTTAAATCGGAATAATAGGTAAAATGGAAGCAATTTTTTTTTCTTTTAAACCTGTTAACTCTCCTCAATAATATTTACATGTTTTTAAGATTTCTTACCATCCTTGATCATCCTTTGAATAACATTGATCATATCTTGCACCTCTTTAACGTGAAAATCATTTTCTGTTTCTGGTGAAATACCAAAATCTAATGATACATTTGTGTCAAGAATAAATATAATCAATGGAAATTATCGCTAATAGCCTTCATTATCTACTTGCTAATGACATAATTTTCATGCATAACCAATTAATGAAATAGATCTATTCTATTTCAGATTTAATCTTAGAATATCTTGAAATTCAAGGAAAATGGGAAAAATTTTGTGAAAACCTTTTTTTTTCAAGGAGAAGTGCTCCAAAAAAAAGGTATTCACCAAAAAAAAATGATATCTCTATAATATTCCACGATTTCTAAATAGAAAATTGAAGGAAAATAATTTTTTCAAATTTTCATCTGTTTAGAATTTGAAAAAATTGAAGAAACTCTGATTTATCAATGCAAATAGAACAAATTATGTAGGACGAAATTGACAATAAAAATCGCAAGCTGTAATCAAATGGGTGTCGTATGTGAATTTCTTATTGTGCAGTAAGTAACGTTTCGCTGTTAGTTATGACCTTTAATCCGGGTATCGATAAGAATTGCACCACAATCTAACCGCCTTTTTTTTATGGATACACAAAAGTTGACGATCTCCAATGACTCAAACATCTACACAAAACTCCAAGCAAAATATATCGAATGCAAAAATCAATGTTTTTGAAGAAAAACACTCAGTGGATTCTTCTTTCTTTAACGAGTGTGAAATTTTCAGAAAAATCGATTTTATTCCGTGATCAGTTTTCTCAGAATAACTTACAGAAACTAAGCGAGATAGAGCGATTTCATCCAAGTCCTTTTCAAAGCTCTTGAAATTCTCTACAAGAAAGGATTTGGGTAAAATCGCCTTACCTCACCTATTTTCTGAGATACTTCAGAAAAATTGACGACAAAATGAAATCAATTTTTAAAAAAATTCATATTTTTTTTAACTTTTTTGAAAATATTTCAGAAATTAATGGAGATACATTGTTTCACCCCGAATCCATTTTTGTAGCTTTTGAAATTCACTAAAAAAATATCTTGAGGCGAAAGTGCATATCTCCATTACTTTCCGAAACATTCTCCAATAAAAATCGGATGAAAAAATCGTTTTTTTCTTCATTTCTTTATGACTAAATTTCATTAAATGCGACAGACATGAATGAAATACGTTCAATCGAATTATGTGGAACGCAAAAATCTATCCAGTGTCTGTACAGAGGAAAAGATCCACCTGCAACAGGTGGTTTGTGTTGTATTAACCTAACAGTATGTGGATGAAGATACACATAACTGTGTCTATGGATCGCACACAGGTCAGCTACTTGTTTCGGATTAAGGAATAATGATCTGACTCATTTCTTATTGAGTTTCAAGCCGAAGATACGAGAACTTAGGGCAATGGAGTGTTGAGAGAAATGGTCTGAGTCTAGATAAAGGAGAACTAGAGGGTAAAGGTCCTTTAATCATTCTACCAATTCTTGGACTCAACATTTAAGAAAACGAACCACCTCATTCCCAATTTTCACACAAATCCATTGGATTTTCATCAGTTTTTTGAAAAGCACTCGGAATTTAATTGAGATAGAGCAATTTTCATAGACATCTTTTTTATAAAGAATTTTAAGAGCTACAAAAAAGGTATCGATAAAAATTGCTTTATCTCGCTTGGATTACGAGTGCCCTTTGAAAAACTGATGATGGAATAAAATTGATTCGTCTGAAAATCTAATATTTCCTTTTCTCAACAAGTGCTATTGAAATAATGAACATACCTTAAACCTTAAACTGACGACACTTGAAAAATTCCACGTTTTTTTTCTTGTTCTTTATCTCGTTCCCTCCAATTTCCACAATTCCTCTCTTTCTTGCCTTTTATTCAGAGAAGAAAAGAGAGTGAGAAAGAAAAAAAGCTGAGACAGTCGTTATCTCAAAAATACAGACACAGACGCGTACAGTACGAGGTTTCAAGACGAATTGCCATTGGGTTCGTATCAGGCCGAGTTCAAACTGTCGACTGTACACAGCAGTCTCGTTTGTATGTTTTGTCGACGAAGACGGTAATACGAGACCATACCACCCGAGTGGATGGCATATGCCTGCCCTTTTATATATTGTACATTTTTCATTTTTTTCTTCTTCTTTCTTATGATTTTTCATTATTTTCTTCATTTTAAACGCATTTATTCAATGGTTTAGTATGAATAATGGAAACATTGGAATTGCATTATTATCAATGAATTTGACTTTTTTTTTTTTTAAAGACGAAGACAATAATTATGGAGATTTATTAATTGTGTTATTCATTCGCCGGTTTTTCTTGGTAACACATGTGTTGGTGCGTTCGGAAACACGAAGAAGCATTCCTATGCAAGCACGAGTGGGGAACCAATGAAATAGCGAGTTATGATGAGCGGGAAATTCATTTGATTTTGAAACTATTTCACTATTAAGAGGGCAGGAGGGTTGAAAAGAATGGGAAAAAACGAGAAAAACTTTGCTCCATGAACTCTCGCGGGATAATGGATAAAAAAATATGAAAAATACCTTTAAAAAATGGTTATTCTCGTGAAAATAAGATGAAATGCGCTGGGATGAATTAGAATATTAATCCTAGGCTGCCATATTTCGAGTGATGTGATCGATTTTCGAGTAAAACATGGCGGCCTGGAGCAGTCAATCGAATCACTTTTTTGTTAATTTATCAAGAAATCTGTAATGTTCTGATTAAACCCAGCGCATTTCATCTTATTTTCACAAAAATAACCATTTTTTAAAGATATTTTTCATATTTTTTTATTCATTATCCCGCGAGAATTCATGGAGCGAAGTTTTCCTTGCTTTTCTCCATTGTTTTAATCCTCCTGCCCTCTTAAATTATTATTATCGATCAAGTGTGTTTCTCATTTCCATGTTTGATAATTATTATGTTGGAATCATGAGACGTTGGAAGAAATTAATTTAACAATACTAAACAATTGTCGAATGAACGACGTTTTGCCTGCTTTATTGAGGATTCCTCAGGTTCTGAAAACCATAGCACAAAAATTGAAAGTTAATTTGAAATTACGATTAAAAAATTAAATTAATACATTAATAATACTGGCTATTCTTTACGTAGTTCAATAGAAGGGCATTTTACAACAACAGTTTTTCTTTCTTCATGTTCTTTTCCTTTTAATCAATTTTGATTAATTTCTTCCAACATCCCATGATCTCAATATAATAATCATCATCGATCTATGTTTAAAATTATCGATCAATCCGAAATTCGATTAGTCGAATTTTGACATCGATCAATCGAAATCTTTAAATTGATCGATTGGTCGATGCCCTCAAACTAAAATTGGTGGAACGAGACTATCGAATGATATATGTGATATCTCGTGTTCAATGCGATATATCTCATCGATTAATCGATATATGAAACTTATCGATCGAAAATTGCTATTTCTGGAAGAATGAAATATCGATGTAAGCATGCTTTTGAGTGCTATATGAGCGAGGGGGGGGGACACACGTTTCTATTTTTGAAATCGAGTAATCACCTGTAAAAATCGAATCTTAAACATCCTCAAACGAAAACGGGTGCAATAGAACTATCGAATGGAATGCGATTCCTCGAACTCAATGCAAAATGTCGCATCGATTAATCGAAATTTTGAATCCCCTCAAATTAAAGCAGAAATGATTCCCTCAAACTAAGACAGTTGGAATCGAATTATTGATTGATTCCAAGTTCGATTAATCGAATTTTGACATCGACTAATTGAAATTCTGAAATTGATCGATTAGATGTTGAGCCTCTTGGATTAAAACAGGTGAAACGGAAGTATCGAATGATATGCGATATTCTGAATTTCATGCGACTCATCGCATCGATTAATCGATGTGTGAAAATGATTGATCGGGAAATTTATGTTTTTGAAAAAAAGAAATGATGCAGACTCTCAATGACTCGTTCGTGAATCCTATTCAAAAAAGTTCATACCCGTTGAATGTAACGCTAAAACTGTCACGTCTATTCCTCATTTCTCATTGGTTGACCAAAATTGCGCGCTCAATTCCAAAAACAATGGAAATGAAGAATACAATAATTTCTCGAAGTAATTAACGATCATTCGTAATAGTTTTCAATTTAGCTCGAAGGATAATCATCGAAAAAATTAAGAAGATAAATTTCAATAAAAAAATCATGAGATCATTTTCCGTGCGCGAGAGCGCGCGATCGGTCTCATAAATCAGAAAGTCGAATACTAAGAATCTATTCTCGATCGACTATTCGATTTTCAAGTAGTACCAGAATCAATTTTGCCATCCCCAACACAGACATAAACACGCAAATTTATCTAAAATTCTTGTTTTTTTAAATTTTATTTATAAAAATTTGTTTTGACAATTCTCTTGAAGAGCACGTATGAGTTTAATGGTATGAACGTATTCGTGTGCATAGTATCGTTTCATTATTCATGAAACAAGTCAGGGTACAGGGTCACAGGTTAGTTATCGGCCTCGTACGTTGCGTAATTTCAACATTTATTTTTTACTCCTGATTTTTTATTTTTATTTTTTTTTTCATTCCCCTTTTCAGACTTACCAAGTAATCTTCAGCATAAAGATCGAAGGTGCAATCGGTCGATGAAAAAAAAAGAGTATTACATATATTTATTGTGAGTAGTGAGCTTAGAGTGTACTGACAGGTCGCGCCAGTAGCGCAATCCTCAATTCAAATTTTATGGAGATTTTTTCCTAATGTTTTATGGAGAAGTTTTTTTTTTAAAGCATATATATATCTGTATGGAGATAACGGGTGAAACAGTGACCTTCGGTTATAACATATTTAATGTTTTTCTCTCGATTATAATAAAATTTGAGAAAATTTACTGCTTACAACTGTAAAGTTGAAGTATGGTTGAACCGTGGTGGTCAGCCTCGAGTATTGAATCATAGGAAACAGAAATTTCTTCCTTATTATCAACCAATGAAGTATTTCACAAAATTAACGTTATCAACAAAATTTTCTTTTGACCTTTTTTTTTTAGATTATCTCGAAAACTAATGGAGATACGCCTTTTTCATCCACAACCTTTTGTATAGCTGTTGCGAGTCTATGGAAAAGGGTTAGTGTAAAAAGAGCTTATCTCCATTAATTGCAGAATAATTCAAGGAAAAAATCTGTTATTCAACAAAAAAATTAGAAATAAAAGCCTCGAGTGAAATTAACTCCAATTATGTTTTTTAAATGGTGTAAAAAATAATTTGAGCCATTTGTAAAATTGTTGCAACGATTTAATTGCAATGATTGAGAAACACTGACATCGCTGACCTGCGCATGTCTCGTAATTCAAGGCATACATAAAGGCACGAGTGAACACACAATTTTTGCCCGCATACGCACATTGAAGAATATATAAGCATTCACGTGGCTCTGAAGCTCCTTGTCAAATGGAAATTTACAATGATAAATCAGAAATGAAGAGGCGGAAAAAAAAACTTTTAAAAAAATTCAACTAAAATTTTTTTTTAGATGGCCCTGAACTCTATGACATGAAGGTAATGTAGGTAAATCAAAAGGATACATTGAATCATCTCTTGGATGCTGAGGGTTGCCAGCTCTCCTTGTGATGAATAGCACCCAGTGAATTCTTTCCTCAAATCATGGAATATATTGTAGTGATCGGGTAAATCGAGGTCCTTCTTGTAGCATTCAGGGTGTAAGCACTGGCGCAAAGGTGCCTGGCCATCGACAACGAAACGAGGCGGACTTCCTGCGGATACGCATGTCAGGGATGACCACCAACTTTCAAACTGAAAGTAAAAATGAACAAAAAATATAGATGAAATAAATTCAATTAAGGTAATCCTAGTGGCAGGTTCAAATGATCGATTTTTATTATTTTTTTCCTTTTAGTTATTATAATTACTATAACTATTTCGATTTTTCAACATTTTACCGACACCATAACGATGTCCAAGATAATAAATTGTTAATAAATAATATTATGAATATTCAATATTGTTCCGCATTTGACTCACGCTGTCCCAGTATCTAGGACTGGGATTGGAGGATTCTCGGATTTCAAATACCAATATGGCTGCCATTGATGTTTTCATGCAATTAATTGAATTAATCGTCGCTATATGTCCGGTAACATCTATTTTTCATGATTTCGAAAATTAATACACATTCTGACGAACAAGAAACATATGAGGTTATATAAGGAAAAAATAGGTCTGTGATCATGAATTTTCGCAGTGAAACTGAAACTGAACCTCGCTTATGGAGTTTCAATGTTAATTTAATTATTTTCAAAAATTAATTTTGGCCTCATTTGTCCGGTAACATGGGGTAAACTAAATTTTGAAAAAATCTCCTCATGCTATTCTATCGAAAGTGACTAAAATCGAAAAGGGAAAATAGATTGCCCGAACCACTAGGATTACCTTAGGGTAGTAGGGTCATACGACCAATAAATGGACAGTGACCAAAAGATGGAGGGTTTCTATTATCGAGGATTTTCATAAATAAATAAATGATTCTTATACTTTCCACGTCAATTCCTGATTATTACATTCATACAGATTTATAAACTATTTATTACATACCGATTGATCGAAATTTAAAATCATACCACTGCAAATATGCAACTGTCCATCTGTTGGGGGTTCAAGTTATTTCCCAGTTTTTCCTTGATTTTCTTTAATTATATCTACATTATTCAAGTTCAATTGATTTTCAGTCGATTCACTGTATATTTTTCTGTACATCATTCTTTCCTGCAACTTTTTAATGTGATTTGCCCATTTCATATGAATTAATGAAGTCTAATATTTCCTTAACCGTCCATCTATTGGTCATGTTATCCTATCCCAGTGGACTTGAGTACAGTTAACCACTCATTTTTTCTTGATGCCATATCAAAGATGATATTACTTCACAATTTTCTGAATTTTTTTCATAATTTTTGCCCGTGTAGTTAATGAAATATGAATTATTAAAATTACTGAAAATAGCAGTGGTGGGGATGAAACGCTCTAGATCGAATGGAAATAACGCAATTACTAAAAAAAACTACACAGTTGATACATTATTCAAAAACAATTGGCGAAGAGAACAGCATTTTAACTAAATAATAAAAGAAAAAAATATTCAATTCTCCGTATAGTTGTGGAGAAATTTTAATTAGAAGATAGTTGTAACTATTCGCTTCTCTCTCCATCTCATGCATGTGATTGAAGATTAGTCATGTTAAAGAAAATTCGGGAACAAAAAGAATTATATTCACAAACTGAAAATATGACTTTTCAATAGTTTCATTACTTTTTCGGGTAAATTGAAGCAGGTTTTTCAAAATTATCAGTAGATAATTGAAAACTAATCTACAAATTCTCATTTTTTTCGTTTTATCGACCGTACTTTGCGTTTGTACTACCTTAATCAAAGAAATTTGCTGATCATTTTTTGAGAATATCTTGGAAACTAATGGAGATAGGGCCTATCTCCTGCCCTAATCAATTTTTTTAGCTCTTGAAATTTTCTACAAAAATGTCTTGAAGGGCAAAAAAGGGCATATCTCTATGACTTTTCAAGATAATCTCAAAAAATGTTTTTTTTTCCCTCTAAATTAGCATTTAAAAAAAAATATTGACAAAAGATTATTATTTATTGATTTTAGACTGTTGGAGGTAAAAGTTTTTTTTTCCACGTGTTCGTCCGATATTTTGGTTAAAACATTCGTGTCTACCCGTATGACATCGTCGAAATTATCATATATGTAAATTTTATGTTTAGAATGTCTAAAAGGAACCAAAAAAAAAAGAAAAAAAATCGGAATAAAAATAAAGAAACTTCTTCTTTTTCCTCTTTTCTTTTGCTGCCCCGGTGGCTCTTCATTTCCCAACAATTGAAGAATGTCACAATGTAAATTATGGTGATGCACGACCAGGTACGTTTGAGTAGATTTCGAGAATACCCATTTTGTTTTCCTCTTTTTTTTTTCTTTCTATTTTTCCTTGCTTCTTTTTTGTAACTTCTTCATCAAGCCTCGTCACAGTATTGTGACGCAATAATGGAAGAATGGGTAGAAACCAGGTATTATCAAGTCGCCATGGCATATAGTACACAGTGAGTGGCAGAAGATAGTCACTTGAATTCTGCCTGTCATATTTAACTACAACGTGCCCAAATAATTACGCAACACTGTCTTACTGTATGATTACGTTTCTATTTTTATTATCATTAAAAAATCATCAATTTTCCTCTCTTTTTTTCATCTTTAATTTTTTAGAGAAGAAACAGGATAATTTTGACTCCTTCATTTTTCTTTGCAAGTATCTCGAAAACTAAGCGAGATAGCGGAATTTTTATAGCTCTTGAAGTTCTCTATTAAAAATGTTTCTATGAAAGTTACGCTATCTCGTTTAGTTTCCAAAATATTCATCAAATTATGAATAACGAGAAATTAGACTTGACTTGAGTATTTCAATAGAGGAATGAATTAATGTTTTTCTTCTCACTGATGTGATAAATTTTTAACTGTTTTCCAGCCTTGAATTTCATTAATACAAACAGATTTTAGAGAAAAAATTAGAGGCCTCTGAATTTCCACACTATCTTCTATTAATCTTGTTCACAAATACTTTTTCAAGGCTCATAATTTCGATAAACATGTGGAGTCATTGAAGAACACACTTTTCCACTCATTTTCAAGAAGAATGTGGTAACTTCCATCCAAGAAAGAACACATTTTGGGTAAATGTTTTTTTTTTTAATATCTCGGGAACTGAGTGAAATAGAACATTTTTCATAGAGACCCTTCTGGTAACTCTTGAAATTTTTTACAAAAATGATTCCAGTAAAATTGTCCTATCTCAGTTAGTTTGCAAGATACTCTTAACTCTAAGCGATCTAACGATTTTGTTGGACTAATGAGGGATTCCCCGGTTTCTTATTCTGACTGCAACGTTGCCAAATCCCCTCTACACTACCCGGGCACATTTACCGAGTTGTCGGCAATAACGCGCACCGGACAACTTTATTTAGCACGAGAAAAATTCCGCTAGCTCCCAGAATTTATTCTTTATCAATTTTGCAAGATACGTCATTCAAAAAATATGACAGTTTGCTAAACAATTCAATGGATGAAGTCAAATTTTCAAGAATTTTCCGCTCAACCGATTGATCATAATAATATATGATCTAACTCGTGTGATCACCAAATTCGCCTGCGACTCATTTTGCAACCTCCTACTTGTCAGAAAACACTTTGCCGCACTTGTTAGATGCAGCATTTTATTGTACAACATGTAGAAAGTGCTCCTAACCGTGTAGGGTGCAGAAAGTGGCTACTTTCTGCATGGTGGGTGCTACTAAGATAGAAACAGCGGAACAGAGGGAATCCCTCATAAGGGGTTCTATCGCCAATACATCATCGACTTAAAAACTAAGTGACGTGAATGCTATGCTTATACGTAGCACTTACGCCGCTTTGTTTCCAAAGTGATGATCAGGGCCTGGAAGTTGAGGCACAACAATAAGACATAGAAAGAGAGTAAAATTCATGCAACAATCACAAGCGTAAGGACAAACATGAGCAATTTCACGCTCATAAATAATTGATATAGCTTATGAGCTAAATGTCAAAACCAAAGTAAAGTTGGCAGCAAAACACATGAATTTGACGTGGAAAACTTTGAACACTAGCACGGTCATCAGCAAGATAGCGAACAGGATGGTCAGCAAAATGAACAGAAAGATACTTAGTAAGACGACCATCAAGATAATTAGCAAGACAATCGTCAAGATATTTAGCATGCCCTTATTGATGATATTTGTTCGAACGGATAATTTACCTGTTCAATAGCTTTTTGGAGTGGTATGCCCTGCTCCTTGAGGACCTGTTCAGTTAAACCTGGTGCATGTGTCAATGCTGTTTCACTGACAACACCACTGCCTTCAGCTGTCGGTGAATTATTCTCGTCTTCCGTCTGTTTTGTATCTGGTGCCATTGACCACGGTTGAACGATGTACTGCTGTTGACCCATAACCTGAATCAAGAGAAAATAATAAAAAAATCAATACCTTTATATACCTTGTTAATAAATATTATTTTACTATCCAAAATGACAGACAATTCTTCTAAGCATCATTCGCAGCTTGTTTATGCGATTCACGTATTTATAGTTCATGGTTCATTTGAAAATCGTCTGATTACAATTCTTGGAAATATCTCTTATTTTACTCAATTTTATGACTGCACATGAAAATATAGTTGTTAACAGGGAGAACAGGTCAAGTTGAATTTTTTAATCCGTTTTCGGAAAATATCTCGGAAATAAACGAAATTAGGGAAAGATTCAGAAAAATGTAAAAAAATATCATCTTTGATACTCCTCAATTGATTTTTGGCATCAAAAAAATGAGGGGTTGAAGAAATCCAAGTAGCAGGTCGCAACAATCTACTTTTTTTCCTTTTTTTTTCTAAGTTATCATACATATTCTAATTATTCCTATTCCGTTACATTCCACCGATATCGAAACAATGTCCATGATAATAAATTGTTACTGAATAATATTATGAATATTAGATATTGTTCCGGATTCAACTCACGCTGTTTGGGCGTCTAGGACTGGGATTGGAGGATGCTCGGATTCTAAAAATCAATATAGCTGCCATTGATGTTTTCATGTAATTAATTGAATTAATCATCTTTTATGATTGAAAGAATTAATACACATTCTCACGAGCAAAAATCGATATCGTTATATGAGAAGAAAAAAGGTCTGTGAACATGAATTGTTACGGTGAAACTAAAATTGAATCTCGCTTACGGAGTTCTCATTTTAATTTAATTTTCTTCGAAAAATTATTTTTGGTTCCATTTGTCCGGTAACAGGGTGTGAAGTAAATTTTTAAAAAATCTTCTCATACTACTCTATCGAAAATGACCAGAACTGAGGAGGGAAAATAGATTATCGGAACTATTTGGATATCCTTAACTGTACTCGAGCTCGCTAGGATCCTACCTTAATCGAACTCACATACCTCTTTCTAAATCCGATTTTCTATTTTAATTCCTATTCAACAGAGAAATTTTTCGACTTGAAGTACAATGTCAACACTTATGACCCGATTACTCGAGGCTGAATGTGTTATGGACTCGTTCTTATTAGTCAATCAGTAGTGCAGAATTAAAACGAATCAATTCAATTTTTTCATTTTCAACTTTTTTTCCTTTCAATCCGACTCAGAAAACATCTACAAATTTCAAATATCAAAGAATCAATATATCCCAACAAATGACAGTTATCTGCATGAATAATCTACGAAAATGAAATGGACACATTTGAATTTTGATGTTCTATGCTAGGAAAATCACATGAAATCAGTGAAAATATCAAAGATTCTTCAAAGGTTTCCCTCGATGATTCCATGGAAAAACTGAGGCAATTTAAAATTAAAAAAGCATACCAAAATTCATTTTTGATCATTCTTTGAAAATTTACATTTTCCAGCAGAAATTTTGGGGTCTAATTCTTCATCCAATTGGAAAACTTCATTTTTTCGAGGGTATTTCTCTTTCTATTTCCATCAATTTATGTGTATTTTTTTCTAAATTATCAATGTTTCTAAAAATTGAAATTCTCTCCAAAAAACAGAAAAAAAAGAGCAGAAGTACCGTTCTTATTCTTGTTTTTCACCGAAAATTCCCCTAGCTTTTCGACGAAATTGTTAATCAGATTCAATCTCAAGCCACTCCATTAGAATCCCAATTTCCCTCTTTTCCCCTACATAAAATTGTCATCGTGAAAAGTGTATGAATTCATTCGAATAATTCTCATAAGAAAATCGAGTATTTTCTAGAATTTCCTATGAACAAAAATTTATGAAAAAAAACTACTGACAAAGAGTACGTAACGATAACGATAATACACATGAGGAATACACGCGACGTATCTCCCTAGTCATGGTAGAATAAGAAATGTAATAACTGAGTATGTGCAGTGCCCGGTGAGGTTAACAGATCAAGGTAGTTTGCTATGCGATCTCTTTCCTCTAGGTGCCTTTCGGTTCAACGATTATACTTCGTTCATAATACTAAGCAATAATAAAACTGGGTTGACAAGATTCTCCAATGAATGTTTCAGCCCGTTGACATGAAATGCCATTGGATATTAGCACCAAAGTCCACTTTTTTTTTCATCGTCCTTCATTCCTTCTCTTTCATTTGTGTATGTGAATAATGAGTTGCAGAGATTTTGATGAGACTTTATGACTCGACGCAATTCGATGAGTTTCTATTTTTTATCAATTTTTTCGTGAGAATATCTCGGAAAGTGAGCGCAATAGGGCGACTTGGTCCGACTCTTTTTTTACATAGCTCCTAAAATTCTCTACAAAAATAGATTAAAGTATGAAAAAAAGCGTATCTCGCTTAGTTTTTGAGATATTCGAAAAAAATAGATGGTAGAGAGGAGAATTCTCCTCTTTTTCACTTTTTTAACACTAAAATCTCATCCTTTTTGAGAAATATCTTGAAAGTGAACGAGATAGGATGATTTCGCTGTAAAGAATTTTTCATAGAAAATTTTAAGGAGGTTGCCTCCCGATTTTTATATAACACCAAACTTTTAAAATTTTTACTATCGATAGATGAATATATAAAGTGTTCACAACCAAAATTTCCAATCGATTCACCAAACAATTTCTGAGTAAATAATTTTTGAAATTCCTTCTTATACACGTCGATGTATGAAGGACCGATAAGGTTAGTATTAGTTCTATTTTATCGCGCGAGCCGCTCCGAAAGATTTCATACTAACCTTATCGGCTCTCCATACATCGACGTGTATAAGAAACAATTTCAAAAATTAATTACTCAGAAACGGTGTGGTGAATCGATTTGGAATGTTGGTTGTGAATAGTTGACACATTTATCTATCGATAATGAAAAATTTCAAAAATTTGGTATTATATAAAAATCGGGAGGCAACTACCTTAAGAGCTGAGAAAAATAGTAGAATGGAAAGGGCGAATCTCCATTAGTTTTCAAAATTTTCTTCAAAAACTAACGGTAAAAAAGAGAATTCTCTTCTTTTAGCTTTTCAACACTGAAATTTCATTTTTGCAGAATATCCCTGAAACTAA
Source organism: Aleiodes leptofemur (assembly GCA_963942555.1). Taxonomy (NCBI): domain Eukaryota; kingdom Metazoa; phylum Arthropoda; class Insecta; order Hymenoptera; family Braconidae; genus Aleiodes; species Aleiodes leptofemur. Next base: position 15,213,317 of record OZ012609.1, read on the forward strand.
GCGAGATAGAGCAATTTTGCCCTAATCCTGTTTTGTATCCCTTGAAATTCTCCATAAAAAAAGCATTGGGGAACATTGCTCTATCTCAATGATACTGAAAATGGTAGACATCTGACAATTTTTTTCAACAAAAGAATCATTTGAAAAATAAAAAATATGCACATGTAGAAAATTCAAAAAACTTCAAGTGCGAATTTTTTGTATATTTTTTTTATAATAATTTGTTTGTTTTAAAAAAATCCAAAAAATGTCAGAGGTTTGCTAATTTCATTATCATCTATCTCGCTCAGTTTCCGAGATAATGGGCAAAATAGACCAGCAAAGAGGAGAAACCAAATAAGTGGATTTTTTTCTACAATTTTTCTCAAATATCTCGAAATTTTCTACAAAAAAGGATAAGAGCGAAAAAGGCGTATCTCCATTACTTTCCGAGATTTTCGGGGAAAAGAAATTTGTACAACTGATTTCTTAAAATAATAAAATAAAAGCATTGACTAAAAAACTGAAATGTCGTTGACTTTTCAGTGAAAAAGGATTAGATAATTTCAACAGCGTGAACGAAAACAAAAAGAAAAAAACATCTTGATAATAAACTCTATTGTGATCTGCAGCCACAGCCATCAGCAAATTGGCAACACAATAAAAAAAAAGGAAAAAAAAACACTGAGAATAGAAACTACCGCACAATAACTTTATGCATTATTCTTGTGGCTCTGATTAAATAAATAAAATAGGGGGAAAAAATCAGGAAAGAATGGAAAGAAAAGAGTGGAAATTGTGTGTGTGTGTGTGTGTGTGTGTCCATCGCCAGCGACTCACGCGTGCTTTAATATTTTCTGCACAACCTCGTCACTTGAAAAACACGTGTTTGAACACATTGCATCCCGATAAATTCAAGGAAGTTCAATGCAATCAGTTCGAGTCGCTGAATTATCGATAATATTGACATTTCAACATGTTTTCAAAATTCTTTTCCCTAAAAAAATACTCACATTGACAAAACAAAACGGAAGAAAATTCAAATTGCTCATGTTTATTAAAGATATTTTTATTTAAAAATACAATTGAAAATCGATTTTATTTCACCATTAGTGGTCTGAGAATATTTCGGAATCTCAGCGAGATGGAGCATTTTTCACGATAAGCTTTTTTGTTTAGAGAATGTCGAGAGCTACAAAAAAAGGCATCATGGAAATCATTCCATCTTGTTTAGATTCCGAGATATCCTCAAAAAAACAAATGGTAAACGTATTAAGGTAGTTTTCCAGCAAGCTCGAGTACAGTTAATCCGTTATTTCTTCGATGCTGTATCAAAGACGATATTTTTCTACGTTCTTCTGAATTTTTTCATAATTTTTGTCCGTTTAGTATATGAGATATGAATTATCAGAGTTACTGAAAATAGCAGTGTTGGGGATGAAACGCCCTAAATCAGACAGAAATAACGAAATTACTAAAAAATCACACGTTTGAACCATTATTTGAAGACAATTGGCGAAGAGAACAGCATTTCAACTAAATAATAGAAGAAAAAAATATTCAATTCACTGTATAGATATTGAGAAATTTTAATTAGAAGGTAATCGTAACTATTTGCTTCTCTCTCTATCTCATGCATGTGATAGGAGATTAGTAATGTAAAAAAAATTCGAGAAACAAAAAAAAATTATATTCACAAGCTGAAGATATAAGTTTTCAATAGTTCAATTGTTTTTCAGGTAAATTAAAGCACTTTTTCCCCAAATTATCAGTAATTAATTGGAGACTGACCTACAAATCGCCATTTTTTTCTGTTTCGTTAACTAAAAATACTTCTTGGATACTATCTTAATCTTTATTTTTCTGAACAGCTTTGAGACATTTACAGAAACGAATTCATTCCATTTCTGCAAAGATAATAAACGATGAAGGATAAAAGCTTTTGAGCCAAGAGAATCTCTATTATCTGGGGATAATCTGTGATAAAATTCCCCCAGGAAATTATACCTGTCTATCCTTCATGTCTGCACGCACTGACAGGGACATAAATCATGAAAAAAATACTAGAACTCTCTGTTTGGAGAACATCTTGGAAACTAAGCGAGATAGAGCAATTTTACTCTGATTCTTATTTGGAGCGAATTTCAAGAGCTACAGGAAAAAGTCTCCATCAAAATTTCGCTATCTAGCTTAGTTCCCGAGATATTTTTAGAAATATAGGGAAAAGTGGGGTGAAATAGCGATTTTCATGAAACGGGTTGAGATGAATTTTTTTTGCCGATTATATTGAAGCGCTGAAGAAATTCCCGGGGGTATACATGTGTCAAATTGTTTTTTTTCTTCATTTAAAATTTTTTTTTTATTCATCATTTCAAAAAATTCTCAAAAATAAATTTTGCTATGATTTTTAATGGAAGCTAACTCAGCTTTTCGATGGAATCAACAGGAAAATCCTGTCTCAAATGTTTCCACAGATTTTGAATGATTTTCCACTTTTAAAAAATTTGCAAAAAATCATAAATAAATAAAGAGAGAAATATTATTCTTAATTAACGTATTAATAATGATCTCGATTCACACTCGCCTCATGTTAGTACCGTAATCTAGGAAAGTGTTAGAATAAACCGGAAATGTAGCTCGCTTCATAATTGGACGTCAAGGATCGATAACGAAGATAAGAAAATGAAAAATAATACATTTTATTTTCAGAGAGGGAGGAAGCTCTGCAGACGAGTACAGACCCTCGGACGACGACTTATAACAGTGGATACGGTTTCATAAATTCATTACAACACCTTCGACAGTCTTGTTTTTTTCTTCTAAATTGCTTGTAGTGGAAATCAGTATAAAATGGATCTTCAGGGTAAAATGATTCAGAATTTTTCTTTCGGAGTGAAAGAATTTTGCAAAAAAAATCCGGGAAAAATTGAGGAACTGTTCCAACATGTTGACATTGTTGGTGAATTTTGTCAAATTTTTCGGGAGACTGCTTCACTCTCAAAAAAAATTGAGATGATGCTCCAAAATTTCGTTAATATTGGTGAATTTTTTCAAATGAATTTTTTTTCAGAGTGAAGGATTTTGCAAAAAATCTGCAAAAATTTGAGAAGATGCTCCAGTACGTCTACATTATCAGTGATTTTTTTCAAATTTTTTCGAATAGCCCTTCACTTAAAGAATAACCCCAAATCATCTTCTAGGTCTTCACTTTCGGTATTTTTGAGTAATTCAGGATATTATGAAGGCATAATCGGTGATTCAATCGATCAGACGTAATCACGCGTTATCACTCACAGCTGCGAGTTGATAACGAGTGAGAGCCGTAATCAAATCTGATACTGCAGTCAAATAAATTTTCAGGTAATAAAGATTTTCATAGAATAAATAAGAGATTGAAACTTCAACTTTTCCTCTTCTTTTCCTGAATTGACAGTGAATAGAAGAATGTTGTAGAGAAAAAAAAGAGTTTACCAGAATGGCGGAGCAAATCGACTCTACTGATGGACGACACTCTGAGGGCGCGACGCTCCGCCTCCACCGGCCAGATAATTTGAGACACAATGGCAGCTGTCCAACATACACAATGATGAAGATTTTACCTCCGATTCATCCGTTATTTTTCAAATCAATCGAAATTTTTCAACTTTTTCATCGTACCTTTTTCATTTTTTCAATTTTTTAAGGATGTTCTACCGGTATTTTATCAAAATTTAAAAATGTACGAATTCGATGAAATTTTTTTCCAAGGTTCTTCAATTCATAGAGAGACCGTTTGCAAAAATTTGGATTTCTTTCATACTTCGTTTAAAAGTTATGAATTTTTAAAAATCCATCGTTTAACATGTGTTCTTATGGGAAATTCACAAAAGCTTAAGAAACTTTTCGAAAAATTCTTCAAACTGGATGAAACTTCGGAAATAGGTGAGAAATTACCCCCCGCACAAACGTTACATTTTATACGACGATTGGGTCAATAATTGGCATTAGAATTAATAAAAATGATTGAAAAATTTTCACTCGCACATAAGTGCTGCCAACTTGTGTCGCCAGAATTTCCTAGAATGCAACGCTTTTTTCCAAATAATTCTCAAACTAATTCAATGAAGAATAAAAAAATACCTATGAAATGCAATGATAATAATATAATATTTGAACATCCGCAGTGTTCCATAATTCCCTGCAAATAATTTTAATGAGGAATTTAAAAACTCATTTTTTCATGATCAGGGATTGAAACACTGACGAAATCACTGCCCCTGTCATGCCGCATAGCCCCCGCTTACAATACCTGTAGAACATCCTTAAGGTAAAACAAGAAAACTCCATTGTTGCTTCCCATTTTTGGGCCAGCCCTCGGAAAGTAAACGAGATAAATCTTTTGTGGAGAATCTCAAGAGCTGCAAAGACAGGTGATTACAAAAATTGCGCTACCTCGCTTAGTTTCCAAGATATTCTCAAAAGACTGACTAAAATTTATTCCTTCTTATCTTTCGACTTCTGATAAATATTATCGATTGCATAAACGTTCATTGATAAAAAGAAATTCTTGTGACAAGCAAATTTTTTTATAACAAAATTTCCCATCGTGATTTTTCATCTATATACATCGAAATTTGCTGGAGCCAAGTGAATTTTCTACAACTAAGTCAATTTTTTTGTGCAGCAAACATTTTTTTTTTGACAGTGATCAAATGATGACGGATAGCTACTACAATCGTTTGAAAAAAAACGAGAAATGAAAATCATTCATCAAATATCAGTATCTTTATCTTTCTAGTATCTACGTTAGCAGTGGAAATGTAAAATGAAGAGATTCATTTCAAAATCACTTTCTACTAAAGAAAATCTTCCCCCCCAAAAAAATGAAAAATGGAAAAATATTCTTCTTGCTGCAATTACGAATTTCCTTCGAATGAAAATGAGTCAATTGCTTTTTCAAGGAAATACATATTCTAAGGGTGCATTAAACTTTCCAATAACGGTTTCCAGCATTCCTGATGATTTGACTTCCTCGCTTGATTTCAACATTTTTATCACCATCATTAAAGTTTAATAAATAGATAAGTGAATGTCTCCATTTTGAAGGAATTTCGCCTTTTTTAATCTTAAGGTAGTATTCCAGAGTACGGTCGATAAGACAGAAAAAAATGAGAATTTGTAGGTTAGTTTCCAATTAATTGCTGATAATTTAGGAAAATATGCTTTAATTTACCCGAAAAAGTGATTAAACTATTCGAAAGTCATATCTTCAGTTTGTGAATATCATTTTTTTTTTCTCGAATTTTTTTAACATGATTAAACTCTTATGACATGCATGAGATAGAGAGAAAGAGGCAAATAATTATGACTACCTCCTAATTGAAATTTCTCAATAACTATACGGTAAATTGAATGTTTTATCCTTCTATTATTTAGTTAAAATGCTGTTCTCTTCGCCAATTGTTTCTGAATAATGGGTCAACCCTGTGGTTTTTTTTTAGTAATTTCATTATTTCTATTTGATTTAAGGCATTTCATCCCCACCACCGGTATTTCCAGTAACTTTGATAATTCATATCTCATAAACTACACGGACGAAAATTATGAAAAAATTCAGAAAAATGTAAAAAAGTATCATCTTTGAGATGGAATCGAGAAAAATAAAGGGTTAACTGTACTCGAGTACGATGGGATACTACCTTAAATAAGAATTGTGGCAGGTTGACTGAGTTTCTCACACACGTTGAGAAAAATTGAAGCGTCTTTCTGCACGTCAGGTAACGGTACGTGCCTTGGCGGCTTTGATGACCTTTTGACCGTTGACTTCAGTGCTCGTAAGACAATTTTAAAAAAAGCATTTAAAAAAATGAAGGAAATATTCACTAACTTTGCATGCGTTATTTCAACATTCAGGGACACAGGTAATTCTTGAAGAACGTGCAGAAGCAAAACAATTGGAGGTAATAATTTTTAGAAAGTTCTCGGACCACTCCAAAACGAGACAAACAACTTACTAGAACAACTTTTTGTTGGTATCATTTTTTTTTCAGCTTTCTTGGTGGATAGAGATGAATATTTTTTTTATCGAATGGAAAAATGAAGAATTCTGGAATTAAGAAGATTCTATCACTACTGCCACCTTAATTTTTGTTAAAAAAGAAGTTTTACATAGCTGAGTTGATATCAACGAATAATAGGAGAGAGTGGGGCAAAATGAACCTCAGGGGTAACATTATCCAGGATTTTTTTTTCAGAGTGAAGAACACCATGAAAAAGTCTGAAAGAATTCGAGAAGATACTTATATGCGTGGTTATTGTTTATTAATTTTTTGTACAAACCCTCCACTCCAAAAAAAATCCCCAATCATTTTGACACCAAGGTCCATTTTGCCCCGGTTTTGTCTACTACCCTCAAATAAATAGAACTGCATTATTTTACTCAATATAATTCGGTAAATTACATTCCAGAACCTTTGATAATGAAGAAAAACTTCTCATTATCCAAGAAAAGCGCCTTCCCATCCAATTCAGTACATTTTCTACCGATTAACTTGCCATAATTCATGATACCCATGGTAAATCGTGCTTTTTTTGTTCAAGACTTCTATGGAAGACAAGCCCATACTTTCCTTAAATTTTCGACCAGTTATCGCTTTTTCAACTATATGATATCAAACAATTTCTCGCGTTATAACGATTGACGCCATAAGACCCTATGCATTTGAAGGGCATCTTTGCAAGTTTTTTTCTCAGATACTAAGCGGGCAATATTGATGAAATTTTTCACATGTAGACAGTATATACTCCTGAACATGCTCTCAAATTTTCAAGTCATTCTCACTATTTTGAGAATCGAGTAGAACCAACTTAAAAATTGAATAATGTAATTCCTGATATTTGCAGAAATATAAGTCACTTCAGATCGATGACAGTATAATTCTATCTTTGTCCCAAAACCAATGTTATCATTTTTCCACCGCGACATTACATTGAACAAGGTCGATCCGTAATTCTTGGGATCACAATACGCAATGTTAAAAATTCACAAACACACGCACATTTGTAAAAATTGTAGAAACCTCAGCAGTATATGTACATATTCAGAGCGTATCGACTCTCTATCTATTTCTCGAGTTTCCTGGAAAGTCCAGTGGACTCAGAAAACCACAATTATTCACGGGAAATATCTAAACTCATGAGTACAAGAATTTCAATAAAAACATCATTTCCTCTTTGATTTACAATAATGAAAATTATCCAAATATAAAGTTTTTTCCGAAAATTCAAAAAATTTATTGATTTATTTTGAAAAAACAAAATAGGATAGTTCTCAAATATCTCGAAAACTAAGCTAGATAAAGCAGTTTGCCCTAATCCTTTTTTGTAAAGAATTTTAAGAGCTACAAAAAGGTGATTACGATAAAAGCGCTATCTTGCTTATTTTCCGAAATATCAATATCTCGAAAACTAATGGACATACGCCCTTTTTATCCTAATTCATTTTTATAGTTCTTCAAAACTTTCTACAAGAATAAATCGTGAAAAAGGGCGTATCTCCATTAATTTTCGATATATTTTGGAGAAAAATGATTTTTTTAAAAATGAGTTTGTCACCAGTTTTTTTTCAATACCTCGGAAACTAAGCGAGATAAAGTGAATTTGCCTGACTCCAATTTTGTAGAGAATTTCAAGTGTTACAAAATAAGATTAGAGCCAAGTTGCTCCATCTCGCTTACTTTCCAAGATTTTCTCAGAAAAAAACTTTACAATCATCCCATTTTACTTTTTCACTTCTGAATTTAACGTTTTTTTTTCTTCAAATTTTTAATAATCACCTTGTTTTGGAGTGCATCAATGAGGACATAAACAAGAAGTGTGATCTCCTCCTCATCGCTACCAAGTGCATTGCCCTGAAGTCCAGCAGTCGCCACATAAAGTGCAACAAGATGTGTGGGTCCTTTTTCACCCATCATCTGCATCTTAACTTTATATATAAAATTTATTTATATAATCTTTTAAAAAAATAATAATAATAATAATAGCCGAGCTCTTTGCGAGCGCAATAGTGCCGAGGCCCCCCCCTCTCTTTTCCACAGATCAAGAACTTATCAACAATCACCGTATCATCCACTTCAATAAATAAAATAACGTGTAACAAAAGAAAAGAAATAAGAAAAAAAAAATCAAAAAATCACAGATAATACTGGAAGAATCCCAGATATATTTGCTCACAAAAGCAAATGTCGTCAGACAAACTGCCACTTTTTATTAAGAAAAAAAATTCTCTACAATTAATTTCTTTGAATAAACTTTTCAATTTTCCATTATTAAAAACTTTTAATAGAGTTTTTAATTGAGGTTATGACGTTAGCACACCAGAAAAAAAAATGAATTAAATCCAAGAGCACCGTACACTAGATGTTACTTTTTTTTTCCCCACTTGTTGCTGTTTTAAAATCAAAAAAATACTTTTGATTTAAGAGCTTAGTTGCACCGTTACAATTTTCTTCCATTAAATAAGTCCATTAGGCATTTTTTGTTCACCATTAATTTCATTTAGTTATTTTTTGTAATCGTTTATATTTATTCACAAAATAAAGTCCAATATTATAACCGAAAAATAATAAGGAAGAATGGAAAAAAATACGTTTTATACACACGAGTTTGTGTCGAGTGAAACGCGCGCACTGCCGTTGGCTCACCTGGCGACTGCCGCGTCGTTTGCCATTCGTCCAAAACTTCGTTCTCTGTCACTCTAACGTTGTCGTTTTACGTCGTTACCTGTTTATGTTTCACTGTATGTGTGTATATTTCACACAGTCAGTTGCCCAAGCACGTATACACAAAAATTACAATACACCTAGCACATACTCCCAACAGAGAGTCTAGCTAAAAGGAAGGAAAAAAAAAATTACAATACACAATTTCTATCTCTTTTATTTTGGAAGAAAAATTTTGGAGTAAAATATTTTGGACTATTTTTTTTTTTCTCGAAAATCAGACTAAAATTTCGAGGAAGATTTCGAGAGCTGTGTTGACGGAGAACCAGTGAAAATGCAGACGATCAGGTAAAGAAACTGAGGGAAAGGCGGGCCAAGGTGTACGTTATTTCCTTTCTTTCATTGTGGATGTGTATACTCTGTCTTTCTTTAAACTTTTATATGTCTTTCCTTGTGTCTGTTTGATACCTTACGCGCACACCAGGTGCGCAGGCCTTCCATACACCGTCCGGTTCTCTTCAATGTCTCCCCACTTCTTCCTTCTCCGAGAATCTTTCGGCTCCCTTCAGAATCCCCCCTTCCCTTTTCCTCTCCTTCCTCCTCGACCCCTTTGCGGTCATCAGAGTCCCGGGGAATCTGACGAGATTACCTCTTGGATTAAATCCCTGCCTGATTTGAGAAGGATTTTATACAATTTTAGTTTTTCCATAAAAATATGAAAAAAATATTTTTCTTCTGTCACATAGAAAATTAAAGGGTAAATATGCAGAATAGGGTACTACTAAAAATAAATAAAATTAATTTAATTTAAATTTCCCTCAGAAAGGAACGTGGAGAAAATTATGTAATATATCTAGGCATATTTACCTGACATGTAATCAGATGGTTGTGAGTTCAAATCTCACTTGCGCATTCCATATTTTTTTCCGAAAATTTGACTCTGATAATTATCAAATTTTTTGTAGACCGCTATTCTGCATATTTACCAATTAAAGTTTCTCGAGAAATGTAAAGTGACGGTCAATTTGGAAATGGGTCAAGTCATTTGTCAATTGACAATTTTGTGACCATCTCTGCTAGTCAGGAGTGATAAATGGAATAATGATCAGTTTTCGGCCAGAGTTTCTGATCACATAAAAATCTATAACAAGGAGCAAAATCAATCTCGAGACAAATATTAAATGAATCACAACAAATACTGCAAAAAACACGACAAATGTAAAAAAAATTACTCCACTACGAAGCTCAATGAGTATGTATGTGCCTTATAAAATGTTTAGGTTGAGAAAAATGCTGTTTTCCATGTTTCCCAGTATCATAAGTAAACAACAATATCTATGTATCCATATGTAATCATGTTGGCCTTAATAAGCATGTTTTAAAAAAAGGAGTTATAAATGACAAAGGAGTTACAGACGAAAATTGTCAACTTTATTTTCGGTCACAAGGAATGTGAACTATCACCTTAGAGACGCAGTGGCATAAGTGCTATGTTAAGCATAGCACTTACGCCCCTTAGATTCTAAGGCCACGAAATAAAAAATGGGTGTTGAAATTCCTCTTGCCTGTTTAGAAGGAAAATATCTGTAAAATTCTTCTTTGGTCATTTCTCCATTATTTAGATGGAATTTGATGGTCAAAACGATTTTCGGTTATGATTTTTTATCAAAAAAATGGTCAATCATTGAATAATGATCAGTTTTCCGCCAGTTTCCGATCATTTACAAATCTATATAACAACAAGCAAAATCAGTCTCAAGGCAAACATGAGAAAAAACAACAAATAATGTAAATAACATGACAAATGTAGAAAACTGCTACACTACAAAGCTCACCAAGTAAAATACTGTTTTCCATGTTTCCCAGTATCATGAGTAAATAACAATAACTATGTATCCATATGTACTTCAGCTGGCTTTAATAAAGATGTTTAAAAAACAAAGAGGCAGAGTGGCGTAAGTGCTAGGTATAAGCATAGCACTTACGCCACTTTGTTCCTAAGGTGACTTCTTCTTTGGTTATTTTTTAGTTAAATGTTATTTTCAGTAATGAAATAGTTCATTCTTTGATCAAAAGCGTCAGTCATTAGCATTTGGTCAAATGACCGTCATATCTTTTCCTTCCATCCCTAAGTGTATTCACCTTTAGCTCGGCCAGAATTTATAGATACCGAATGTAGTTTCTATCTCAAAGCCCCAAGGCAACCTAGAATGTATCATTATTTGCTCACGAGACTCTAGTTCCCCTCAGGTTTTCTGATACAAAGTTGAGATAGATAAAGCGTGCAAATCGAGAACGATTGTGTTTTATGTTGAAAAACCTGGAATCTTCTACTTTCATGTATATATATTTATTTTTTCCTTCAAACTATACTGGAATATTATGCACGAAAGGTTATCGTACAATATTTATTATTATTGCAAGACGCCTAGAATTACGATGCACATTGGTTAGTATTTATTTTCAGGTGTCTAGCCAATCGGTCTGTGAATGAATGTGGTGAACGAGTTGTTTAACGACATTTAACACATCCTTGACGTCATTGTCTCGAAGAATTTCCATTCAAATGTACTACATGTGTTTGATTTTACACTATCTTTACGTTTTTAAACGGAAAGTTACTCATTATGATGAGTAAATTTTTCTCGATTTTTGCGGCACACTTTCAAATTATAAATTTTCCGTTGTTTAGTTCACTTTTTCTTTTTTTTCTTTCAGGTGTACTTTCGATCCAAATGCGGTCAAACTAATTCTTGAGAAACGAGTTTCCATGACACTCAGCTCCATTGAGCTTCATTCATCCGTATTATGTGTACATATTTTTGTATCGATGAAAATTGAGGAGGAATTGTCTGTTTAGTTGCTATTAAAAAGGTGTTGATTGTAAAATTTAGTAGTAAAAAGGTAAAACGCGGCATAACATTTTTTAAAAATTAGTATTTTGAAAATATTTCGGAAACTAAGGGAGATACGTCTTTTTCACCCTCATATGTGTTTGTAGAGAATCTTAAGCGGCACAAATGGTGTTGGTCAAAAAAGGCGTATATCCATCATTTATGAAGAAATTATCAAAAAATTTGAAAAAAATCGAGTTTATTTTACCTCTCCACTATTGAATTTCTTTTCACAATTTGCAAAAAAGTGTTCTATTTTCTACACTTCCGGAAGACACAGATATGAATGAATACACTCACTTCAAGTATTTCCGATGTTGTTCTATTCCTCCATTCCATGCACCTCTTTTTCAACCCAAAATCCACAAAATTCATGAGCTTCATCTTTAAATAAGGAATAATAATTCTTTCTACCTCATTATCTTTTAGTAAAAAAAAGTCTCTTGAGGTTCACAGCCATATATACATATATTTCTATTGAATAACTTTCGTGAGAATAAATTGCCGCAAAAATCCAGACGCAATCGTACCGTTATGTCTGTACGAAACATTCTTTTACATTCCTCTTTTGCCTGTTTTTTTTTTCATTTTTTTCTGCCTTTTTACTTAATCTTTATTTCTTTACACGTTCTACCGACTGAGAGAGTGTTTTGCGGTTTAAAAACAAAAGCAGAAAAAAGAATGAGTCAAAAGAGTTCGTGACCTTGTCTTCATGTGGATTAAAAAGTGCTATTAATTATCGCGAGAAAAGTGTCTAGCATTTCACCTCTTTCCATTATTTCTTATTTCATCAACATTTGATCTCTCATTGAATCCTTCAGAAAGAGAAGGTCAAATAATAGATCACAAGAGTAAGAAAAAAGACAAAAATCAAAGATGAACTTTGAACAAATTCTACTTTATGCTATACCTTCATAAACCTGTGGAATATCTTTATAGTTTCTGTGTTTGTGTTCCTAAGTAGCTGAAGGATAAAAAGAGAGAAAGAGAGAGAGAAATGCCTGAAGAAACGGATGGGGAAGGTGTTTTCGTGTGCCTTCAGCAGAATAGTGTCTTGAGCGGCTATTGGATGGTCACCTGTTGCTCTCCCGTTTCCCATTGGTCGTGTCTGACGGCCCGTAACGGCCACCGCTACGGGACAAGTGCAGCTAACGACAAGACACGAGATTTTTACGTCTGCGCTTGCGCACGAATGTGCCAAAGACAAATGCCAGTTACTTAAGGTAGTACTCCAGAGTACAGTCGATAAAACAAGAAAAAAAAATGGGAATTTGTAGGTTAGTTTCCATTTAATTGGGGATAATTCGGGGAAATGTGCTTTAATTTACCCGAAAAAATGATTAAACTATTCAAAAGTCATAACTTCAGCTTGTGAATATAAGTTTTTTCTTCTTGAATTTGTTTTACATCAATCTCCTATCATATGCATGAGATAGAGAGAGAGGCAAATAGTTACGGCTACCTTCGAATTAAAATTTCTCAATAACTGTACGGTGAATTGAATATTTTTTTCTTCTATTATTTAGTTAACATGCTGTTCTCTCCACCAATTGTTTCTGAATAATGGGTCAACTGTGTGGTTTTAGAGTAATTTCGTTATTTCTGTCCGATTTAGGACGCTATTTTCAGTAACTTTGATAATTCCTATCTCATAAACTACACGGACAAAAATTATGAAAAACATCAGAAAAATGTAAAAAAAGTATCGTTTTTCAGATGGCATCAAAAAAATGAGGAGTTGACTGTACTCGAATTCCTTGAGATACTACCTTAATTTCAATTTTGATTTCTTAAGCTCTCGGAGCCTATTTTCAGGGCTTATTAGCTGTTGATTTCAATTATAATGTTGGAATTTCGAGGAAAATTAAAATTTCATTCTTCTTCTTTAACCAGTTCTCTTCGGAAGAAACGTATGAAGAGACGGATATTTCTCCCTTATTATTTCCGCACTTATCCTCCTTTTCCGTGTTTACTCACTCAAAGGCAAATCCTCTGGCTCTTCACGGGGTCACACAGATATGCGCATTGTACCGTATTCTTTGGTCAAAGTGTACATTATTAGTACACTCCTTCCATTAGTTCCCTCCTTTTCGCTTCCCCCTATTTTATTTTGCCTACTCTTCCCGTATTACTGGATACAACAGGTGTCTTGCGTTTTGTATAACTTAATAAAAATGGGCATGTTGGGCAAAGTGGTTCGGGATTTTTTCTTAGAGTGAAGACCTTTACAAAAAACTTTGAAAAAATTCACCAACAATCTAGACATATTAGAGCATGTTCTCAATTTTTTTCACATTTCCTCATCAAGACCTTCACCCCGAAAAAAAATAATATTATTAATATTTTTTTATTTTTTTTAAATTTTTAAAAATCGAGTGAAACTTGGAAGAGTTCCGTTTTCTTTTGGGGAAGGAAGAGACAGTCTGCGCCATGGGAATTATGGGTTTCAGTCAGTGGAGGGTAAAATACACCTGCCGGAGGGAACTTCACCTGTATTACGGACTCCCAATGGGGGGAATGGAGTTTTGGGAATCATTTACAACAATGCTCGTCTAATACGTGCGTCATAAAATTTTATTGTCTGAGGGGCTTCGTGTGAATGGACACACAAAGGCGCATAAACTTTTTGAAAAATTCTCTAAATTTTTTTTTATACATTCCATACAGAATATCACGGAAACTAATGGAAATACGCCCTTTTTGCTCGAATTTTTTTTGGTAGTTCTTGAAATTTTCTTCAAAGAAAAATTACGGCAAAATCGTTCTATTCCGCTTAGTTTCCGAGACATTTAAGAAAGATAAAATTCAAATTCTTGATAAATTTACAGATGAAATTATGACATTTAAACGGAATTTAGAAGGTCGTTAAATTTAAATAAGCTTAATTCATAAATAATTGAATTTTTGGAGAATATCAAGTTACTCATTTCTTTACTTTTCATTTCAATATCAATAATGATGGTTAGGGATAATTACAATAATTATCTCTGAATGCGTGTAAATGTTTATTCGGGTGAACAGTTCAACTGGACTTCCCGTAAATCTAATGTAAACTACGTTTGGAAAAAAGTGTTTTTGTTGAGAACACGATGCCAGGCGTAACAAATAAAGAGCTGGGTAGTTGACAAGAATCTTCCCCCCCCCCCCTCTCCTCTCCCTCTCTTCTGAGCAGTGGAGGCACTGTGAGTTTGTGTATCCCTCCGGAGATTGTCGAGGTAGTCTGACTTGTCCAGGACTTGTATATCCAGTTTTGGAATTGTCCATAAGCACTTGGGGGCACAGTTACGTAAGGTGCTGGCAACCAGTGGCGTAGGCACTTCCTCCCTCTTCCTTTATAATCTTCAAAATCTTCATTTTCTCTGAAAATTATTCTTTTTTTTAATTTCTTTACTATTCAATTTTTCAAATTCATTGCACAATGCCAATTTCATCTACTATCCTGATAATAAGATGAATTAATTTGAAATAGTAATGCACAACTCTTCATCCGATGGAATTTCAACTTGCACGCTAGAAGGAGATCTGCGGACTTGTACTATTCTGATTTCGTATTTTTTTTTTACAATAAAATCGGGGCGCGTACTTGTCAACGTTTTTTTCAAACGCACTGGCATTTTTTTTCAGTCATCTTCATTTTCTCCAAAAATTATTTTATAAACACCAAAAAATTGATTTGAAATGATCTCGAATTTTTTTTAGCCCCAAGGAGTGGATGGAAAAATGCGTAAAAATTTGAGAAGATGCTCCAACATGTCTCCGTTGTTGTTGAATTTTTTCAAATCATTTCGTAGAGGCCTTCACTTTCAACAAAAATTCCAAATTAATTTATCTTAGTCTCTTTCTTTTTTTGAAAATATTTTAGAAACTGAGGGAGATGCGCCCTTATTATCTTAATCCTTTTTCCCCATTGAGTGACTAGGGGACTAAAGCGCAATTAGTTCTCACGCTGGCAACACTTTTGTCCCGAAAATGAGCTCCCCAGGAAAACTTGATTGATTCTGACTAATTCGAAGGTGTAGAATCCGAATTTGTTGGTTATCTTGTCCTCCGATTTGCCTTTCTAATTGTTATTAACAATTTAATTGTTTAAACCGTCATAGTGTATAAGCTAGAGGGCTAACAAAGAAATACTTCAAACAAAAGTTGCTCGTCTTTTCAAAATAAAGAGATTGGTTTTTTTTTCGTCACGATAACTTCATTTTTGACCGAGTTACGGCTGAATAACCGTTCAAATAGACCGTTCATGAGATTTGGCGCGCGAGCGAGATAGCGAGGAGAGTCTTAACGCGCCGTTAGAACGGTTATTCAGCCATAACTCGGTCAAAAATGAAGTTATCGTGACGAAAAAAAAACCAATCTCTTTATTTTGAAAAGACGAACAACTTTTGTTTGAAGTATTTCTTTGTATTCCCTCTAGCTTATGCGCCATGACGGTTTGAACAATTAAATTGTTAATAACAATTAGAAAGGCAAATCGGAGAACAAGATAACCAACAAATTCGGATTCGACACCCTCGAATTAGTCAGAATCAATCAAGTTTTCTTGGGGAGCTCATTTTCGGGACAAAAGTGTTGCCAGCGTGAGAACTAAATCTACTGTGCAGTGAATAAAGAATTATCTCTCTTAAGAATCAGAAGGTCGTATGTCCACATCGCAACAGGAGAAATGATTGATTATTTATCAATTTTAAGTCAATTCTGATGCTTAAATTTCATTATATCGTCAACTTAGAAACAAAGTGGCGTAACTATTATATCTAAACATGAGACTTACGCCTCCTTGGTTCACAGGCAACGATATAGTTTCAAAGAATTTAGAAAAATTCCTGTCTTACCAGCGAAAATAAAGCCGGCAATAGAGTAATCGTGCCAATTCCATGGAAAATTTAAGAAAATATTCACCAATTGACATTTTTCAATAATTATATAGTGAATTGTTTCTTCTTTTCTGGTATTATGTAAGATTCTCTCCAGTAGTTTTTAGATATTTCTGGTCGATTTGACCCTTTTCTCTCTAAATTTTCAACAACTAACGAGAAGAACAATTGTATTTTCGCAATATCTCAGTAACTAATGGAGATACGCCCTCCCTGTCCTGAGCCATTTTTTCAAGATCTAAAAAAGCGGATTACAGCAAAAAGGGCGTATCTCCATTAGTTTCAATGATGTTCTCAAAAAAAAAGTTCAAAAAAAAAAGTTGAAATCCTGTCTTATCTCTTTTTGCTATTGAAATAATGAAAAGAAAATGTACTTGTAAATACTATAATAATGAAAGAGTAACGCAATGATAATGACACGTCTCTCATACGCAAAATTTTCTCACTTTGCTTTTTATTATGATTAATTTAAAAAAAAAATTGAAAAATTACAGGGAAAATTGCGGAAATCTGTAATTCAATGGAAAATTATGTTAGGAAAAAAAAACTAGAGAAATTACAAATTCATATTAATTTGATGTTGATGAGGATAAAAAGTATCAATACAACTGGTTATTCAGTTGCGAAGCAAAATAGACAAAAATTCACGGATGTAATTCACAACGGTTGCTCAACCGTAAACGACCTCATCGGTCGCGCGACAATAGCCGTCCTTGTCACGTCACGTTCCCATTGCCCTGGCAACTACGGCATTTCGAACTTATTTACTTACACAAATACATTGAGTTAAGAAATCTATCTCTTCTTTTCAATTCCGCAAATTATTCTCTTTCTTTTTTTATGTATATTCAACTGATTTATTCTTTGAAGACAGTAATAGACTCTTTTCTTATTACTATTATTTCATTCGATTTGAGATTTCATCTGGTATTGTGCATCTCTCATATTTCGCCACTATTCTTGTACAAAAATCAATGAGAAAACATGAATGTCAATTTAAATCGCCAGTGGGAGAATAATACATAAATCAATTCATGCCATTTACCTTCGAAATTCCAATTTCAAATTCTCTTGGGAGACTTCCAAATAAGTTTACACATTTTCGCCCTCATCCCCACTTTTTGCATCGAGCATTCCCCTCTGCGCAGTTCAATGCGCCGTAGATCATTCCCCTCTGCGCACTTTCAATGCGCAGAACGTCACAATGTGGATCAGGATGATCCGCGATTTTTTGAGGATGAAGATCTCTACGAAAAAAATCCAAAATATCCCACAATAATGTAGGCATGTTGAAGCATCTTTCCAAATTTTTTCAGATTTTTCCATCAACTTCTGTATCTCGAAAAAAATTCTTAATTGGCCCGTAAAAGATGGCAGTTGAAAAAAAAAACCTAAAAATATAAAAAAATTTAATGGAAACGAGGGGAAGTCCAAAAGATGAAAATCTGTGCAGAGAAGGTACGGGTGTATAACGAAAAATAGAAGGGAGAACAAGTGAAGAGTGAGGTTTTAAGGTAAAAAAGTGGAGGGGGAAAACGGTAAGCGTGTAAAGAGATAGTGGTCGCTGACCCGTTTGGAACGTTGACTCCATGTAGTCAATCCCCTCCTCTCTATCTCTCTCTCTCACTCCTTATTTTTTTCATATATACGTATATATATATTCTTTTCCCTCGTCGAGGTCTTACCTCACGTTTACCACAGAGTTACCTTATGCCTCTACCATTCTCTTGACCAACCAGTGGTTTAGCTTAGCTGTCCTAAGCCTATCTCCTTCATCTAACCATTTTCATTATTTTTATTTCCCTCAGTTGCTCTCGCCTCATTCTATCTTTAGACCTATCCCTTCTCTCATCTATCACTGGTTTTTCCCAAATGGGAATATATTCGAATAATACATATGCATCAGGTAGAAATTAAACTCCAGACGAATTCTTTGATTCTTGTGGCAGGAGATCTGTTCCGGATTCGGCACCCTGTCGACCACTTTTTTTTTTTCGTTTTTCCTTTTTTTGTCTCATCTTCAAAACCCGAAGAGCCGGTTCTCAGTCCATTCGGCTGAGGATTAATGCTTTTTTATATTCCGGTCTTTTTTTCATCGTCTCTATCAATTCCTTTTTTTTTCGTCTCGCCGTAGGGGATTCCATGGTTTCCGTGTTCTCCACCCCCCCTCCCCCCCCCCCCTACCCTTCCCTCCTACTTTTTTTTTCGTCTTTTTTCCATTGAATTTACGTGCAGCTTCTTTCGGTCATTCATTCCGTGGGCAATTAAAGCTGGCGATTAATTTCACGATGGGAGAATTCATCAAATGGAATTTAATGTTTCGCCAACGAGTCGTAGCGAGTGTATGAGGGTTGTTCAACTTTGATAGTTGGTATTATATGGTTTGTTCGTTCGGGCTCGTTTGCCTCGTAGTAAAGGTAGTCAAGGGTCCAACCAAGCGACTCTGACGGTTTCACTAGAGGAAGCATTGATTTTTATGAGTTCATTTGGCTTATAGGACATCAACGATATCATTTTTTTTTATTTTTATAATGCGCCTGAAAATTTACGGCTGTTCATAATAATGTATTTCAAATAATTTATTATTATTTGAAAATTGCGGGTGGATAAAATTCAGTCGATAAAATGAATTTTTCGTTTTTTGTTCTTTTTTTTTTTTGAGAATATCGCGGAAATTGATGGAGATACGTCCTTTTTGTAGAATCACTTTTCATAGAGAGATTTCAGATTTATAAAAATCAATTGGAGTGAAAAGGGCATATCTCTATTAGTTTCCATGATATTTTCGAAGATGAAATTAGTAGCGAAGAGGTGAAATAGAATAATTCGTTTTCTGCTTCCAGCAATTTTTTCCAAATCTCTCAGAAACTAGTGGAGATACGTCCTTTTTTCCTTCATCCTTTTCGTAACTCTTAGAATTCTCTACAAAAGAAGATTAGTGTAAAAAAGGCATACCTCCATTAGTTTCTGACGTATTTTGAAAAAACTAGTGACAAAATGGAATTAATTTGTCTGGAAAAATCATATTCCTGAAAAATGCTCCATTTGTCCGGTTTCACCTCTTCGCTACAGATTTTTTTTCGGCGAGGTATTATAATTTTATGGATAATATATGTGTATGCGTGGGCTTCAGGGCTAGAGCATTAGGAACACCCACTATCCATTAAGCAGTCCATTATTTTCTCAATTATCCATCAATTTACGTCGTCCTGATGTCCATTTTTGTAAGCAGGAACTGTTTAAAAAATAGGCAAAAACCCATTGACTTCTTTCCCATTAAGGTAGTATCCCAGAGTACGGTCGATAAAACAGAAAAAAATGAGGATTTGTAGGTTAGTTTCCAATTAATTGCTGATAATTCGGGAAAACGTGTTTCAATTTACACGAAAAAGTGATCAAACTATTCAAAAGTCATCTCTTCAGCTTGTAAATATTTTTTTTTCCGTTTCTCGACTTTTTTTTTCACATTACTAATCTCCTATCACATGCATGAGATAGAGAGAGAGGCAAATAGTTACGACTACCTTCTAATTGAAATTTCTCAATAACTATACGGTGAATTGAATATTTTTTTCTTCTATTATTTAGTTAAAATACTGTTCTCTTCGCCAATAGTTTTCAAATAATGGGTCAACCCTGTGATTTTTTAGTAATTTCGTTATTTCTGTCTGATTTAGAGCGCTTCATCTCCACCACCGCTTTTTTCAGTAACTTTCATAATTCATATCTCATTAACTATCCAAACATAAATTCCGAAAAAATGAAGAAAAATGTGAAAATATCATTTTTGATACGCCATCAAAAAAGTGAGAAAGCACTTTTATTCACTTCTCTTCACCCAGAAAAAGATGACATATGTTTCTTAACAATGATTTTATGTCGGGATAATGTCTGCATGTTTCTCAGGTTAATTGCAGAGTCAGTAAGTAGAAAATATAAAGTTTTTTTGAGCAATTGAGGGGATTAATTTTTCTTTATTATTCCACAGATTTTTTTCTTTTATATTGATTCTTCCAAACTTTTATTCCACTGATGAGGAGAGGATTAGTTCAAGTTCTTTAAATTTAATATCACATTTTAAAAACTCCAATGAATCCTTCCCTTATCAGTGGAATAATCAAGAAAAATTCATTCTCTCAATTGGTCGAAAAAACTCAATATTTCCTACTTACTAACTCTGCAATTAACTCAAAAAACATGCAGACATTATCCCAAGATAATATTATTTCTAAAAAATATAGGTCATCCTTTTCTGAAAATCGAGAAGTAAACAAAAGCGCTTCTATGCATCAAACCTGGTTGAGCATCGATCTGCGCTATCAACTCAGGTGATAACAAAGGTCTCCTGCTATGATAGATTTTATGCATAAGAGCCCATGCATAAAATGCAATTTTGACTTTTAATTAGTCTCAAACAAAATGCATGAAAATTTTGAAAAAAATACTACATAATAATGATGACATTAGGAACGTCCTGTATGATTCTCAAAATGATTCCATATTTTGGAGATAACTCCCCAAACCCCTTAATTTTCAAATTTTTATTATTACAGTTGATTCAAAATTTTCCCGCGATAATTCAACATGGCCGCTATCTACAGTCACTCATACGCAACAACAACAGCAGTATTCTCCCTCTTTTCACCACGAAGTTTTCTCTCTTCCGAAACAAAACAATCATGGGCTAATATGCAACTGTTTTTATTCGGGTTATTTATATTTTTTGATTGAATGCAAGAAGCTCTCGATACTATGGCTGTCAAAGAGAAACAGGGTGATTCTACTGAAGAAATCGACTGGAATGTGGAAAATGAGATTCAGCTATTCTTTGCAATGAATGGCCACAAACCCGTTGGTATGAAAATATAGAATTTATTTTAAATACAAAATCACTCAAATATTTTTTCGTTTATCAACGATTCTGGAGGTTATGTTTCTTTTTCTTGTTTAAAGCAATGGCTTTTTATTAAATGATTATTGTCTTTGTGAATAAAAACAGGTGTCAACAAGTATTTTCATATGGTCTGCATCTGGGAAAAATTTCGTGCTGCTATTAACAAGGACATTTCACTGAAGGCTATTTGGGATCATTTGGAAACAATGTATGACTTGGTAGCATTGGTGAGTCATTTTTATTCATTAATTGTGTTAATATACTTGAAAATTTCAGTAGTGAAGACGTAAAACAGAATGAGTAATTTTTTTCTTACAATTTTTATTGAGAATATCTCGAAAACTACTGGAGACACGCCTTTTTTACAATGATGAAGGCAAATTGACAGTCCAATGTTGAGAACGTTAAGGAAGAAAATTCTCTTTTTCATTGTTTTTTTTTATGAATATCTTGGAAACTGAAAAAAAGACGCAATTTTTACTCTAATCCATTTTCCAAAAGCATTTCCGGAACTGCAAACAGATATTAATGTGAAATCGCCCTATCTCGTTTAGTTCTCCATATATCCCTCGAAAAAAATGAGATTTTAGTGTTGTAAAGGTAAAAGACAAGAATTTTCTTCTTGAGTTTGTTGTTGACGAATATCTTGAAAACTAATGGAGATATGTTCCTCTCATCTTAATCCATTTTTATAGAGAATTTCAAGAGCTACAGAAAGATATTAGGAAAATCGTCCTATCTCCCTTAGTTTGCGAGATATTCCTAGAAAACAATGAGACTTCAGTGTTGGAAAGGTGAAAGAAAAGAATTTTCTCCTTCGCCTTTTGTGGAAGAATATCTTCAAAACTAATGGAGATAGCCCTCTTTATTCCAATTTATTCGTGTAAAGATTTGCAAAAGCCCCAAAAAAGTATTAAGGCAAAATCGTTCTATATCGCTTAATTTACGGAATATTTATAATTTACTGAAATAATTGATTTTAGGACGATACAGAAGACCTACCGTTTCCCAGCAGTGAAGTGGATTTTGCTCTTCCCGAATCAGAATTCATGGAGCTCATAAAAAACAAGCAAAAAGAAGAAACTGAGAGTAAGCCGAAAGATCAGAAGGAGAAGATCAAAGATATTAAGAAGGAGAAAGAATTGAAGGAAACGCCGAAGAAAGAAGTCATTACGAGAGACCAAAAAACTCCAAAAGAGGCTGATAAGAAAAAAGAAGATGTCAAGAAGTTGGTTAAAGAGCCTGAGATCAAGAAAGAAAAGCAGAGAGACACTAAAGATGTTAAGAAGGACAATAAAACGCCGAAAGGGCGGGGAAAGGGGAAGGAAGAAGTGGAGGAACCAGTTGCAGGTAAATTTATATTTTTCAATTTTTTCTCTTGATTATTTTTTGATTCAAATGAATTTTTTCTTTTTATAGATATCTCGGAAACTAAACGACATAACGTAATTTTCATAGATACTCTTTTTTTCAGCCCTTCAAATTCTCCACAAACAAGTATTCGTGCAAAATCGCGCTATCTTGATTAGTTTCTACGATATTCTTCAGAAAATATCTATAAAAAAAATCAAATATTTTCCTGATTTTCACATTAAATTTTTTTCTTCTATCAATTTAGCTCTGCCGATTAAAAAGGAGCGGAAAGACTCAGACACAAGCAGAGAAACCCCAAAACGAGTACCAAAGAGGCCGACCAGACAAAGTATCGATAACGCAAGCAAAGCATCTTCCAGTCCTCGGGATACACCTCCTCCGAAACGTCGAAGAATATAAGAATCATTCATTCATTAATATTACTATAAGATCACTTTAGGAATGATAATGAAATTAGCAAATTTATGACATTTTTTTGGATTTTTTTAAACAAATAAATTATTGTAAGGAAAATATTGAAGAAATTTGCACTTATAGTTTTTTTTCGAAATTTTCTACATGTGCATATTTGCCAGTTATTTTTGTATAATTACTTGTTTAAAAAAAAACAAAATTGTCGAATGTCTGCTATTTTCAGTATCATCTATAGAATGTATTATGCTTCAAGTACTTGTTAACGTATTCTCATGTTCAAATTTTTCAGAGTTGATATTTCACATTAGTTACTTTCATGAACAAATTACTGTAATTTATTTAAAATTATCAGAATAGCTGTACAGCAGACGAAAATCAGTAGTGAAGAGATAACTCAAGAGTTCATTTTTTTCCACATTTTTCGGCTAATAACTCGGAAACTAATAGAGATACGACATTTCTGGCCCATTCCTCTTTTGAAGAGAATTTTAAGGGAAAAAGGGCGTATATCTATTAGTTACCGGGTTATTTGGAAAATAAGTAAATTATTTACCTCTTCGCTGCCGAATTCTAGTTTAAATAATTTTTTTTTTGCAAATTCAGAGTACTTCGATTTATTGTAAATAAATAAAGCGTTTTCTATTGTAATTAGAATTTAAAAGTTGAATTGAATTCAGTATTGAAAAGGTAACAAACTGGAAGTTTATTTTTCTCGTAAACTAAGCGAGATAACGAAACTTTTGTAGAAACCTTTCTTGTGGTTTCTTGAAATTTTCTTCGAAAAAAAGAATTAGGATAAAAAAAGACGTATCTCCATTAATTTCCGAGATATTCGATTGAAAATTATCACTAATACAAACGACTGTAGTTTTCAGAGAAATCGATTTTATAATTTTTTTGAGTATATTGAAAAATAAGGGAGATAGAACGATTCGGCTCCAATCCTAATTTGTAGCTCTCAAAATTTGCTACAAAAAAAGGATTAAAGCAAAATCGCTGTATCTCGTTTAGTATTCGAAATCTTTGAAGAAGGAAGGATGAAATAAAATCAATTTTCCTGAAAACTTCAGATTTTTAAAATGTGTAATTTGAGAATTTGTCGATTGTTTTATCTAAATATCTCGGAAACTGAGCGAGATAACGCCATTTTCGCAGAAACCTTATGAGCAGCTTTCGAAATTGTCTGCAAAAACGGATTCTAGTAAAAATCGCCCTTGCTTATATAGTAATAATCGTCCTTACTTTCCGAGCTATACACAAAAAAAAGTCAACTTCTGTTTTTACCTCTTCACTCCTAAATTATTTCCTAAAATTAATAAAATATCTAATAAATTTTTTTTAAAATACTTACTTTGAATCTGTCAAAAGTCTGGCATCAGAAGTAGTCACAATCGACGAAGAAAAAGAGAGGGAAAACGAATTGTCAGAGTGTTGATGATACTGAAATTCGCAGAAATCCAACAATTTTGTTTTTCCTGACAAATAAATTATTTCGAATAAATGAAGAATATGCACATGAAGCAAATGTAAAAAAATAGTGCAAAATCTTCAATTTTTTTTTCTTATACCAGTTTATTTGTTTTAAAAAATTCAAAAAATTGTCAGATGTGTGCTAATTTCGTTATCATTTTTAATATTAAAAAAAAAAAAGAAGACGTAGTATTTTTAGTGGTTACCAGCTGTGATTTATTATAAACATAATATTGGTGTTGAACAAAAATTGTTATCCATGGAGCATGTCACCCCGCCATGACGAAGGTGATGGTCTATCTCCCTGGTCCATCGCGATATTATGGCTCCAATTTTAATTCCTCAATCCAAATGAAACTCGAATGAATCCTTTGTACAGCAGCTGGTTACCATTTTTTCTTTTTTTTTGTTGTTATCCTTAGGTAATTGTTGCTCCTGGGACTGTTTATCGTAGCCTTCTCGCTTCACGTTCAGACTCGAGTAAGGTTAGGAGATCGCCTTCACGAACCGGTCCCTTGACATTCCTGATGATTTGACGATTTTGTTCACCAAGAAATTCAACTTTAACTTGTGTACATTGTCCCTGGGAGCCAGTGCGTCCCAGGACTTTGATAACACGTGCCAAAACTACTGGTTTATCCATTATTTTATTCACGTGGCTTTGGTGCAACGGGCGAGGAACGCTGCGAGGAAGTGAAAGAGGCAGTTCACAACGCAAATCAAATTATTTTCAATAATAAAATACAAAATGGCGACTTCCGCTTGATTTTGAGGGATTTCATTGGCTATGATTTTTAGCGCGGGAATAGTCAAAACAACTGTTATTATTTTGAATCGTGAGTGGAATGAAATTTTCTGTGGAATGTATTATTTTATTGTAAAAAGCCAAATTTTTTATTTTTTTTAATTTTCAACATAATCTAATGATATAAACAAAAATAATATGACATCAACTTTCGATCGATTAATTGAGAATATCGATTGATCGATGCGATGTCTCGCATTAAATTCAAAATTTGATGGCAGGAAAAAATAATATCACATCAATTTTTGATTGATCAATGTCAAGTATTGATTAATCGATCCAATAATCTCGAATTAAAATCAAGATCTTGCACATCATTCGATAGTGCCCTTTCACCCATTTTGAGGGGATTTTTTAAATCAAAAAAAGATGAATGAATTTTTTTTTACTTAATTTTTTATTTGTATAATAATTAACTCCATAATTTTCATACTTCTCTATGCACGCATTTACACTCATTTTCTTCAATTTTCTTAATTGGCATGAGACACTGACATTCACAGAATTCCCACCGATTTTTTTTTAACGCTTGTATAAATTACATAATTATGGAAATAAAATCTATGGAATTTAATTTTCATGACATTCAACGTATTATGCTCAAATAAGTTTATCTCCTCCTTTTTCATTACGTCTCAGTCCAATATTTTAAAAATAATAATAAATTCGTAGAAATTAAAAATAAGCTACACTTATGATAGCAATTAACTAGTAATAACAACGGCATTTAAGTTCTCAATATGATCTAAAATACTAATACAAGGAATAATGCATAATGTTGTTTTTTTAATTAATTAATGAATATTATTGAACGAAAATTTCTCTCTTCAATGATGTTAATTATTATAAAAAATACAATCGTTGCTTTTTCTTCAGAATTCAATGGAAAATTTTAAGTTCACTTTTCATTAAATCAGTAGTAAAGTGGTAAAAGAGTGAGAAGTTGATAAATTTTACGAAGAAAAAAGTTTTTCCAAATTTATTCTCGTAAACCTCATTGTACATGCACCACTTTACCACTGAAATTAATCCTAGATTCTCTAAAGAATTATTATTATTAAAATTATTTGATTATTTTTCACTATTTTTGTTTCCATCCTCTGATGTGTCTAATGAAGCCCAAATTCACTTGTTGGATCACTATTTCATTTCTTTTTTAGCTATTAATTTATCATTTTTCACACAACTTATCAAACATTTAATTTTTTAAAGCCAATAAACTCCACTATTTCTATCAAATCTCATGACCTCATGAATAAGTGTCAATTGCCGCAATGGTCGAGTAATGGTTTGGTAATTGAGTGGTGAAAGAAGATAAATCGGAAAATTCGGTGTATTTTTTTGGAAATAATTAAAGGTGTGCGAATAATTTGAATTGACATTCGATTCAATCAATATTCGATTCCAAGGTCCAATCTAATAAGCCGAATTTTCGAATAATTGAAAGTTTTTCAAATTGAATTTTTGAAAGTTTTTTAAATTCAGAGTCCCTCGAATTTTTTCGATTTTTCCAAATTATTCAAAAATTTTCGGTTTATTCGACATTTTTCCAACTATTCAAAGTTATATTTTATTCTAAATTCATCCTCTTCCATCACTTTATTACTCATTTATCCAGACAAATAATTATGTACTTTTCCGATCGAAGAACTGATATTTATTTTCCTTCTCATTGAATTTTTAGCACCAAAACACCAATCAAAATAATCCTTTTTTAAATTAAATTATTCAATAATTCAGAGAAATAAGTCACCTGTGATGTAAATTCAATTTTTTTCAAAATAGTAGATTGAATTAATTATTTTTACTTTTTTAATACAGAATTCATTTTCTTTGATTTATCTTCGGCATAAAAAATGCCCTTGAGATCGATCATTTCTTTATTCAACAGAAAAAAAAAATTCCACTTTTTATTAACGTAATATTTGCATTATGTCATACGGATTCCACAACTTGACAATTGATTTATGAAGTACAAACAAAAGAAAATGCGAATTTTCATGATCAAAATTCTGTGAAAAGTTCATTGAAATAACAAGAAACTTCGACTGAGATCGTAAAAAAATTCAGTTCAAATTCATATATTCGTAAAGAATATTGAATTATTTAAATGATTATTATATTGTCGAATTCCTTTAATGTGCAATAAGGCGAATTTGACACATTATTTATTTAATTTTTTTTTTCATCATTTTGCAAATAATTAAAATATCCACTGCAATTGTCATTCAATGAGTGTAATTATATTTACAATTGTCAAATATATTGAATTTATGCTTTCAATAATGTGGTCGTTCTCGAAGCAAAAGGGCGTAAGTGCCATTTTTTCCGAATCTTTTGGTTTATTAACGAAAAGAAGTATTTTTTTTGTCCAATCTCCGTTCATGATAATTTACAGCATGTTTCTTTTCGAATAACGAATAGGCATATGTCCAAGGTATTAATATAAAAGGGACGTATCTCTTTCACGTACGCCTGTTTGATTATAAATATCCCTTAGATTTGCAAGTTGTCGTATGACGTTTATAATAACAAAAAAGCCTTTTTATCTTCAATTTTTCCCTCAATTCAAGATTTCTCACAAAGAATAGCTAAGAAAAAAAAGGTATTTTCATTAAATATGCCTTTTTGATTTCATTTTTTTTTCAAATTGAAACATTTTGCATGAAATTTTCAATGATAAAGGGGTGTATCTCTCGCACATACGTCCTTTTGTTTTTCATCATCTTTCTTAATTAAACGTGAATTCTTGTAGATACGCCTTTTTGTTCATTATTTAATTTCAAAGTGAATTGAAAAGAAAAATAGTAATAATAAAAGAGCGTAAGTGCCGGTGATACGCCCTTTTGTTATTATCGAAAATTATTCTTGAAAGATATAGGATAATTGGAGAAATTGCTAATACCAAAAGGGCGTATGGGAATATGTTTTTTTGTTATTATGAAGTCTTATAACATTTTGCTAATTTTCTGACATTCTTAATGACAGAAGGGCGTATGATTACTTCAATTCTTGATTTGTTATTTTTATTCATTACGTCATGAAAAACATTTTGAGCTGAATTTCGGTCATACGCCTCTATCCCTTTTAAAAGTCGTTTATTTTTGTCACTTATGCCTTTTTGCTTATAGGCCGAGGATGTCATCACATGACATTCGATTAATTAATTTTTTTTTAATTTTATGATTTTGCTTTCAATCTTATGAGAAAGTGAATAGCCTGCATCTCGTTCATTTTTCATTATTTCACAAAATATTCACCACGTACGGATTATTTTTCTTTACAACATGAATTTATATTTTACATTTCGCTATTACCATGGAAGTTTGATTTGTCTGATTTTTTTTTGTTGTTGCAATGCTATCATTATCTCTCTGAAATGAATTTCTGATGAAAGAACCTTTTATCGTAACTCCCATCGGTATAAAAGCCTCAACGTTAATTTGAACTGTTCAATTCTCTCTTCGTCTCTGACATGCGTATACAACATTGAAGAAATGGAAAAAAAGAGGTGGAAATGGGAAATTAATCAACCATAAAAGCAAGTGGTTGAAACACTTGGTTACTGCCACAAATTGGTCGACAATGTTTGACCGGGAAGTGCAGCAGGTGTTGGCTTTCCAAGTCCCCCCAAGGACATCTGAGACATCTGCTGAGGCAACTGAAAATTTACCGTAAAAATTCAATTACTCTTTGTTTCAATTTTTTTTCAATTTTTGTTTCAAATTCAAGAGATAGGAAATTCTCACATGAACAGTTTTTTAAGAATATGTCGAAAGAGAAGTGAATTAAGGCGATTTTGCACAAATCCTTTTTTGCAGCTCTTGAAATTTTCTACCAAACCATTTTCCAATAATAAAATCTCATTTTTTATAAAAGAATATCTCGGAAACTAGAATCGTTTTTTATAGCTCCTACACTTCTCTATAAGACAAGATTGGGGCAAAATCGCGCTATCTCCCTTATTTCCCGAGATATTCGCAATGAACTATAAATCCATAAATTCAACAATTTTCTTCTCTTTTTTTTCTTTACCAATGAAATTTTACATAACTCACCTGAGAAACGTATGGATTGGGTGGATTTTGCGTAGGTAAATTGAAGAAAGGATTGCTTCCTGGTGCGGGTTGTATATTTTGCGCCAGCATGCCGCTCCATCCATTGTTTCCTGGCAAATTAGCCTGTCCCATCTGGATCATCTGTGAACCAACCGGTGTCACACCACTCTGCTGGCGACGTAATATTCAGTATTTTCAAATAAAAAAAGGAAAAAAAAAAGATTCTCCGATTTTAAGATAAAAAAAATCAGAAGAAAAATTGGAAGAATTAAAAAATGAATCAAAATCATATCTTACCATTTGCGTTTGCATGGCCAGAGTAGGATTACTAATGCCATTGATTTGATTAATTGGAGTCATTTGCAATGTACTACTAAGTGGATTACCAATTGCAATTGGATTTGGATTGATATTAATTTGATTGGTAACTGGCAGCTGCATTTGTCCTGGTACAATGTGGCTAATTGTCTGTGCAAAATTACCAACATTCTGCATTGGCTGTGTGAATGGTGTAGTTTGCTGCTGATTGTAATTTCCAGGAATACCAAACAATGATTGTTGGCTTGGTGTACCATAAAGTGCCAAAATACTGTCTTTAGTCATTTTACTTTTTTCCTGTGGTGTTGGTGCTGGCTGATTGAAGAAACTCTCTTCATCAGCTTTACTAGCAACAGTTGCTGTTGTTGTTGCTGCTGTTGTTGTTAATGCTGTTGTATCACTTGTGCCATTAATTGCAGTTAATGTGGATGGCGATGTTGTTGGTGCGGCAGAAAGAAACGAAGAAAATATATCATCACCAGATCCAGATCCATTTGTACTCGCCTGATTCGTTGGACCATCCAATCCAAGTAAATCAACAGCTGCTGATGCATTAACTGATCTAGACGGCTTTGGACTTACTGAACTACGTGGTTTTGGTAATTGCGGTACAACATCGGGTTTTTTAACTGGCGGAAGCGCACTTTGTGCTGCACTCGTTTTGTTACCCTCCTTCTTTCGTTTGCGTTGTCTCTCTGCTTCTTCATCAAGCTCTTTGTCCCAATTAACTTTAGGCAGAGTTGGTGGTACCCATTCTCTGGCAATGTACTTTTTATGCTCGTACTTTGCACGAATGAAACTCTCCAGGCTACAGTCAGTCTGTGGTCGACGAAATGTGTCTGGTAAATTTGCCTCGTAAACAGCACGTGCACGTGAATTTCCCATTTGTTGCAAACTCTACGCATAATGAAAAATTACAGGTGAAATTACAGAAAAAAAAAGGCTAATTTAAAAAATACTCTTTGAATGCATAATTCAGTAGCGATGCGGTAAAATAGAATAAATCGATTTTTTGGTGATTTTTTTTATTGAGAATAACTCGGAAACGAAGCGAGATAGCGATTTTTTGGCCTAATCCTTTCTCGTAGATTTCAAGAGCTATTAAAGAAGATTAGGAAAAAAAGGGCGTATCTCCATTAGTTTCTGAGATATCGTTTTTGACGCCCTTTTTACCCGAAATTTTTTTTTATAGAGAATTTCAAGAGCTGCAGAAGTAATTCGAGGAAATCGCTCTATCTCTCTTTGTTTCCGAGATATTCCCCGAAAAAAATGAGATTTCAGTGCTGAAGCAGGTGAAAGAAGAGAATTCTCTTTTTTATCTTTTGTATTTTGAGAATATCTCGGAAACCAAGCAGGATAGTACGATTTTGGCCTAATCTTGCTTCAAAGAGAATTGCAAGAGCTACAGCAATATCAAACAAAAACGCTCTACTTCACTCAATTTCCAAGATATCCCCCCCCCCCCCCCCCCAAAAAAAAATGTTCTTCGATTTTCAAAGGGAAAAAAAAAATTCTCATTTTTATCGCTTATTTTTCAACCAATATCTTGAAAATTAAGCGATAGAGTGCGATTTTTTCCAAATCCTGTTTTGAAGAGAATTTTAAAAGCTACTCAGGAAGATTATCGCAAAAAGGGCGTATCTCCATTAATTTCCGAGATATTCCGAAAAAAATTATTTCCAGAAAATCATTTTTTGTTCGAGAAAAAATAAATGAAAATAATATTGTGAATATCGTATTCCCCTCGTTTTATTTTTTCAAATCATCCATGATAAGTCATTGATATGCCATATGTTGGTAATGGGTGGTATGTAAAGACCGTTATAATTCGATAAGAAGATATATTATACCGCAATGACTCATCATGCAAAATACATAACACATTTTGAATATTCTTCAATGATTTTAAACACTTGTAACTCACGATTATTAGAGTTACATGTAATTACACGTAGGTGGCAAGACCTATGATCCTTATTAATGTCAATTGTGTCATATATATACATATTGGCATATTGTGATTAAATAATAATAAGAGATTGTTGTTATATAAATACCACGACTTGTTCTGGTGTCCAAGTGTCTAAATTAACTGATTTAACCTTGCTGATGTGAACACCGAGATTTCTGTGTATTCCTGCACATCTGATGCAGAGGAAAATTCCCAAATTCCAACTTGCCCATCTTGGACCTAACAAATGAATCATTTGAATATTTTTATTAATTTTTAGTGATGCAGAGAATGAGAGAAAGATAGTAGAGCAATATGTTTGATGATAATTTTTTTGAGAATGATATTTCAGTAATGAAGAGGTGAAAGAGAAGGAATCAACATTTTTTCGATCATTCTCAATGGAATACCTCGGAAAGTAAGAGAGATAGGGCGATTTTGCTGTAAATTATTTTTGTAGAGAATTTCAAGAGCTAAAACTAAAAAATTGAGGCAAAATCGCTCTATCTCGCTTATTTTCCAAGATATTTTGGGAAAAATGAATGAAATTTCAGTGTTCAGAAAGTAAAAAGAGACAATTCTCGTTTTGACGGTTTATTTTTGGAGAGTATCTCGGAAACTAATGGGGATATGCTATTTTTTACTCTAATATTGATTTGTAGAGAATTTTAAGAGCTACATAAAAGGATTCATGCCGAATCACTCTATTACATTTATTTTTCAAGACATTTCCCAAAAAGAATGGAATTTCAGTGTTTAGAACGTAAAAGAAGAAAATCCTCCTTTTTAAATTTATTTTAAAAAAAATCTTGAAAAGTAGTGGAGATAAGCCTTTTTTACCCTGATCAATTTTTGTGGTGCATTTCAGAGCTGTAAAGCAAGATTGGAGCTAAATCGCTCTATCTCGCCTGGTTTCCGCGATAATTTCTAAAGGAGACTAAAATTTCAATATTGAGAAAGTGAAAGAAAAAAATTCTATTTTCTCCCGTTTGTTTTTTTAAAGAATATCTCAAAAACTAAGCGAGGGGGCGATTTCACCATATTTTACCCTAATCCATATTTGTAAAAATTCTCAAGAGCTACAAAAAAGATTAGATCAAAATCGCCTGATTCCACTTAATTTCCATGATTTCGTTAAAATACCAGGAAAAAGATAACTTTCCTTGTTTCACCTCTTCATTACTGAATTGTTGAGGAAAAAGAAAAAAACGAGTTTCAATTCAACTAGAAAAATAATGGAATCATCGATGATGACGTTTACTCCCGATTACTGTCACTCTCATCCTCAGAAAATTAAAAATCTATAAACCTAGGTAATAACCTAGGCAGAACAACTAGGTCGCGAAGAAATCAATAAACCCTAAAACATTAAACTCGATAAGTATAATGTGAGAAAAAAAAATATTATTTTAATTGTGAAAAAAAAAGGAATTTTCTTATGATTTATCAATTTAATGTGTGTTGATAAAACTCACCTTTTGCATCACAATCGACACAATACTTATTGTCCTCATCCCTTAACATTTGCGTGAGTAGATCCTGACATTTATCCTGTATTTGCTTAACTCGCTCCTTCTCAAAGCGGGAAGTCATTTTTTACAATTAATTTATCCTCAATTATTTCACAATTTCGAGGAGTTTTTACTCTTAACACAGACTTTTGAGATTTTTTGTTTCTTCTTCTTTGTTTTTACGATGAAAAAAGAGGAAAAATGTGTTTCCGTCTAGGATGAGCTACTCACTGAACATTTCACGGACGGTGGAGACGCTGATGAGACGGGGGCCATGACACGAGTAAACGTCACTGTCACTGAATACACACTATTTTCAAGATGATGAAATACACTTTAAATCGGGCAAAATCGCTCTGTTTTATCCAGTGATTTGTGTAGTTCATTTCTCCGCCAATAGGCACATGTCAAAATGAACTCGCGCCTTCTTGCTTCCGAATGGAAACTAATGTAATCATCAGAATTTTCAAGATTGTAATTTTTTGAGGGGTTTACATACACCTGAGCTTATTGTACATAATGAAGAAATTTTTTGTAATAAATAAACTTGAAAAAAATTGGACTGCAGATTCACATGCGAAAGACCAGGATTTGAGTCTCGACTGGATAGAAATTTTGTGCAGCTCATAACAACAGAAAAAAGTCTCTAAGCACAGTTTGTCACATAGAAGTTAGTAGCATTGGCTGTATAACGTAATTGTTGAAGGCCAGCTGCACAAGCAGCAGAAATAACAAACAACAACAACAGCGAATTTCAAGAGCTGCACCGAAGAATTGGGGCAAAAAGGGCATATCTCCATTATTTTCTGAGATACTTCCTAAGGATGTGCCGAAAGCATTTGAATCAAATCGAATGATTCAAAAAAAATTCGAATAATTCGAGAAATTCAAAAATTTTCGAATACTGTGGTAGCCCCGTTTTCTGACAGTGCCCCAGTAACAGACAATTTTAGCAAATTTTTCAGTTATATTTCAATGTTGATAGATATTATTCAATATTCAATTGCTGAGCACTTTTAGCCGAACAAATATGTCTTTATATAATTGAATTACATTCGAGGAGCAAATAGTTGTTGCCTTCGATTCATGCTGTCAGAAATGGGCTCCAAATCGTCATGAACCGGGGCTACCACAGTAGACCGAAAAATTTAAAAGAAATCGAAAAATTTATAATTATTTGAAAAAGCTCGAATAAATTGAAAATTTAGAATAATTCTGCATTCTATCGTTCTGTTTTATCCAATGACTTGAGTGGTTCCTTTCTCCACCAATAGGCGCACGTCAAAATCAACTCGAGCCACATTTCTCGTCTGTGACATTTGTCTCAACTGTGTTTGAAAAAATCGGTTGCTCTTGTGCCTTTTGTCATAGTAGGAGTAGGAAAAACCGTCAAAACTTTTGATTTATGAGATAAAAATCGACGATTTTTCTTTTCTTTGTAATTAATCGCTATAATGAAGGTCACCGTCAAAAGTTGGTAATTTTTTCTTACTTTATTAGAGTTTAAGGGTTTATAACCTAATTTTTATTTTTCTGATAAATCCTTTTTTTTAAGGCTGGACAGGTGTCGCCACCTGGCGATGGATTGCAAACGACGACAATTGCGGTATTTGCCGAATGCCGTTTGATGCAAGTTGTCCGGATTGCAAAACTCCCGGTGATGATTGTCCTCTTGGTATGTAATTGAAACGACAAGGCTAGAGGTACAGAAGTGCCTTTAATAAATGCATTGCATTCTGTATATAATGTTGGTGTCTTTAAGTATCATTTAAGTGTACGTAAAATCCAAGTAATTCAACATATACTTAAAGGGCATGTTAAATACACGCAAAAGGCACTTCTGTATCTCCAGCCTTATCGTAATTAAAAAAGAGTTATCATCTCAAATTCATCACTAAACTCAAGATTTTATACCGTGGAGGCACCAGTTACCGGATGGTTGAGGCAATGGTACTGGTTCCCGGACAAGTTTAAATTAAATTATCAAAATGATAAGGAATTTCAATTGAATGAATCAAACAATTTACTTGATTTGTTATTTTAACATTTTGGAAGTATTAAAAAACTAGATTTTTTCACTTGAATATTAATTATTAGTAGATTTTGCTGCTGCATCCGGTAACCGGGTCCACCATGGTATGATAAATACTGAAAATAACAGACGACTGTTTAGTATTTCTTTTTCTTAACAAATTGATTATTCTTTAAAAAAATAAAAGATATGCACAGGTGAAAAATTTTAAAACTGTAAATGCAAATTTTTCAAATATTTTTTTTTCAATAATTAATAAAATGAATAAGTAAATAGATGAACGAATCAATTCATCAATTTATTTGTTTTAATTTACTTGTTAAAAAAATCTAAGAAATCGTCAAATGTGTGCTAATTTCATTATCATGACTTTATCCTTGAATTAACGAGACTCTTGTGGCCTTTGATGATTAATTACAGCCTCACGTTTACGTAAAATAGAAACCTCATCATAAATTAAAAATTACACTTACCTTCTTTCATTGAGAATTAAAAAATGAGAATGATTTCCTATCAAAATTTATATAAAATTGAGATTTCACTTTCCGGTTAATAAATATGTGCATTAAATTTTATTGAAAAAAAAACGAAATTTTTCAAATTGACTTTCACGAACATTAAATGCAAAATATTAATCCGGTATGAATAAATTCATTTGAAAAAAGGAAATTTCATAGGGAATTAAAAAATTATTTATATGGAATTTCATGAATTAATTTTTCTTTCTTATGTAACACGTTTACAATTTGATTTCTCGAGAACTAACGTAGATACATCTTTTCTAGTCTGATCCTTTCAATAGAATATTGCAAAAGCTAGAAGAATGGATTAGGGCGAAAAAGGCGTATCTCCATTAGTTTCCGAGTTATTGAAGAAAAAAGACGGTTTTACCTCTTCGCTACTGAAATTACTGTTTTTCTCTGTTTTTGGCAAATATGTTGGAAACTAACGGAGATACGCCCTTTTCACACGATTTCTTTCTCACAGAGAATTTCGAGAACTGCATAAAAGGACCAGGGTGAAATCGCTCTATCTCGTTCAGTTTCTGAGATATTCTCCGAAAAAAATGAGATTTTAGAAAAATTTCAAATAAAAATAATTTATTTTTTAAATTGAAATTCCACTGGAGTTTCAATAAACTTGCCGCTGATTTTTTAAGGATATCTGGAAAAGTAATGGAGATACGCCCTTTTTACCTTCATCCACTTTTGTAAAGAATTTCGAGAGCTACAAAAAAGGATTATAATAAAACCGGCGTATCTCCATTCGTTTCTGAGATATTTTCACAAAAAAGAGGAAAAAAGAAATCATTAATTCATATTTTTTCAAATGAAAATAAATCAAAACTAAGCAAAAATATTTATAAAATTCAAAAAAATAATGATTAGACTTGCGCAGAAGCTCCATTCAATATCGATCGTTTGAAGGGAGTAATGCCGCACCCCCAAGTTAAATCTACACACTTTCCCCCCAGTGTATCGTTAGTCATTTCCTCGTTCTCGATTCACTCAATCGTACTGCCCCATTTATTCAGAAAAAAAAATACCTGATAAATTCATTGATAAAAACATTTAATTCGCAGTATGGGGACAGTGTTCGCATTGTTTTCACATTCACTGCATCATGAAGTGGCTGCATTCCCAGCAAACTAGCAGTTTGTGTCCAATGTGTCGTCAGGAATGGAAATTTAAGGAATAAATAGAGGATATTGTCGGCATCCTCCAGGTGTCAGCACTAAATCAACATTTAGGTAAGAATTAACAATTGAATGTAAATAATAATCATTTTTTTTTCATTCTGACTTTATTTCATCGTATTCTAATTAGAAGAAAACAGGAATTGATAAATCGGTGCTCGAAAACGGATATTTGAATTCAATAAAATGCATAGCGTGAATCGGTCTTTTAGCCTTCCCATTCGTGTTCAACGTTCCATGACGAGTTAATCAACAAAACGTGTGTGCATTTGAAAGGTAGAATTTCAATTAAAATTCCGAGATAATGACTAAGACAGGTGTCGTTTAATTCAATAGAAAAAAACACAGAAGTACTACGATTCTTCTACGATAATTGTTTTTTTTTTTGAAAAAGTCAATTTTTACTGAACTGGAGAAATTCATTAAAACAGGATAATTTTTTTTAAATTTAGAATATCTAGGAAACTGAACGAGATAGAGCAATTCTGCTTGAATTCTTATTTTGTAGAAAATTTTCACGATCTACAAAACTGTCTTGGGGCAAAAAGGGCGTATCTCTATTATTTTCCGAGATATATTTTTTCTCAAAAAGAAGAAGAAAAAGAATATTATTATCACTGATAAGATTGAAAAGGGGCTATTGAATGTGCCCCACGTCCCTGAGAATCTCGGCAAAAGCCACAAAGAAGTAGAGAGGGGAGGACAGGAATACAGATGCCTAATACCCCCCCTCCATTGACCTCCCTCTCCCTCAATCTCCTCTTTCTTCTTTATCTCCTTTTTTTTTTTTTTCATTTTTACCTCAATTTTTTTTTCAACTATGGTCAACTGAGATGGGGAGTAACTCTTCCGCGAGATACTACGGTATCCTGATCACCCACACAATCCCACAGAATTCAGCATAATGAAACACAGAAGCACGATAGAATACATGTTCTCAACGAAATGAATACTATACCCAGGTAAGAAAAAAATACTGTCCCCTTCTCCTTTCAAACATGACTCTTGAATGCGCGAGTGAAACAGAAATAGTCACAGCGTACACTTCGTTTTGGAGTGGTAGAGTCACGTGGGTTATTTAACCGAATGCGAAGGATGTTTGCGGGTTTTTGAGGAGAGTTAGTTTGCTGTTGATTTCACTGCAGTTGAGAAGTGCATATATATATATATATATATAAATCGTCTTTAGATCCCCACAAATGTGAGAGAAAATAAACGTGATAACTGCTGTTTTTTATGGAATTTTTTCCTTTTTTGAAATAGAATTGAAAAACAGATTGTGGGAGTGTCTCCAGAAATGTCGACTTATTACAGGTTGTAAAGGAAATCCGGAATAATGTGTCTTTGTCTTTTGCTCCAAGTACAGAGTGATGTAACTCACGGCGTGTTTTTTTTTATCCATTGAATTGACCTCGCGGGGCTAGTGTTTCAGATATTTGAGATTATAAAATATTAAATAATGCAGTTGGCAGCAAACAGACCACATCCACCTCCAGTACCACCTAGACCAAGCAGACAAGTAGTAGCAGAAGCATTGAAAAAAACACCAAAATTACCATGTCCAACAAGACAAGCACCACCACCACCAAATACAAAACCATGGAGACCAGGTGATAAATCTGCTGGTCGTACTATAATCTATGAGTCATCAAAAAATCAAGTAACAAAATCCATTAATTTACGAGATACGATTGACCTGGAGAAAAGGCAAGAATCTCGCTGGAGTGAAAGGATTGAAAATAATCGGGAAAGGCAAGAGCAAAAACAACCGGCTCAACTGCCTGAATTAAACGTTAAGTGCAATGAAATTTTACGGGATTCTAGTAAAAAAGAATCCCAGGGAAATCATGATACTAGAGTAATAATAAACCGGAAGGATGTTGTTAAGAGTGATTCTATACCGCAAGTTTCTAAAGTTCAAGGTACTGATGATGTTACTGAAGAGGAAAATGGAATTGTGGAAGAAAAAGTTGCTGTAGATGAGATTATTATTGAGGATAAATTAACAATAGAATTATTAAATACTACGATATCTAGTGATGATTGTGCTACAGTTGTTGTTGTTGTAGAGGAACCAGAGCATAAAATCACTATCAATGAGGACAATAAAGACAATATACAGCATCAAGATTGGCTAGAGGCTGGTGTCCGTTATTCATCAACAAAAATAACACTGGGTGATGATACAATCAGCGATCATCCCATCGAAATTCATGATACGGATGAAAATTTTGATTGTGACAATGAAAACGAGGAGAGAATTAAATTTGACCTCGATTTTTCCAGGTACTGGGGCTTAAGATGGTATCTTAGCGAACTCGAGTTCTCTTAATCCCTTATTTTTTTTTGTGTCATATCAAAGATTATATGTTTTTTACATTTCTCTGAATTTTTTCATGATTTTTGTCCGTTTAGTTTAGGAGATATGAATTATCAAAGTTAGTGAAAATAGTGGTAGTCGAGATGAAACGCTCTAAATCGTACGGAAATAACGAAATTACTAAAAAAATCACACGGTTGACCCATTATTTAAAAACAATCGGCAAAGTGAATAGCACTTTAACTAAATAATAGAAGAAAAAATGATTCAATTCACCTTATAGTTATTGAGAAATTTTAATTAGAAGGTAGTCGTAACTATTCGCCTCTCTCTTTATTTCATGCATGTGATGAGAGATTAGTAATGTGAAAAAAATTAAAGACCCAAAAAAAAATTATATTTAAGATATGACTTTGGAATAGTTTAATCACTTTTTCGGTTAAATTAAAGCATGTTCTCCCGAATTATCGGCAATCAATTGGAAACTAACCCACTAATCCTCATTTTTTTTTCTCTGTTCTATCGACCATTCTCTGGGATACTATCTTAAATAAATATTTATTATTGAATCGAGCAAATAGAAAATTTAAATAGGTGAAAATAACAATTCGGATACTGATCGCGTGTCTTACATCGATTGAGAACAAAAGAAAAAAAATTCGATCTCTTCTATCTCTATGCGCTACTTCACGTTTCTATCAGTGGAAAATTTATACGTTCGAGTGAATCGCAAAACCCGAGAGCTCATTAACATATTGGCCCGAACGGGTCAGTGGAACGTATTTTTCAATTTAAAAGAGAGCCTCGAGATTGTAACAATTGTATTGGACTCTAATGACTTATTATGCATTAATTTATTTGTGATTATGTCCATTTTAACTAGGCTCCTGATTATGCTTCTCCTTTATTTTTGGGTAAATTTAATGAGGACAAAAAAGAGGGACAATCAATTTTTTCTGTGCCAAAGTAATGGAGATACGTCTTTTTTAGCCTGATCTTCTTCCATAAAAAATTTCAAGAGTCACAAAAAAAGATTACGAAATATTCTGCAAAAATCGATGAGATTTTAGTGTTGAGAAGCTAAAAAAAAGGAATTCTCTTTTTTTTGCTGTTTGTTTTTGAAAAATATCTTGGAAACTAATGGAGATAAGCCTTTTTCATCCAAGTCTTTTTTATTTATAGAGAACTTTAAGAACTACGAGAACGTATTAGGGTAAAAAAGGCGTATCTCCATTCATTTCCGAGATATTATCCAAGAAAAAAGTGAAAAAAATGGAATTATCCTGTTTTACTTTTTTCGCTACTGAATTGATAAAAAGAAATGAATAAAAAATATAGGACGCGATT
The DNA here is from genome assembly GCA_963942555.1 of Aleiodes leptofemur. Lineage (NCBI taxonomy): Eukaryota > Metazoa > Arthropoda > Insecta > Hymenoptera > Braconidae > Aleiodes > Aleiodes leptofemur. The sequence continues at coordinate 15,253,956 of OZ012609.1, forward strand.
AGTATGTTACCGTTGACACGGACCACTGACACCGATCTCATAATTTAGGTTACAGAATTGTAAACTATTCTGCCATTGTGTGTACGAAAAGAGGAAGAGAAGAAAAAAATGATTCCTTTTTTTTTTGGATTTCAGCACACGTGAAAGAATAGCAATGTCGTCGCTACAGGGATTACCACCATTACCACGTAGTCTCAGTGGTTTTAATTTGAGTGAAGGAAGAAGGGATAGCGGTGAACCACCACCACCACCACCAACAAGATCGTCAAGTAAAACATCAAAAAGTAACAAAACACAACAGCAATCAGGCTCCAGGCCTTCACCACCTAGTAGACAACTAACAACTCTCGATACTCAATTGGCTATTCTTAGAAAGGAGATGGTAAGAGTTACATAATCATTTATTATTCGGTGACATTTGAGGTAGTATCCCAGTGAACTCGAGTACAGTTAACCCCTTGTTTTTTTTTTGATGCCGTATCAAAAATGATATTTTTTTGAACATTTCTCTGAATATTTTCATAATTTTCGTCTGTATAATTTATGAGATATGAATTATGAAAGTTACTGAAAATAACTATGGTGAAGATGAAACGCCCTAAATCGGATAGAAATAACGAAATTACTAAAAAAAACCACGGAGTTGATTGAGCTTTATGGGAAATCGCACATTTTATCATATTCTACAAAATTGACCGTTCCGATTTGGATTTAGAAAAAAGAAAATGATAGAAAATGATGTATGAAACATTTTAAAACTCTTGAAAATGCAGCTTCCAAGCATATAATAGTAGTAATTAGTGAATAACTATGAAAACTGTACTTTTTATATTTTCTTTCTCTCTCTTACTCATTCGGAACGCTATCTAGTGTATAAACACTGTATGATTCAAACAAGATACTATAACCACTGACTAGGGCAGTATCAGCGGTACTACGTTAATTGGAAACTAACTTACTATCCTCATTGTTTTCTGTCTTATCGACCGTACTCTGGCATACTACCTTAAATTAGTAAAGATACTTAAGCTTCAATTTTAGACTATCTGCATTTTTTATGGGCCCATTATTGTGTGCACTATTCCTAGGGGAGTTCAAGGATCCAATGCAAATGAGCCGATGTGAAAGTGTACTGAGAGCATTAACTTTGATCGTTTTTTTTTTCTAATCCTAGGGTTTTGGTTGCACATAAATGCAGTTGAAAGGACGTGCCATAGGGCAAATCTCGGGACACAACTCTGACTACCACTTCTCGCTCCCACGCCGTGTATTTTCCTTTAGACGTGACCCCTCCTACTTTCCTCCCTCTTCTCCATCTCACCTCATCCTCACCTCGACTACTTCAAGTTTTTTTTCTTCATATTCCTCTTGGTTTCTCCATTTTTCTCTTTCTCTCTCTCAGCACATTCCCTTTTTGCATAGTGTTTTCTGAGTTTCATTTTACGTTCTTTTCCTAACATCGACAATCCTTTTTTTTTATCATATTACCCATTGAGACTAGTTCCCACGATCCATGGCACTCAGTACATATATTATAATATATTTCTTTCTATTACGGAAATCTACCTGTCTGTTGATTATCACAAAAAATGAGACTATTTGGCTAGTACATAATGTCGGGAAATTACTCAACGTCAGTTAAAGAAGGTGGATTATATTATCTTTTTGTAGATAATTTTAATGGATTTTTTTTTTTCCTTCAATTCATGAAGAATTTCTTGTTACGTGAGGAATGTTTCATGATGACCTATTTTTCAGGGCTCATTTTATTAAAATACTTTTATGGAAATTCAGTAGCGAAGACAGTAAAACAGAAAATTCTATTCGTTTCCCATAATTTTTTTAAGAAAATCTCGGAGATTAAACGAAATAAGGCGATATTCTCTCAATCCTGAAAAAGAGAATTTCCTGCTTTTATCTTCTCAACATGGAAATCTCATTCTTTTTTGAAAATATCTCGGTAATTAATGGAGATGGGCCTTTTTTTTACCTTAATCTGTTTTCGTAGGTTTTGAACATTCTTCACAAAATGAATTAAAAAATGCGCTTCTCCATTAGTTTCCGAGATATTCTGAAATGAAGATCGGTGAGAAAATTCACATATCCTTTCTATCTTTTAGCTAATTGTTTCCAATTATTCCTAAAATTTGTAAATTTTTCAATCTTCTAATTGACACCTCTTTTTTTATTCCAAAAACTTGCAGTTCGGATTACGTCAGTTGGATCTATCTCTCCTCTCACAATTGTGGTCATTAAACGAGTCAATTCAAGAATTTCGCCAATTGCTTCAAGAACAAGAGGATCGTGCACCATCATCATCACCAAGCAGTGAAGATGGTGATGAGAGTACTTACCATGTGCATCCACCGCCACCACCTAGAAGACCAGCTCCTCTCCTCCATCACCACAGGCCACCAAGACCACCGAGACCATTGAGACCACCACCAAGTGACGATTCACCATCCAGTGAAGAATATGGAGCAGTTTGACAAAAGAAAGCATCACGACAATGACGTTAAATGTTTCTTCCTCGTTTTTCCTCTTCTTTTTCTCATTTTTAGAATTCAGTAGCAAAGATGTGGAACAGAATTTATTATCATTATTAAAATCTCCGCAATTAATGGAGATACACCCTTTCTGCCCTAATTTTTTTTTGTAGAGGCAATCAATAGCTGCAAAAAAAGGATAAGCGCAAAATCGCTCCATTTCACTTATTTTCTGAGAAATTCAAAATCCAAAAACAATGAGATTTTCATCTTGAAAAGCTGGAAGAGAATTCTCTTTCTTGCCGTTGGTTTTCTAAGAATATCCCAGAAACTAAGCGAGATAAGGGCATTTTGTCTCAATCCTTTCAGGAAAAAAAGGCATATCTCCATTAGTATCCGAGATATTCTCAAAAAACTATTGAATGAAAGAATCGACTCATCCTGTTTTACGTCTTCTACTGAATTTTTTCTGTAAATCAGACATCTAGCATGTCATTCAAGTCCGTCATAATAACCTGAATGCCTTCTTTATCGAATTGTTGATAAATAATTATAAAAAACGAGTGGAGAAAGAGCCAAATTTTGCGGATATCTGTGAAATTATGTCCACAATATCCCATTGATCTCAATCCGTCGTATGAAAATATTGAAGAGCTGTGAGAGATTTGTATTCTTTTCGAGATGCAACAGGGTGTCTTAGTGTTGACCAGGAGGTTGATACCTTCGTGGGCGAAAGTAATGATGTGAAATTAATTCTTTTCTTTTCAATGATTATAAAACTTTGAATGAATTTTTGTATTTGGCCCTCAGTTTTTTCGTGTGGGTGCCGTTAAAGATGGCTTATAACGTGTGATTTTTCTCTAAATGGTATATAATGTATAGAGTTTGAATTGTTATGTCCATTCCACTTGTATATTTTTTTCTATTGAGAGTAAGTGATATGTAAATGATTATAAATATTTAATAAATGGAAATTTTTAATCCAAATAAAAAGACCATTTTACCTGAAATATCTTCTTGTCGATCTTTTTTTTGGAGAATATCTCGGAAACTAAATGAGATAGAGCGATTGTGTTCGATTTTTTTTTCTGCAGAGAATTTTAACAGCTCAAAAAAGAATTATCCTTAAAATTGACAGGATTTTTTTTTGAATAAAGAGGCTTACTGGAAAATCTCAAAGAATGGGAAGATATTCAAGTATGTCCAAATAGTTGGAGAATACTAAAAGTTTTCTCTTAGAAAAGGCTTTTTATTGCAAAAAAAGATTCGATCCATTTTGCCCTGCAGTTCTCCCCTATTCCAGTCTGAGATGCAAGATTAATCCTCATTCTCTGTTACTAATTTATAACTCCAACGAAACAAAATTCTGCTAATGATTCAAAGGTAAAGAAGAGAAGAATGTAGTGACGAACATCTATCTGTACAAAAATAAGATTAAACTAGGGGTGCGTAGTTGCTCGCTCGCTACGCTCGCTCGCGAACAGAGGAGTGCGTAGCTGCTCGCTCGCGAATGGAGAGTACTTTACTGCTGATGAGAAGGAATTAGTAAGAATGTATTGTGATGAGTGTGACTCTTCGAGCCGCATTAAGAACTTCCCGATAATTTCTCTCATTTACTATTAGGAAAAATGTTGAATGAAAAGAATGATAAATAACAACAGACATAGTAGTAAAAACTATCAAAAAAAATTGGGGAGATCGCAATATATGAGATTAATAAAAAAATCGATTTTTCCTCCTCGGGGTCAGTACATAGACTTCGCTTATTGAGAAGTTAAGAAAAATTTAATAATGTTTTTCTTAAAAAACTAAGAAATTACCGGATCGATTTCGATCAAAATCTAATGGTCGCAAATCTATGTCAAGATGCTTCGATCACGACATGGATCACCTCGATCACATTATTAATTTATGAGAAAATGTGAACGAAACATTTGGTTACAGATATACACACACACACACACACACACACACACACACACACACACACACACACACACACACACACACACATACAGACATGGTCGTGAAAACTATCAAAAAATGTTGGGCAGGTGTCAAAACATGAAGATCGATCGAAAAATCGATTTTTCATTTTCGGGGCCAATACATAAACTTCCCTTATCGGGAAGTTAAAAAATACCCCGGAAAATAGTTTCGGAAATAGGAGCATCAAATGGAATCTCCGTTCATCTCTCTTATGACGGATTACGAGCGAAGCGAGGGTGCCAATTTTTTGTCGCAAATAACTTCCTTACTTCCTAAGTACGTAATATACTATTTTAATGAAGATGGCCTCGAAACGAATGAATAGTTATTTCTTTACATCAATACTTGAGTAGTGTATTAAGTCCTATATAAATTGGGCATTATTCAAATGGACGAGACAGTCACCGCCCAATAGCACATTTCTACAAGATTGTTTTCAATTCGAAACTATCAACATGCTATCTAACTATGAGGGAGGAAGAAGTAAGTCCACATAACTTTTCGAGAAAATCTACATTTGAATGAAAATCGTTGGTAATGTGGGAATGATGGGTCAGTAAGGTAGGGATGGCAATAATTAGAACGACGAAGTGATGACAGGTGATTTACCATCAGACCTCATGCAATTCCGTACTTTGCGCGTCATAGGGTAGATGGCATTTGGTCGTCCTAGTTGTGGTGGCACAGCCGCCGTCTGCATCACTGACTGATTCACGTCAGGAAAGCTCTCTACCTCAACGGCAGCCGCGAAAGCAAATCCTAATTCCCAGGCGGAAAGACTGAGGTGACACCCACAGCTGTGGTGTTCTCATTAATTCATCTTTTCTGTTCTACGTCCAACGGTTTTCACGTGCAATTTTCATTCTCTTGCAAAAATCACATGTAATTCAATCAAAGTGTATTTTCCATCTCAATTACGAAATAAATATAAGTTTATCAATAAACGTGGATTTTTGATTAATCTCTCCCCTACAATCATAAATTCTACATACTTGGGTGGCTAATCAATGAATAATTCAATTATAAATTAATAAAATAGGAAAAAAGTTTCTTGTGGTCATTCTTTTTTTGGAAATATCTCAGAAACTAACCCAGATTGGTTACCGCAATTTTCATTTAGACCTTTCTTGAAGTCCTTGAAATTCTCTACAAAAACGGATTAGGTGGATGAAGAGATTTTGAACTCTCATAGAAATCTATGAAACCTTCAAAAAACCCTCTAAGTCTATTTTTGTCCTAACGTAGTAGAACGTACGCACAATTTCGGGGTCTCAAAATTTTTATATTTCCTTCGACATTTTTTGTACGGACAATGTTTTTCAATCATTGGGTAAATAACCACCCATACATGAAAAACTGTGTGGAATATTGAGAAAACGCAATAAATGCTAGTGAATAGTTATTGTTTGGAGGTTATAAAAAATTGATGTTAATCATTAGTTGAGAAAAAGTTTATTAGTATATGGAAATTCACGTGGTATAGTAATTTTTTCCAATTGGGAGCTGATTTACCAGTGTGTAGAGTGAATTGTTTCATCAAATATCACAACCAAAAAAGACTGAATAGTTCCAATGATGATAAAAATTTATATCTTCCATATAATTGCATTCATATTTCCAAATAAATATGTATTTTTTTTAGCTGAGAAATGTTTTTTTTCTTTAGATATTTTCACGGATTTTACGAAATGGTAACAATTTTAATTCTGAAATCAGTATACGGCACTGACTTTATTCTCGCGCGATGACCCCCACTACTTTTACGCTCAACCCGAACCACTGGTAGGGAATTCAATTCTCAACATAAAAGGTCCCTTTGTAGTGATTGAGGTTGTTTGGGAAACAAGTAACAATCACTTACAAGTGCAATTAGTGCAATAATTATAGATTAATTATAAACGCGTTTGTTGTTTGGAACGTATACAAAGTATTGTCACAAGAACAAAGTGTCTTGGGTGACGAGTTAACTTCTACTGACTAAACGTATTGAAGGATATCGTTAATCCCGAATATCCACACAAAAGCAACATATAAATATATGGAGTACAATGAGTTGGAGAGAGAAAATAAATGATTGAAGATAGACAACGCGAATCCCTTGGAGCGTACGAGTGTCGTTCTCTCTCCTTCTGTCTATTGCAGTGTAGCGGTCGCTACACCTTCACATTTTCTCCGAAAATCTATAATTTCCGAGTTACCTTACTTCTTTCCATTTTTTCTAATAAGTAACGTAAAGCGAGAAAAACAAAAAAATTAATTTATTAATTAATCAACAGTAAAGAACAAAGCAGCTAATAAGCCCTGAGAATGGGCTTCTAAAGCTTAATAAAAAAAAAAACGAAAAAAAGATTTTGTGATTTTCTTGAAAAATATTGGGATGAGGGGAAAATGTCAAGGAATCTTTTTTGGAGCTTTTGAAATTATCTCCAAAAAAAATTTCTTGACATTTTCCCCTAATTCCAATATTTTTCAAGAAAATCACAAATTCTTTATTTCGTTTTTTTTTTTCATTAAGCTTTAGTAGCCCATTCTCAGGGCTTATTAGCTGCTCTGTTCTTTACTGTTGATTAATTAATAAATTAATTTTCTTTGTTTTTCTCGCTTTACGTTACTTATTAGAAAAAATGGAAAAGAAGTAAGGTAACTCGGAAATTATAGATTTTCGGATAAAATGTGAAAAAACCTTTTTTATTGGGAATTGAATTCCCTATAAAAAAGGTATCTTGAAATTTTCCGATAAACCTGATAATTTCCGAATAATTTGAAATAAAGTACAACTTATAATTGTCTATTACTTATCTTTTTTTTTTTTAATGCAATTGTCAGTAATAAATTAAGAATCATTATTGCTCAACCACTGATAATATAACTGTGTACTATATAATGTACTTATTTTTGGCTGCGATGGGCATTTGCCTGGAGTCTTATTTCAATAAATTACAAATTACAAATTACTTATTTTCCTGAATTAATTTAACACAATTTTATCAATGAGTTAATAAATAGAATTAATTGAAAAAAAATGTTATCATATAATAATGAATATGATGACATACGTCTCGCATTTACCCAAGTGTAAGCATCCCTCTTGATTGAATAACAATGAAATAATCAATCTAATAATTTCAATTAATTGAATCTATTAAAAAAAAAAAATCATTAAATAGTCGTAGTAAAAATATGGAAAATTAATAAATAATTCTATTGTATCATTACTTCAATGTTTTTTGAGTATTGAAAAAGTTTATTAATATTTTTAAATAAAATGAACAATTTTCATACTGAAGTGAGTTTTTGATTAATTTTTTTTATTCAAAATTAAGATGATTGAGGGGATGATATTGTGGATATCTTTGAGGCACTTGGAGTTTGGGGAAAATGTCAAGAGACCTTCCTTGCAAAGTTCCTTGAAACCTGTGGAAAACGATAAAAAAAATTTTTAAATGGAAAAAAAGTTCTCTGCTCAAAAAAAAATGAAAATTTTTTTAAAACATCAGTTTTATTCTAATATTTAAGATTTTTTCAGAATTTTCGAAATTCTTGTGAAATTTTTATAAATTTTTTATGAAATTTTTTCGATATTTTTTCTGATATTTACTCAAATTAAACTCCGGCAACCTTCCTTAGCCGATATACATTTCAAAAATCTATTTTATTCTGATATTTGAGTTTTTTCAGAATTTTCGAAATTTTGGTGAAATTTTTATGAAACTTTTATAATTTAATTTCACCATAACCTCCCCGCTGTCAAATTCATGGTCCAATTCCGCATTCAAAAATTCTCGCCTGTCTACCACGTCGTGTCGTACCTTCTCGTGTCTTGTCATGTCTTGCCGTTTCTTGTCGTGTCTTGCCGTACCGTGCCTACCATTTTTGTCGTAATCGGCCCCCTGACTGAAATAGGGTTAAATTATTTGAAACATATTTGAAGTTACAAGTATTGTCACACCCATACCTACAGATTCTTTTTCTCAATACAATTTTCGGACTTTTCACATCATTTTAGGTCATTTCCAGTCAAAAAATGGAAGTCGGAAATTTTGACGAAAATAGAGCTTTCCTTCGGAAGTAAAGATGATGCTTTTTCCTTAAAAAAGCTTCCTTTCGGAGGCAAAAATATTTCAAATTTTCGAACGCTAGACCACTCCTTAAAGTAATCTTAGTGGGTCAGGCAATCTATCTCTTCTTTACAATTTTAGTCACATTCGATTGAGTAGCATGGGGAGATTTTCGGAAATTTTTGTTGACCCCATGTTACCAGACATATACGGCCAAAATTAATTTTTGAAAGGAATTGAACTAACATTGGAACTCCATAAGAGAGGTTTAGTTTCAGTTCCATTGCGACAATTCATGGTCACAGACCTATTTCTTCCTTATATAACCATATATATTCTTGTTCGTCAGAATGTCTATTAATTTTTCAAATCATATAAGAGCCTGTTACCTGACGAATAGTGACCATTAATCCATTTAATTACATGAAAACATCAATGGCGGGAATATTGTTATTTAAAATACACTAGAGATGGAGTAAAAGTCCAATTATTCATCTCGAACCGTTTTTACGAAATGGAGATGTATAGGAGAATGTATAAAAACCGAAAAAAACCTCAAAAAACCAAAGGAAAACAGAAAAAACCAAAGAGAAAAACAAAATTCAGTAAATCTCGGAAGTACTTATTTTGATGTAATATTACAACACTAGAGAAGCAGTAGAAGTCGGATTATTCATCTCGAACCATTTTGGAAAATGGAGACGTGTAGGATAATGTATGGAAACCGGAAGAAACCTCAAAAAACAAAAAAAAACAAAATTCTGTGAATCTCAGAAGTACTTGTTTAGATGTAATATTACAACACTAGAGAAGTGGTAAGAGTCCAATTATTCATCTCGAACCGTTTTGGGAGATGGAGATCCACGTAGAAAAATTCTGATGGCAGCCACCATGGCGGTGGCCATGGCGATGGTCATGACCAATTTGCCGCTTTCCATGGAGTTCTTTTCCATGGCAATTTTTTCATGGCGATTCTTTCCATGGCGTTTATTTGCATGGCGATTCCCGAGTCGAAAAATTTAGTCTTAGACTAACTTTCTGAGTTCATTGGTTTTTAGTCTGGATTTCAAGCCGGTTGTAGACCTGGGAATGCAACTTTGAGGACACAAACCGACGCTATTTTCGACGAGTTTTCAGGAGTTTCGTCGGTATTTAGTCACCATTCCAATCGAATTCATCGGTTTTCGGCCTAAGATTTTTCACTTAAATTTAAAAAAATCGGATGGAAAGAATAAAAATAATTGTGCATTCGGGAATTACATTCACATATTGCTTTTTATTCATTTTATGAATGAAAAATTCATTATGCGTACATATCAAAACATAGTAATCAAAATAGGCCTACACCTTTATAAATCATACTTGATTCACATTTCCACGTGAAACACTTACATTTGAAATACTTAAAACGCAACAATATGAAGAAATGCTATAACATTAATATATATCAAACCATCAATCTAAATTGCCTTATATTATTGTGAATGAATATTTGATCATTTTTACCTAAAATACTTACACTTGAAATACTTAAAAGACAATAACATTGATTTAAAACTGATGATTGAACTATAAATAATAACAATGAAGTTTCATTCAAATATACGTATACCCTGGCGCGAATGATACTGAAAATTCTGCGCGTCACTGAATATCACTTGGAACCTCAAGAAGAGGTACGTCCACCGGTGGTTGACGTTGAACTGAAGAAGTTTTTCTTAAAATTTCAACAGAAAGCTGAAGAGTAACAGAGAAAGAGCAAGAAATTTTCAGTGAGCTACTGAAAAAAAATTGTGGGAGAGATAGAGAGAGATCAGAATAACGGAGCCTACCGGAGGCAACATGTGTTGTTTTATTACTCTGGCGTACTCGAACAAGGGAAAAGGGCATTTATTACAATTTTGGGAAATACCCATTTTTCCACCGCTTAAAATTTATCAAATAATTTTCCACCTCCTTTTTACTCTTTATTGTGAATTGATATCAAATATAATTTACATCATAGAAATGACAATCACAGAAGATCTTCACTATCTTCAATGAACTCTCTATAACAGAGCTGAGATCAATTGAATTGCATTGAAAATATACTATTCATATATTTCAATCAATTTGGGGAATAAATTCGTTATAGGATATACGTACTATTAATCGCTGAAGTGTTATGATCTTTTTCATTCAGTGTGATATTGATTACGTAAAGCGATGATCTACTTTCCTAGAAATATAAAAGAAAAAGAGAAATAAGTCAATTCGGACATTGAAAAATTGACATAAAATTGGACGAGCTTGAAGGACTCAGAAGAAAAATCCACAGTGACGAAATTTTTCTAAGTGTGCGAAGAACTTAGAAAAATTTCAGCACCCAAAGACTCTTGTTATCGTCGGTATTTCGCCTTCCCTTGAAAGTCAGTGGAGACGACGAACTCATCGGAAAAGAGGGATGGTTCAAGTCCACGTGACCGACTTGGTCATTTTCGGTTCGTCGGTTTTAGTTCGTAGAATGCAATTTTTAGACCTTTTCCCGATCATTTTCACGTGTTTCAGACCAAAAACCGACGAAATTTTTCGACTCGGGTTCTTTTCGTGACTTTTTCATAAATTTTTCATGACTTTCATGAATTTATGATTATAGCAAATTTCTCCATGGCGAATTTCGCATTGACAAGTTTCACCATGGAGAAAATGCGATGGAAAGAAACGGCATGGAAAAAATCGCCATGAGAAGAATCACCATGGAAAAAATGGCAATGGAAAACAAATGCCATAGGAAAAAACCCCATCGAAAAGAAAGCTATAAAAAAAAAGCCATGGGAAAAAAATGAGAAGAATCACCATGGGGAGGAATGCCTGCAAAAAAACGCCATGGATAGAATCACCATGGAAAATTTATCATGGGGAAGAACTCCATGGGAAGTGGCAAATTTGTGACAGCAGCCGCTATGACAGCCTTCATGACCAGCGCCATGATCACTGCCGTGGCCCGCGCCATGGCGGTCGCCATCAGAATTTTTCTACGTGCTGAGTTGTCACTCTTGATTTTTAGAGCCAAAGTCCTATGATTCAAATCCCTCAGACCTTATTCTACAGATCCCTTACAGAAAATAGACATTTCACATCGATTCTGATATAGAAATGGCTTGGGGAGTGCAAAACATATGGGGCACCCCGAGTTTTCCCGGTAATTGATTCAATATTCAAGTATGGGGAGCAGTCTGAGTTGTCACATTTGATTTTTAGAGCCAAAGTCCTATGATTCACATCCTTTGGACCCTACTCTACAGATCCCTCACAGAAAGAGGACATTTCACAATGTCGACAGACATTTTAGAGCTGATAAGCTCTTGAATTGTTATTTTAGAGCTTATGAGCTCTAGAATTGATATTTAAGAGCTTATGAGCTCTAGAATTGATATTTTAGAGCTTCTAAGCTCTCGAATTGATATTTTAGAGTAAATAAGCTCTAGAATTGATATTGTAGAGCTCATAAGCTCTGGAATTGATATTTTAGAGCTTACAAGCTCTGGAATTGATATTTTAGAGCATATAAGCTCCAGAATTGATATTTTAGAGCTTATTAGCAATGGAATTGATATTCTAGAGCTTATTAGCTATAGAATTGATATTCTAGAGCTTATAAGCTCTGGAATCGATATTTTAGAGCTTATAACCCCTGAATTGATATTTTAGAGCTTATAAGCTCTGGAATTGATATTTTAGAGCTTATAAGTTCTGAAATTGATATTTTAGAGCTTATCAGCTCTGGAATTAATATTTTAGAGCTTATAAGCTCTGGAATTGATATTTTAAAGCTTATAAGCTCTAGAATTGATATTTTAGAGTTTATAAGGTCTAGAATTGATATTTTAGAGATTATAAGCTCTGGAATTGATATTTTAGAGCTTATCAGCTCTGGAATTGATATTTTAGAGCTTATAAGCTCTGGAATTGATATTTTAGAGCTTATAAGCTCTGGAATTGATATTTTAGAACTTATAAGCTCTGGAATTGATATTTTCGAGCTTATAAGCTCTGGAATCTATATTTTAGAGCTTATAAGCTCTGGAATTGATATTTTAGAGCTTATAAGCTCTGAAATTGATATTTAAGAGCTTATAAGCTCTGGAATTGATATTTTAGAGCTTATAAGCTCTGGAATTGATATTTTAGAGCTTATGAGTTCTGGAATTGATAGTTTAGAGCTTATGAGCTCTGGAATTGATATTTTAGAGCTTATAAGATGTGGAATTGATATTTTAGAGCTTATAAGCTCTAGAATTGATATCTTAGAGCGTATGAGCTCTAGAATTGATATTTTAGAGCTTATAAGCTCTAGAATTGATATTTTAGAGCTTATGAGCTCTAGAATTGATATTTCAGAGCTTATAAGGTCTAGAATTGATATTTTAGAGCTTATAAGCTCTAGAATTGATATTTTAGAGCTTATAAGCTCTAGAATTTATATTTTGGGGCTTATAACATCTAGAATTGATATTCTAGAGCTTATACGCTCTAGAATCTATATTTTAGAGCTTATGCGCTCCAGAATTGATATGTTAGAGCTCATAAGCTCCAGAATTGATATTTTAGAGCTTATTAGCTATAGAATTGATATTCTAGAGCTTATTCGTTATAGAATTGATATTCTAGAGCTTATAAGCTCTGGAATCGATATTTTAGAGCTTATAAGCTGTGAATTGATATTTTAGAGCTTATAAGCTCTGGAATTGATATTTTGGAGCTTATAAGCTCTGGAATTGATATTTTAGAGCTTATAAGCTCTGGAATTGATATTTTAGAGCTTATAAGCTCTGGAATTGATACTTTAGAGCTCATAAGCTCTGGAATTGATACTTGAGAGCTTATAAGCTCTGGAATTGATATTTTAGAGCTTATAAGCTCTGGAATTGTAATTTTAGAGCTTATCAGCACTAGGATTGATATTTTAGAGCTTATAAGCTTTAGAATTGATATTTTAGAGCTTATAAGCTCTAGAATTGATATTTTAGAGCTTATAAGCTCTAGAATTGATATTTTAGAGTTTATAAGGTCTAGAATTGATATTTTAGAGATTATAAGCTCTGGAATTGATATTTTAGAGCTTATCAGCTCTGGAATTAATATTTTAGAGCTTATAAGCTCTGGAATTGATATTTTAGAGCTTATAAGCTCTGGAATTGATATTTTAGAGCTTATAAGCTCTGGAATTGATATTTTCGAGCTTATAAGCTCTGGAATCTATATTTCAGAGCTTATAAGCTCTGGAATTGATATTTTAGAGCTTATAAGCTCTGGAATTGATATTTAAGAGCTTATAAGCTCTGGAATTAATATTTTAGAGCTTATAAGCTCTGGAATTGATATTTTAGAGCTTATGAGTTCTGGAATTGATATTTTAGAGCTTATGAGCTCTGGAATTGATATTTTAGAGCTTATAAGCTGTGGAATTGATATTTTAGAGCTTATAAGCTCTAGAATTGATATCTTAGAGCGTATGAGCTCTAGAATTGATATTTTAGAGCTTATAAGCTCTAGAATTGATATTTTAGAGTTTACGAGCTCTAAAATTGATATTTCAGAGCTTATAAGCTCTAGAATTGATATTTTAGAGCTTATAAGCTCTAGAATTGATATTTTAGAGCTTATAAGCTCTAGAATTTATATTTTGGGGCTTATAACATCTAGAATTGATATTCTAGAGCTTATACGCTCTAGAATCTATATTTTAGAGCTTATGAGCTCCAGAATTGATATGTTAGAGCTCATAAGCTCCAGAATTGATATTTTAGAGCTTATTAGCTATAGAATTGATATTCTAGAGCTTATTCGTTATAGAATTGATATTCTAGAGCTTATAAGCTCTGGAATCGATATTTTAGAGCTTATAAGCTGTGAATTGATATTTTAGAGCTTATAAGCTCTGGAATTGATATCTTAGAGCTTATAAGCTCTGGAATTGATACTTTAGGGCTTATAAGCTCTGGAATTGATATTTTAGAGCTTATCATTTCTAGAATTGATATTTTGGAGTTTATCAGCTCTAGAATTCATATTCTAGAGCTTATACGCTCTAGAATTTATATTTCGGAGCTTATAACATCTAGAAGTGATATTCTAGAGCTTCTACGCTCTAGAATTGACATTTCAGATTTTAAGAGTTCCAGAATACTTTATTTGTAGCTTAGAAGCTCTAGAATTGACATTTCATAGTTTATAAGCTCTGGAATGAACATTTTAGAGCTTTAAGCTCTAGAATCGATAGGTGAGAGCTTATAAGCTCTGGAATTGATATTTCAGACTTTATAAGCTCTGGAATTGATATTTTAGAGCTTATAAGCTCTAGAATTGATATTCTAGAGCTTATTAGCTATAGAATTGATATTCTAGAGCTTATTCGTTATAGAATTGATATTCTAGAGCTGATAAATGCTAGAATCGATATCTTAGAGCTCATAAGCTCTAGAATCAATATTTTAGAGCTTATAAGCACTAGGATTGATATTTTAGAGCTTATAAGCTCTGGAATTGATATTTTAGAGCTTATAAGCTCTGGAATTGATATTTTAGAGCTTATAAGCTCTAGAATTGTAATTTCAGAGCTTATCAGCACTAGAATTGATATTTTAGAGCTTATAAGCTCTAGAATTGATATTTTAGAGCTTATAAATGCTAGAATCGATATCTTAGAGCTCATAAGCTCTAGAATCAATATTTTAGAGCTTATAAGCACTAGGATTGATATTTTAGAGCTTATAAGCTTTAGAATTGATATTTTAGAGCTTATAAGCTCTAGAATTGATATTTTAGAGCTTAGAAGCTCTAGAATTGATATTTTAGAGTTGATAAGGTCTAGAATTGATATTTTAGAGATTATAAGCTCTGGAATTGATATTTTGAGCTTATAAGCTCTGGAATCTATATTTTAGAGCTTATAAGCTCTGGAATTGATATTTTAGAGCTTATAAGCTCTGGAATTGATATTTAAGAGCTTATAAGCTCTGGAATTGATATTTTAGAGCTTATAAGCTCTAGAATTGATATTTTAGAGCTTATTAGCTCTAGATATGATATTTTAGAGCTTATAAGCTCTAGAATTGATATTCTAGAGCTTATACGCTCTAGAATTTATATTTTGGAGCTTATACGCTCTAGAATTTATATTTTGGAGCTTATAACCTCTAGAATTGATATTCTAGAGCTTATACGCTCTAGAATTTATATTTCGGAGCTTATAACATCTAGAATAGATATTCTAGAGCTTATACGCTCTAGAATTTATATTTCGGAGCTTATAACATCTAGAATTGATATTCTAGAGCTTATACGCTCTAGAATTCATATTTTGGAGCTCATACGCTCTAGAATTGACATTTCAGATTTTAGGAGTTCCAGAATACTTTATTTGTAGCTTAGAAGCTCTAGAATTGACATTTCATAGTTTATAAGCTCTAGAATGAACATTTCAGAGCCTTAAGCTCTAGAATTGATAGGTTAGAGCTTATGAGCTCTCTAGTTGATATTTTAGAGCTTATGAGCTCTGGAATTGATATTTTAGAGCTCATAAGCTCTAGAATTGATATTTTAGAGCTCATAAGCTCTAGAATTGATATCTTAGAGCTTATAAGCTCTAGAATTGATATTTTAGAGCTTATACGCTCTAGAATTTATATTTTGGATTTTATAATCTCTAGAATTCATATTTAAGAGTTTATAAGCTCCAGAATTCATATTTTGGAGCTTATAAGCTCCAGAATTGATATTTTAGAGGTCATAAGCTCTGGAATTGAGATTTTAGAGCTTATAAGCTCTGGAATTGATATTTCAGAGCTTATAAGCTCTAGAATTTATATTTCAGAGCTGATAAGCTCTAGAATTGATATTTTAGAGCTTATAAGCTCTAGAATTGGTATTTTGGAGCTCATGAGCTGTAGAATTGATATTTTAGAGCTTATAAGCTCTGGAATTGATATTTTAGAGCTCATAAGCTCTAGAATTGATATTTTAGAGCTTATAAGCTCTAGAATTGATATTTTAGAGCTTATAAGCTCTGGAATTGATATTTTAGTGCTTATAAGCTCTAGAATTGATATTTTAGAGCTTATAAGCCTTAGAATCGATATTTTAGAGCTTACATGCTCTAGAATTGATATTTTAGATTTCGTAAGCTCTAGAACTGATATTTTAGAGCTTATAAGCTCTGGAATTGATATTTTAGAGTTTATAAGCTCTGGAATTGATATTTTAGAGCTTATAAGCCCTGGAATTGATATTTTAGAGCTTATAAGCCCTGGAATTGATATTTTAGAGCTCATAAGCTCTAGAATTGATATCTTAGAGCTTATAAACTTTAGAATTCATATTTTAGAGCTTATGAGCTCCAGAATTGATATTTTAGAGCTTATAAGCTCTGGAATTGATATTTTAGAGCTCATAAGCTTGAGAATTGATATTTTAGAGCTTATAAGCTCTAGAATCAATATTTTAGAGCTTATAAGCCTTAGAATCGATATTTTAGAGCTTACATGCTCTAGAATTGATATTTTAGATTTCGTAAGCTCTAGAACTGATATTTTAGAGCTTATAAGCTCTGGAATTGATATTTTAGAGTTTATAAGCTCTGGAATTGATATTTTAGAGCTTATAAGCCCTGGAATTGATATTTTAGAGCTCATAAGCTCTGGAATTGATATCTTAGAGCTTATAAGCTGTAGAATTGATATTTCAGAGTTAATAAGCTCTAGAATTGATATTGTAGAGCTCATAAGCTCTGGAATTGATATTTTAGAGCTTATAAGCTCTGGAATTGATATTTCAGAGCTTATAAGCTCTAGAATTGATATTTTAGATTTCATGAGCTCTAGAATTGATATTTTAGATTTCATAAGCTCTGGGATTGATATTTTAGAGCTTATGAGCTCTGGAATTGATATTTTAGAGCTTATGAGCTCTGGAGTTGATATTTTAGAGCTTATAAGCTCTAGAATCAATATTTTAGAGCTCATAAGCACTAGAATTCATATTTTGGATTTTATAATTTCTAGAATTCATATTTTAGAGCTTATAAGCTCCAGAATTCATATTTTAGAGCTTATAAGCTCCAGAACTGATATTTTAGAGCTTATAAGCTGTGGAATTGATATTTTAGAGTTTATAAGCTCTAGAATTGATATTTCAGAGCTTATAACCTCTAGAATTTATATTTTAGAGCTTATGAGCTCTAGAATTGATATTTTAGAGCTCATAAGCTCTAGAATTGATATTTTAGAGCTTATAAGCTCTAGAATTGATATTATAGAGCTTATAAGCTCTAGAATTGATATTTTAGAGCTTATTAGCTCCAGAATTGATATTCCAGAGCTTATAAGCTCTAGAATTGATATTTTAGATTTCATAAGCTCTAGAATTGATATTTTAGATTTCATAAGCTCTGGAATTGATATTTTTGAGCTTATAAGCTCTGGAATTGATATTTTAGAGCTTATAAGCTCTGGAGTTGATATTTTAGAGCTTATAAGCTCTAGAATCAATATTTTAGAGCTTATAAGCACTAGAATTGATATTTCAGAGCTTATAAGCTCTAGAATTGATATTTTAGAGCTTATAAGCTCCAGAATCGATATTTCAGAGCTTATGAGCTCTAAAATTGATATTTTAGAGCTTATAAGCTCTAGAATATATATTTTAGAGCTCATGAGCTCTAGAATTGATATTTCAGAGCTTATAAGCTCTAGAATTGATGTTTCAGAGCTTATAAGCTCTAGAATTGATATTTTAGAGCTGATAAGCTCTGGAATTGATATTTTAGAGCTTATAATCTCCAGAATCGATATTTCAGAGCTTATGAGCTCTAAAATTGATATTTTAGAGCTTATAAGCTCTAGAATATATATTTTAGAGCTCATGAGCTCTAGAATTGATATTTCAGAGCTTATAAGCTCTAGAATTGATATTTTAGAGCTCATAAGCTCTAGAATTGATATTTTAGAGCTTATAAGCTCTAGAATTGATATTTTAGAGCTTATAAGCTCTAGAATTGATATTATAGAGCTTATAAGCTCTGGTATTGATATTTTAGAGCTTATAAGCTCTGGAATTGATAATTTAGAGCTTATAAGCTCTGGAATTGAGATTTCAGAGCTTATAAGCTCTGGAATTGATATTTCAGAGCTTATAAGCTCTAGAATTTATATTTTGGAGCTCATACGCTCTAGAATACACATTTCATAGTTTATAAGCTCTAGAATGAACATTTCAGAGCTTCAAGCTCTAGAATCGATAAGTTAGAGCTTATGAGCTCTCTAGCTGATATTTTAGAGCTTATAAGCTCTGGAATTGATATTTTAAAGCTTATAAGCTCTAGAATTGATATTTTAGAGCTTATAAGCTCTAGAATTGATATTTCAGAGCTTATAAGATCTAGAATGAATATTTCAGAGCTTATAAGCTCTAGAATTGATATTTTAGAGCTTATAAGCTCTAGAATTGATAATTTAGAGCTTATAAGCTCTAGAATTGATATTTCAGAGCTTATAAGCTCTAGAATTGAGATTTCAGAGCTTATAAGCTCTAGAATTGGTGTTTCAGAGCTTATAAGCTCTAGAATTGATATTTTAGAGCTGATAAGCTCTGGAATTGATATTTTAGAGCTTATAAGCTCTAGAATTGATATTTCAGAGCTTATAAGCTCTAGAATTGATATTTCAGAGCTTATGAGCTCTAGAATTGATATTTTAGAGCTCATAAGCTCTAGAATTGATATTTCAGAGCTTATAAGGTCTAGAATTGATATTTCAGAGCTCATAAGCTCTAGAATTGATATTTCAGAGCTTATAAGCTCTAGAATTGATATTCTAGAGCTCATATGCTCTAGAATTGATATTTTAGAGCTTATTAGCTCTAGAATTGTTATTTTAGAGCTTATAAGCTCTAGAATTAATATTCTAGAGCTCATGCGCTCTAGAATTCATATCTTGGAGCTTATACGCTCTAGAATTTATATTTTGGAGCTTATAACCTCTAGAATTGATATTCTAGAGCTTATACGCTCGAGAATTTATATTTTGGAGCTTATAACCTTTAGAATTGATATTCTAGAGCTAATACGCTCTAGAATTTCTATTTCGGAGCTTATAACATCTAGAATTGACATTCTAGAGCTTATACGTTCTAGAATTCATATTTTGGAGCTCATACGCTCTAGAATTGACATTTCAGATTTGAGGAGTTCTAGAATACTTTATTTGTAGCTTAGAAGCTCTAGAATTGACATTTCATAGTTTATAAGCTCTAGAATGAACGTTTTAGAGCCTTAAGCTCTAGAATCGATAGGTTAGAGCTTATGAGCTCTCTCGTTTATATTTTAGAGCTTATAAGCTCTAGAATTGATATTTTAGAGATTATAAGCTCTAGAATTGATATCTTAGAGCTGATAAGCTTTAGAATTGATATTTTAGAGCTTATACGCTCTAGAATTTATATTTTGGATTTTATAATCTCTAGAATTCATATTTTAGAGCTTATAAGTTCCAGAATTCATATTTTGGAGCTTATAAGCTCCAGAATTGATATTTTAGAGCTCATAAGCTCTGGAATTGAGATTTTAGAGCTTATAAGCTCTGGAATTGATATTTCAGAGCTTATAAGCTCTAGAATTTATATTTCAGAGCTGATAAGCTCTAGAATTGATATTTTAGAGCTTATAAGCTCTATAATTGATATCTTAGAGCTTATAAGCTCCAGAATTCATATTTTAGAGCTTATAAGCTCCAGAATTGATATTTTAGAGCTTACAAGCTCTGGAATCGAGATTTTAGAGCTTATAAGCTTCAGAATTGATATTTTAGGGCTTATAAGCTCTAGAATCAATATTTCAGAGCTTATAAGCCTTAGAATCGATATTTTAGAGCTTCTAAGCTTCAGAAATGATATGATAGATCGTATGAGCTCTGGAATTGATATTTTAGAGCTTATAAGCTCTAGAATTCATATTTTAGAGCTTGGGAGCTCTAGAATTGATATTTTAGAGCTTATACGCTCTAGAATTTATATTTTGGATTTTATAATCTCTAGAATTCATATTTTAGAGCTTATAAGCTCCAGAATTCATATTTTAGAGCTTATAAGCTCCAGAATTGATATTTTAGAGCTTATAAGCTCTGGAATTGAGATTTTAGAGTTTATCAGCTCTGGAATTGATATTTCAGAGCTTATAAGCTCTAGAATTTATATTTCAGAGCTGATAAGCTCTAGAATTGATATTTTAGAGCTTATAAGCTCTAGAATTGATATTTTAAAGCTTATAAGCTCTAGAATTGAGATTTTAGAGCTTATAAGCTCTAAAATTGATATTTTAGAGCTTATAAGCTCTAGAATATATATTTTAGAGCTTATGAGCTCTAGAATTGATATTTCAGAGCTTATAAGCTCTAGAATTAATATTTCAGAGCTTATAATTTCTAGAATTGATAGTTCAGAGCTTATAAGCTCTAGAATTGATATTTTAGAGCTTATAAGCTCTAGAATTTATATTTTAGAGCTTCTGAGCTCTAGAATTGAAATTTTAGAGCTTATAAGCTCTAGAATTGATATTTTAGAGCTTATAAGCTCTAGAATTGATATTTTAGAGCTTATAAGCTCTAGAATTGATAATTTAGAGCTTATAAGCTCTAGAATTGATATTTCAGAGCTTATAAGCTCTAGAATTGATATTTCAGAGCTTACAAGCTCTAGAATTGGTGTTTCAGAGCTTATAAGCTCTAGAATTGATATTTTAGAGCTGATAAGCTCTGGAATTGATATTTTAGAGCTTATAAGCTCTAGAATTGATATTTCAGAGCTTATAAGCTCTAGAATTGATATTTCAGAGCTTATGAGCTCTAGAATTGATATTTTAGAGCTTATAAGCTCTAGAATTGATATTTTAGAGTTTATAAGCTCTTAAATTGATATTTTAGAGCTTATAAGCTCTGTTATTGATATTTTAGAGCTTATTAGCTCTGGAATTGATAATTCAGAGCTTATAAGCTCTGGAATTGAGATTTCAGAGCTTATAAGCTCTGGAATTGATATTTCAGAGCTTATAAGCTCTAGAATTTATATTTTGGAGCTCATACGCTCTAGAATACACATTTCATAGTTTATAAGCTCTAGAATGAACATTTCAGAGCTTCAAGCTCTAGAATCGATAGGTTAGAGCTTATGAGCTCTCTAGCTGATATTTTAGAGCTTATAAGCTCTGGAATTGATATTTTAAAGCTTATAAGCTCTAGAATTGATATTTTAGAGCTTATAAGCTCTAGAATTGATATTTCAGAGCTTATACGCTCTAGAATTTATATTTTGGATTTTATAATCTCTAGAATTCATATTTTAGAGCTTATAAGTTCCAGAATTCATATTTTGGAGCTTATAAGCTCCAGAATTGATATTTTAGAGCTCATAAGCTCTGGAATTGAGATTTTAGAGCTTATAAGCTCTGGAATTGATATTTCAGATTTTATAAGCTCTAGAATTTATATTTCAGAGCTGATAAGCTCTAGAATTGATATTTTAGAGCTTATAAACTCTAGAATTGATATCTTAGAGCTTATAAGCTCCAGAATTCATATTTTAGAGCTTATAAGCTCCAGAATTGATATTTTAGAGCTTACAAGCTCTGGAATCGAGATTTTAGAGCTTATAAGCTTCAGAATTGATATTTTAGAGCTTATAAGCTCTAGAATCAATATTTCAGAGCTTATAAGCCTTAGAATCGATATTTTAGAGCTTCCAAGCTTTAGAAATGATATTTTAGATCGTATGAGCTCTGGAATTGATATTTTAGAGCTTATAAGCTCTAGAATCCATATTTTAGAGCTTGGGAGCTCTAGAATTGATATTTTAGAGCTTATACGCTCTAGAATTTATATTTTGGATTTTATAATCTCTAGAATTCATATTTTAGAGCTTACAAGCTCCAGAATTCATATTTTAGAGCTTATAAGCTCCAGAATTGATATTTTAGAGCTTATAAGCTCTAGAATTGATATTTCAGAGCTTATAAGCTCTAGAATTGAGATTTTAGAGCTTATAAGCTCTAAAATTGATATTTTAGAGCTTATAAGCTCTAGAATATATATTTCAGAGCTTATGAGCTCTAGAATTGATATTTCAGAGCTTATAAGCTCTAGAATTGATATTTCAGAGCTTATAATTTCTAGAATTGATAGTTCAGAGCTTATAAGCTCTAGAATTGATATTTTAGAGCTTATAAGTTCTAGAATTTATATTTTAGAGCTTATGAGCTCTAGAATTGATATTTTAGAGCTTATCAGCTCTAGAATTGATATTCTAGAGCTTATAAGCTCTAAGTTGATATTTTAGAGCTTATAAGCTCTAAAATTGATATTTTAGAGCTTATAAGCTCTAGAATATATATTTTAGAGCTTATGAGCTCTAGAATTGATATTTCAGAGCTTATAAGCTATAGAATTGATATTTCAGAGCTTATAAGCTCTAGAATTGATGTTTCAGAGCTAATAAGCTCTAGAATTGATATTTTAGAGCTGATAAGCTCTGGAATTGATATTTTAGAGCTCATAAGCTCTAGAATTGATATTTCAGAGCTTATAAGCTCTAGAATTGATATTTTAGAGCTTATAAGCTCTAGAATTGATATTTTAGAGCTTATAAGCTTCAGAATTGATATTCCAGAGCTTATAAGCTCTAGAATTTATATTTTGGATTTTATAATCTCTAGAATTCATATTTTAGAGCTTATAAGCTCCAGAATTGATATTTAGAGCTTATAAGCTCTGGAATTGATATTTTAGATCTTATGAGCTCTAGAATTGATATTTCAGAGCTTATAAGCTCTAGAATTGATATTCTAGAGCTCATACGCTCTAGAATTCATATCTTGGAGCTTATACGCTCTAGAATTTATATTTTGGAGCTTATAACCTCTAGAATTGATATTCTAGAGCTTATACGCTCGAGAATTTATATTTTGGAGCTTATAACCTTTAGAATTGATATTCTAGAGCTAATACGCTCTAGAATTTCTATTTCGGAGCTTATAACATCTAGAACTGACATTCTAGAGCTTATACGTTCTAGAATTCATATTTTGGAGCTCATACGCTCTAGAATTCACATTTCAGATTTGAGGAGTTCTAGAATACTTTATTTGTAGCTTAGAAGCTCTAGAATTGACATTTCATAGTTTATAAGCTCTAGAATGAACGTTTTAGAGCCTTAAGCTCTAGAATCGATAGGTTAGAGCTTATGAGCTCTCTCGTTGATATTTTAGAGCTTATAAGCTCTAGAATTGATATTTTAGAGATTATAAGCTCTAGAATTGTTATCTTAGAGCTGATAAGCTTTAGAATTGATATTTTAGAGCTTATACGCTCTAGAATTTATATTTTGGATTTTATAATCTCTAGAATTCATATTTTAGAGCTTATAAGTTCCAGAATTCATATTTTGGAGCTTATAAGCTCTAGAATTGATATTTTAGAGCTTATAAGCTCTAGAATTGATATTTTAGAGCTTATAAGCTCCAGAATCGATATTTCAGAGCTCATAAGCTCTGGAATTGATATTTCAGAGCTTATAAGCTCTAGAATTGATATTTCAGAGCTTATAAGCTCTAGAATTGATATCTTAGAGCTTATAAGCTCTAGAATTGATATTTTAGAGCTTATAAGCTCTAGAATTGATATTTTAGAGCTTATAAGCCCTAGAATTGATATTTTAGAGCTTATAAGCTCCAGAATTGATATTTCAGAGTTTATAATTTCTAGAATTGATATTTTAAATTTCATAAGCTCTAGAATTGATATTTTAGATTTCATAAGCTCTGGAATTGATATTTTAGAGCTTATAAGCTCTAGAATTGATATTTCGGAGCTTATAAGCTCTGGAGTCTATATTTTAGAGCTTATAAACTCTAGAATCAATATTTTAGAGCTTATAAGCACTAGAATTTATATTTCAGAGCTTATAAGCTCTAGAATTGATATTTCAGAGCTTATAAGCTCTAGAATTGATATCTTAGAGCTTATAAGCTCTAGAATTGATATTTCAGAGCTTATAAGCCCTAGAATTGATATTTTAGAGCTTATAAGCACTAGAATTTATATTTTGGATTTTATAATCTCTAGAATTCATATTTTAGAGCTTATAAGCTCCAGAATATATATTTTAGAGCTTATAAGCTCTGGAATTGATAGTTCAGAGCTTATAAGTTCTAGAATTGATATTTTAGAGCTTATAAGCTCTAAAATTGATATTTTAGAGCTTATAAGCTCTAGAATATAAATTTTAGAGCTTATGAGCTCTAGAATTGATATTTCAGAGCTTATAAGCTCTAGAATTGATATTTCAGAGCTTATAAGCTCTAGAATTGATGTTTCAGAGCTTATAAGCCCTAGAATTGATATTTTAGAGCTTATAAGCTCTAGAATTGATATTTTAGAGCTTATAAGCTCTAGAATTGATATTTTAGAGCTTATAAGCTCCAGAATCGATATTTCAGAGCTCATAAGCTCTAGAATTGATATTTAAGAGCTTATAAGCTCTAGAATTGATATTTCAGAGCTTATAAGCTCTAGAATTGATATCTTAGAGCTTATAAGCTCTAGAATTGATATTTTAGAGCTTATAAGCTTTAGAATTGATTTTTTAGAGCTTATAAGCTCCAGAATCGATATTTCAGAGCTCATAAGCTCTGGAATTGATATTTCAGAGCTTATAAGCTCTAGAATTGATATTTCAGAGCTTATAAGCTCTAGAATTGATATCTTAGAGCTTATAAGCTCTAGAATTGATATTTTAGAGCTTATAAGCTCTAGAATTGATATTTTAGAGCTTATAAGCCCTAGAATTGATATTTTAGAGCTTATAAGCTCCAGAATTGATATTTCAGAGTTTATAATTTCTAGAATTGATATTTTAAATTTCATAAGCTCTAGAATTGATATTTTAGATTTCATAAGCTCTGGAATTGATATTTTAGAGCTTATAAGCTCTGGATTGATATTTCGGAGCTTATAAGCTCTAGAGTCTATATTTTAGAGCTATAAGCTCTAGAATCAATATTTTAGAGCTTATAAGCACTAGAATTTATATTTCAGAGCTTATAAGCTCTAGAATTGATATTTCAGAGCTTATAAGCTCTAGAATTGATATCTTAGAGCTTATAAGACTCTAGAATTGGATATTTTAGAGCTTATAAGCCCTAGAATTGATATTTTAGAGCTTACAAGCACTAGAATTTATATTTTGGATTTTATAATCTCTAGAATTCATATTTTAGAGCTTATAAGCTCCAGAATATATATTTTAGAGCTTATAAGCTGTGGAATTGATATTTTAGAGCTTATAAGCTCTGGAATTGATATTTTAGAGCTCATAAGCTCTAGAATTGATATTTAAGAGCTTATAAGCTCTAGAATATATATTTTAGAGCTTATGAGCTCTAGAATTGATATTTCAGAGCTTATAAGCTCTAGAATTGATATTTCAGAGCTTATAAGCTCTAGAATTGATGTTTCAGAGCTCTTAAGCTCTAGAATTGATATTTTAGAGCTTATAAGCTCTAGAATTCATATTTTAGAGCTTATAAGCTCTAGAATTGATATTTTAGGGCTTATACGCTCTGGGATTGATAATTTCAAGTTTATAAGCTCTGAAATTGATATTTCAGAGCTTATAAGCTCTAGAATTGATATTTTAGAGCTTATGAGCTCTAGAATTGATATTTTAGAGCTTATCAGCTCTAGAATCGATATTTTAGAGCTCATAAGCACTAGAATTGATATTTTAGAGCTTATAAGCTCTGGAATCGATATTTTAGAGCTTATAAGCTCTGAATTGATATTTTAGAGCTTATAAGCTCTGGAATTGATATTTTAGAGCTTATAAGCTCTGGAATTGATATCTTAGAGCTTATCAGCTCTGGCATTTATATTTTAGAGCTTACAAGCTCTGGAATTGATATTTTAGAGCTTATAATTTCTGGAATTGATATTTTAGAGCTTATAAGCTCTGGAATTGATATTTAAGAGCTTATAAGCTCTGGAATTGATATTTAAGAGCTTATAAGCTCTGGAATTGATATTTTAGAGCTTATAAGCTCTAGAATTTATATTTCAGAGCTGATAAGCTCTAGAATTGATATTTTAGAGCTTATAAGCTCTAGAATTGATATTTTAGATTTCATAAGTTCTGGAATTGATATTTTAGAGCTTACAAGCTCTGGAATTGATATTTCAGAGCTGATAAGCTCTAGAATTGATTATTTAGAGCTTATAAGCTCTAGAATTGATATTTCAGAGCTTATAAGCTCTAGAATTGATATTTCAGAGCTCATAAGCTCTAGAATTGATATTTCAGAGCTTATAAGCTCTAGAATTGATAGTCTAGAGCTCATATGCTCTAGAATTGATATTTTAGAGCTTATTAGCTCTAGAATTGATATTTTAGAGCTTATAAGCTCTAGAATTGATATTCTAGAGCTCATACGCTCTAGAATTTATATTTTGGAGCTTATACGCTCTAGAATTTATATTTTGGAGCTTATAAACTCTAGAATTGATATTCTAGAGCTTATACGCTTTAGAATTTATATTTTGGAGCTTATAACCTTTAGAATTGATATTCTAGAGCTTATACGCTCTAGAATTTCTATTTCGGAGCTTATAACATCTAGAATTGACATTCTAGAGCTTATACGTTCTAGAATTCATATTTTGGAGCTCATACGCTCTAGAATTGACATTTCAGATTTGAGGAGTTCCAGAATACTTTATTTGTAGCTTAGAAGCTCTAGAATTGACATTTCATAGTTTATAAGCTCTAGAATGAACATTTTAGAGCCTTAAGCTCTAGAATCGATAGGTTAGAGCTTATGAGCTCTCTCGTTGATATTTTAGAGCTTATAAGCTCTAGAATTGATATTTTAGATATTATAAGCTCTAGAATTGATATCTTAGAGCTGATAAGCTTTAGAATTGATATTTTAGAGCTTATACGCTCTAGAATTTATATTTTGGATTTTATAATCTCTAGAATTCATATTTTAGAGCTTATAAGTTCCAGAATTCATATTTTGGAGCTTATAAGCTCCAGAATTGATATTTTAGAGCTGATAAGCTCTGGAATTGAGATTTTAGAGCTTATAAGCTCTGGAATTGATATTTCAGAGCTTATAAGCTCTAGAATTTATATTTCAGAGCTGATAAGCTCTAGAATTGATATTTTAGAGCTTATAAGCTCTAGAATTGATATCTTAGAGCTTATAAGCTCCAGAATTCATATTTTAGAGCTTATAAGCTCCAGAATTGATATTTTCGAGCTTACAAGCTCTGGAATCGAGATTTTAGAGCTTATAAGCTTCAGAATTGATATTTTAGAGCTTATAAGCTCTAGAATCAATATTTCAGAGCTTATAAGCCTTAGAATCGATATTTTAGAGCTTCTAAGCTTTAGAAATGATATTTTAGATCTTATGAGCTCTGGAATTGATATTTTAGAGCTTATAAGCTCTAGAATTCATATTTTAGAGCTTATGAGCTCTAGAATTGATATTTCAGAGCTTATACGCTCTAGAATTTATATTTTGGATTCTATAATCTCTAGAATTCATATTTTAGAGCTTATAAGCTCCAGAATTCATATTTTAGAGCTTATAAGCTCTGGAATTGAGATTTTGGAGTTTATCAGCTCTGGAATTGATATTTCAGAGCTTATAAGCTCTAGAATTCATATTTCAGAGCTGATAAGCTCTAGAATTGATATTTTAGAGCTTGTAAGCTCTAGAATTGATATTTTAGAGCTTATAAGCTCTAGAATTGAGATATTAGAGCTTATAAGCTCTAAAATTGATATTTTAGAGCTTATAAGCTCTGAATTGATATTTTAGAGCTTATAAGCTCTGGAATTGATATTTTAGAGCTTATAAGCTCTGGAATTGATATCTTAGAGCTTATCAGCTCTGGCATTTATATTTTAGAGCTTACAAGCTCTGGAATTGATATTTTAGAGCTTATAATTTCTGGAATTGATATTTTAGAG